>CM018573.1:6865000-7465000 GCA_009078335.1 Salix brachista | reverse complement strand
CAAGCAAGCTCTTTGTATTGATATGCAAGACAATCTAGAAAAACTGTCCTATAACAAAACATT
The DNA here is from genome assembly GCA_009078335.1 of Salix brachista. NCBI lineage: Eukaryota > Viridiplantae > Streptophyta > Magnoliopsida > Malpighiales > Salicaceae > Salix > Salix brachista. The sequence continues at coordinate 7,464,937 of CM018573.1, read as the reverse complement.
TTTGTTTTACCTTCAAGTCTGGAGTACCACCTTTGTGTCTTGTGTACCGAAAGTACATATCACAAGGCATAAACACTCTTTCAAGTAGAGCACCAGTACGCTTTACTTTTGGAGAGCTTTTAAGAATTTTTGGAAGCCACTGCAGTCCAGCCCCTGGATCAACATCAGTTGGTGCAACATGAGCCTGTACATGCTCCAACATTACAGAGAACTCCATGCGCTTCCATGTCATTTCAGGTACATGTTCAGGAATTTGTTCTACATTTCCATCAACTAGTGCTTGTTCAATAATCTCATATCCAACATGAAGAATAGAATTAAATGATCGAGCTAAAACACGACCAGAAACAGCAGCAAGCAAGAATCTACCCTGGTGGAAAACAAATAGACCCCAAGGCAAAAGCATCATTTGTTAGAGGTTTCATAGATAAACTTAATATAAAACAAGTTGGAAACTCCCAACATACACATTTATCGAGCAACTATGTTACATTTCCAGCACAACTACACTACACAAGAAGAATGAACCAGAATTACAGCAGAAACCTATATTACAAGAGAAATTTAAATTCTATAGGAATTACTCCTTGATTTCTAAGAACAGAAATTATGTTTAATAAAACCAAGCTGCTTTCCAACATAGTAATTTATATTTTGTTTCATTTTCCTTTCTTAAGCACAAAAATAGGCTTCCGGTGTGCTTAGGATATCAATGGCATAAAATCATCAACTGAATATTAATGAAAATAAAATGCCAAAAGAGAAAAAAGTAATGAGACAGGAAGATAAAGCCACAAAATAGGACATTTATAACAACCCTGAAATTATCTGGTCCTCTTCTAATGTCTGAAGAATTTCTTACTTAGTGCTTGCTATAACTCAAATTCATTTCTCACTCATCAATTTTTTTCCACATAAATTCATAACAATGGGAATAGAAATCATAGAAAAACAGAACCACAGGACAAGAGAAGTTAATAACTACATGAACAAATATATAAGAAAGTCATGATTCAAAAGTTACATTGGCTTCTTCTGAATGAAGATTGAATTGTGGCTCTATAACATTCACCATGAAATGACGAGTCCCTTCTTCCTCAGAATCATCAATACTTCCATTTGTTACTGATGACAAAGGAAAAACAGTAATGTTATGCTGTATGGTAGTTTGTAGATCTCAATTAAGAAAAAAGTGTGTAGAAAATTGAGATTACAATCATCAAGAATATTTAAAACAGTTATAATCAAACTGAATTACACACCGAAAAACAGTAAGAGTTCTGAAATGTTGCTACTTCAATAAAACATGTGTATTCCTAAGTAAGATCCTTTAAACTGAAATCACAAGGTGTGCTGCTGACATACCAATTGAAGGAAATGACAAATTCTTTACTTTAGCTGAATTTGCTGGAGATGAAAGAGTTCCTGAGGTCTCCACATGATGAGAAGGGGAATCTACTTTATGATTGATAGAAGTGAGATTGGAGATATCATCTTGAAGCACCTCAGATTTGGGATCTAACTGGTTCTCTTCATGCAATTTCCTCTGTGCATTCTGTCGAGAAGGAGAAGGCTTAGGGGGTTCAAATGCTTTGGATATTCCGCCAACCCAGGACCAAACAGCATCCCTGTTCTCAATAGTCCACAAAAGCTTGAGGCCATATACAAAAACTTGCTGACAGTTGTCAGCTATTACTACATTGTATCCATCATCATCACTTGGATCAGATCTTGTGTGATCATCACTCTCACTCCCATTTTCAAACTCAGACCTAATGTATGTCATCTCAAGGTTTCTTCTCCCAGCCTCTTGCCATGCTGATAACCTGTCAGCATCAGCCTTTCGTGAATGCCTTCTGATTGTAAAATAATCACACGACAAAAGAAACCCATCGTCACGGTGCTTCTCAGTACAACCACCCATATTATTACGTTTCTCACTGGGAATTCTATCAACAGCTGAAGATTGAGAATTTTTCCTGGTCATTTGAACTGCTTTTTGCACATTGTTATAGTCCACTTTATCTAAGATAGCCTTGGGCATGTGAAGGTCAAGACCTTGGTAAACAAGATCAAGAGGATCACGCTTGCATTCAAAAGTGAACTTTTGCCTACCCCGGCTATAACAAAGTTCATATTTCATCTTCGTCATATTAAATGTAAGTCCTTTTGCCGGATCATCAACATCTAAAGGCATGTGTTTTATACAAGTAGGTGTAGCATCAATGCGGAGAAAAAATTCTATCATCACCTTGTCTAATGATAAATTGCCTGATCTGATAGCTCTTGCAATTCCAAAGCGAGGCCATCGGGAGAAGGAACGTAATTTGTGTGGAGGAAGATAGTTCATGTTCCAGAACTTAATTAGCCATGCTAAATCATGAGCACCAACATTCAAAGTTGGGGAAACAGTTGAAACATTTTCTGGCTTGTAAGGTGAATCATAGATAGTTCCATCTACAACTTTGCTATCTTCTGAAGAGGAAGAAGGCAAATGACTCCCACACGTGGGAGGGGAGGGCCTAAAAGAGAAGTTCCATCGGAGGGACAGAGATGTAGACCTAAATGGATCAAAAACTTTTTCACGAGGCTTCCCTTCAATTGGAAGTGCGTACAAGTAATGATTTAGTGGAGTTCCAGAATCACATTCCCAATCCATGGTGACTTCAAGAGTAAAGAACGGGGCTTCAAGTAAGGCACCAGATGCACCAGAAGGGAGTTTTAAGCCACAGCTGCTTGCCAGTTTCTCCAAACTGCTAATTAAAATCTTAAAATCCTGTGCAGACACATAAACACGACCATCTGATTGCTGGATCTTCATCAAACCAGATACAAACTGAAGTTGGTCAAGCTTTTCATAAGGATCAGTTGTTGCAAGAACATGCCATCTAGTTTCAGAGAAGAATAAAGTGATATTTCCGTGAATATAGTTTCTCATATCATCCCACCATGGTAAGCTACGCTCCTTTTTTGGTGGTTGAACTTGTGTAGCACCAGAATTCCTAACACTTAGATTAGCTCTACGAAGAGCCACTGTAAAAGCATAGCTCACATCAGCAAAAGATGGTTCATAACCGACTCCAAAAGACACTTCTCCTTTTTGAAAATGTAAAGGTAAATCAAAGTATGATTTAACTGGAGGAGTTGTGCCACTAGCAGAACGAAGCATGCACACCTTTCTCCATCTTCCAATAAACACATCTTGGTAAATTTGGGGCTGAAAACTTGTTGCCTGATTCAAAGGAAAAAAGTCATAATCACAGAGGGAGTAGGTCAAGACATAAAATCACAGATGAATAGAGATGCAAATAAAGAAGAACATATACTAGTTCTTGTGTTTCATGCATTATTCTTAACAGGAAGTTTAGCCTGTCATAATCAGGAGGGGAAGTCAAGACATAACGTCACAGATGAATAGTGATGCAAATAAAGAAGAAGAGATACTAGTTCTTGTGTTTCATATATTATTCTTAACAGGAAGTTTAGCCAGCCATTATATTGCACCTCACACTGGCAGTGGGAAAACAAAATTATCAACCTTCAAAAGTAATACTATACACACCTCAAGCATTTGGGAAAAATCATGAATCTGACTTACTAGTCCCTTCCATTCTTAAATACTGTAGCCAATAATAATACAAATGCCCGTACCATAATATATTTACGCTTTTCTAGAATGCAAATACTATGAAGAGAACTGGAATGTGTTTTAATTCAAGAGAAAGGGAGCTGTAGTTAACTATCCATAACAAAAAGTGGTACATGGCCATAAAATAAATGTTCTGGTCAAATCTCTAATCTATCTGACTTCTGTCAAATCTCTAATATATCTTTTTTTTTTGTACAAAAGATATGGATTAAAGAGAGGGAAAGTACAAAAAAACCTGCTGGCCGGCCACAGAGGGACAGGCTAGAGCAGGGAACAAACAAAGGGCCGGCTGAAAAGCCTTCCCGCAACCCACTACTGAAGGCCAGCGAACACGAGGGGCCCGAACTACTACAAAACAAAGCCTAAACAATGGCCAGCGAAACAGAGGCCTAAACAAAGGCCAACGGAACAGAGCCTAAACAAAGGCCCATCCCGCCCATTTACAACAACGAACGACGAACAACGAACCATAAAAAATACAGTAAACGAAACCCATGTGAAATCTTCATTGGGCTGCAGTCCCTCTGGGATGCACTCTTGACGACCATATCTTTTGTACATATCAGAAATGATGTTTAAAGGATTCCCTCAGACTCGTTAACCACAAAACCTTTGGTTTCAGAACTTTATTCTCTACCATTTTAGGGTAGATTGTCAGATAATGACCTCAAACCACTTACTGCTAATTCCAGGGTATTTTAGTTGAAGGGATGGCCTCTCTCCAAAGTCAACCATCTCTCCATCCACATACAATCAAATATTTGGATCTCTTTTAGTAGTAGTTATTTGTCGACATGCATAACTAATTTTTTGGTTTTGTCCAACTTTGGCTGGCCAGCTAATTTATGTAATCCGAACAATGAAAATCAACTAAACTAATACAAAAAATAAGTTAAGATGGGAAGGCCAGCTATCTGCTCAGTATTTTGATAAATTTAGTTGGTAGAATTCAAACTCATGGCATGATAGAAGTGGGTGATTGCTAGTAGATTTCATTTCCATTGTTCTTTCAATATGATAATGGAGAAGCCAGACAAGGTAAATGAGCATAAACTACAGAAGAAAACTTAAAAAAGCAGTGTGGAGTAGGGGAGGAGGAGAGGGTGGAAGGCAACTTTGAGTGTTACCTGCTGAGCTAGCACAACACAACCTTCACATTTACCAGAAGTAGCAGCAAAAAGTGGAAAAGTGTAATTTCTTAGCTGGACAGCCAGATTCCCTGTATGCAAGAAAATATTGCTTCCATAAAGTCGAGAAAATGGTATGTCATTCTCACAACAAACAGGATCAAGTTTCTTCAGAACCTCTATCATCCCAGCATCTCCACCATCAATTCTCGTTAAACGTACTTCTAACTCTGTAGCAGAAATAGAAAGAAGAGAAATTCTAGCAGTGCTGGGCTTGAAACCAGTCTGAAATCCTTCCACACAGGCACCTGAACCTTCTGATGCTACTAGCTTTTGACAGGCATGATAATATGATCTGAATGACTGTTTATATATACGTTCTCGCAATTCCTGAATATTTGATGCGTTTTGCAGATCAATCTCAACTCCATTATACATAACCTTTCTTTCTTGGCTAGAATCTACTGTTTCAGCAGCTTTAGGACAATGGCTTGCTTTGGAAATAAATTCATCAAAGAATTTCAATCTGACAGCGAGCTCAGAGGCCTCATTCTTCATCAGCTGATAGTGTTCATCAAGCCAACCCTGCAATGGTTCTTCCTCAATATCAGCTGTTAGCTTGCGTATACAAAATTTTACACTTCCAAATTTTGTTGAACTCGACTTTTTAGGCTTTGAGGTTTCTTTCTTCATGGGAAATATCTGCGCAGTTTTAGCAGCAGTTATAAGCTTCAAACCCCGCAGCATATCCTCAATGGAATCATCAATGGCGCGCAACTGCAACCTGTATGGCAAGCAGATATGAACATCAAGCCCTTGAATCACCCAATCCCATGTCATGGAGGCTGGTATTTTTGCATCAGACAAGCAACTGGGAGTGCTAGGGATACAGGAAATTTGCATTCTGCTGCTTTTCAACACTCTAGACCCATTGAAACTGAGAAGAAGCCCTTCGAGAAGCAATCCTATACGGGCATTCTCAGAGAAAATTGACTGAACCTGAACCACCGCTTCAACCCCATCTCCAACCTCAGCAGATATGGTGAGCATTTCCACATCAACAGCAAAAATGGATTCCCTTTTCATATGCTTATCTAAATGTTCTGATCCTGAAGGGGCTTCTTTTTTCTGATCAGTGTCTTTCATGTTAGAGGCATCTTCCTTGCATTCATTGCCATAAACCTGAAGCTTCTGATGGTGTACAAGCAACTTCAATTGCAGAACTAGTTCAATTAATGACAGGTGTACATCAGGCTCCCACCTGACTTTAATATCAGTAGCACTGAAGAGAGAACAGGTCGCAACTCCTTTAAGACTACCAGAACGCTGTACAAATTTTGCATTCTGCATGTCAAACACTGTAACTTTTGTATCAAGACTGCGTTCCTCCAAATATTCCTGATACATAGACCTTGCTCTTTCAAGTTCCATCTCTGTGGACTGTTTCTCCTTGTTCATACACATAGTAAAATGAAAAATATCAAGAGAAACAGAATACTTCAACTTCTTGCACTCATCAGAAATACTGGACATTATACTTGCAGTACGAGGTGTGCCATCATCCAAAACACTAATTATCACCCGGCCACCCTGTGATCCATAATTGACACGTTTGGGATCCACAACAACTGTGTTTTCCAGGACTGTATCACCACAAAATTTTACAGAACAGCGTTCCAGATTGAATTTCAAGAACCGAATCCCTTTCCCTGATGGTTTAGATGACCGTCCACCTCTGCTCTGTGCTGTTCTTTTACCAGAAGCTGATAGACTCTTCAACAGAGCTTGAAAGGAAATGGCAGTTGTTATAAGTGATTCTACACGCTTAAAATTCAAATAAACACCCATTCCAGTGACATCAACATTAAGGACCAATTTACATCTAGAACCATCTTCTTCCGACGATTCAATGTCTTTCTTGCCCCAATCCAAACTAACCTTTGCTATGTGCACTAAGGCACCTGAATTTGATTCCATACCAAATGGGCTTTCCTTCAAGGATTCTTGATATTCATCTGCCATGTGCAAGTTTAATTCGCCAAGTTCCATATGCACTGCAGTTCCCATGCTTGATATGTTATTTGCAAATACATGTGACGATTGGGAGCAGCCCTACACAAGGAAATTAAAAGTAAAGACGCTAAATGATTGAAGCTTGAGGTTTCAAACTCAGAGCAATCTAGCTTTCTGATATTGATGAATATTTCACAAAGATGGTAAATTATGAATTGGGCAGGGAGATATAGATGGCTGACTACTTAATTACACATCTTACCAGCAGTTTTTGTTGGGTATTAGAGAACTAATAGGACCAATTCCTGGATGTCCTGAACAGTTGGTAGAAATTAATCCTTTAAGAGGAGTAGGGAGCAATGAGATGAAAAATCATTCACTCAGCCTAAAGCATAAAATTAAACTTTGATTGTATTTGTTTGGATGGCCAAATAACCCTAGGTTTACTATGCCACTAGATAAAACCCAATAGAAAAATCAACTTCTAATCCTTCTGTTTGTCATAATTTACAGGCTTGAAAGAGAAACAAAAGAATGTGGGAAATATGGAGTTAAAAAAAAGACTCAAGATTTATACCCTTTCTCCTTCTCATTTCTGCACTGTCATCTCTATACTATACTGAAATGTTTTAAAGTATGACCCTGAAGTTCTTAAAAAAGGTGAAACAACCTGTTCACAATAAATATCTCAAGTCACGTGTAAGCAAGAGTGACCTGCTAACATTCTGACAGCTAGATTGACAAGTTTGAGCAATTTCACCGTCATGAGATTTAGTTGCATTAACTCAAAATGGTACCCTTACAACCTTGTCTTTAGATTTCCACTTTTAAGATGCAAGATCCAGTTACTGGAAGTGACTAAAGATAAATTGTCCAGTTAAAAAGAAAACATAAATTTTAAATATATGTTTTCCATGCTCTGGTCTGAGAGGAAGCGATGAAGTCATTTACCCCCCCACCCCAAACTATAATAATAATAAATAAAAAAAAGGTCTTGGTCTGAGGAAGATTACTAGAAAGATAACAAACACTTACTTGATACTATAAAAAAATGCAGATACAGGGCACCAGCAAAATGCAAGAGTTAAGGTAAGAGCTCAACCATTTTCACAACAATACCATGCACATCACTTACTTGATACAGAGGCAAACCATTGATACTATAGAGCACAATAGTCATCTCAGGAGCAGAGAGAGTACATGTCCACATGATGACTTTGGATTCAGTGGTCGGTGACTTAACAGGAGCAGATGTTTCCTCTCGAAGCACCATTTTTTTCTTCTTTGAGTGATGGAGGCGCAGCCATGGCTTTAATCTGCTCATTATGATGTTGCACTGTGTACCTCCCAGTTTAACATCAACTTCTGCTCTAACTGGTGAGATTGGCTGAAAGTCAGAGCATCCAATGAATAAGCAAAGCAACAGGCATCGAATCATTAATCTGGAAACTGTTAAGTTCCCCAGCCTTAAACAGGTATAAATCACAGCTATTTCTGGTACAAAAGTGCTCAATTTATTATTCTCTAACAAAAAGAAAGAGTGCATCCCTGGATTGAACAACCTCATTTATCTGATAGCACTTTTAAAAATATTTTTTTCTTAATCTATACATAAAGCATTATTTTCTCTTTTTGCAATAGGAAAAAATCATTATGAAGTGAAATTGATCAGCTGCCATGACCCAACAAATCCCCATTAGTGAGGCTATGCGCACCCACAATGTTAATGGGATTTGTTGACAAAGAGTATCCACTTTTGTGGAGATATCAAAATGTTGTCTTATACTACTTCCAACAGAAAATAACAGCAAATGAGGTAACTTTGACTTTTTGATTCATTGAAAATATGATATAGATTTTTCTCAGTAGAAAGTTCTTATATAAGCTTCCAATATTGATGAGATTCTTCTTCTAATAAGTGTTTTTTATAAGGTTAAGAAGGCATTAAATCTAGGTGCAAAGAAAACATAATGGAGGTTTGTTTTGGTCAGTTCTTGAAGAGTTCAGAAAAAAGAATAGGGTCTCCATAAAACTATAGGGGTGTAAAAATCAAGTTATAATCTGCCACCTGACCCGTGTTGGTGCAGGATATCTAAAGAAAAATCCTCCCACGGATAAGATGGAAATAAAACATATCCTCACCATCATCCAAGGAAACCTAAATGATATGATGATCATCACGAAGTAGGAAAGTAAGAGAGAGATAAAAGAAATATTTGGTAAAAGCATATCTAAAACCAAGCCTGCTTTTCCAGAAATTAAAGCAGCCTGCATCATTGCTTCCAAAACCAATAAATTGGCAACTTGCACCATCAAAAGGCCAAATATGCAGGGAGGATGGGTTAACCCTACAACCTTTTTGAGGGTACTAAAACATTTAATCGGTGCCAAAAAAAAAACCAACAAGGATTATTTTTTCTCCTGGTTTAAGAAACTTGAACAGTATCAAATGCAGCAATCTATGCGGGAATCTCTTTAATTGGATGTGGAAAGGGTACCGTGAAACATGATAAGCAATTTTTTTATATTCCAAGCATCAGCCAAGACAAAACAATATATGTTCAACTAACAGCATAAGGAAAAGATAAGCATCAAAGTCAGATATCTGATTCAACACAGCGATACAATTGCCCTCACCATTTTTAAAATACATCTAAAGGAAATCAGCTGGACAAAGATGCTAAACTTCAGTAATTGAAATGATAGGAATTACCTGCATAGGAATGTAGACAAATGAGACCACGTTGACTTTCAATATCTCCAAGACAGAAGTGCCAGCTTCTCTAAGAAGCTGAAACATGATGCAAAATGCATAGTCAACAAGAGGCCAAACAGCATGAGAAATATGAAAATTACAAACAATTGTTATGCTCATACATGAATCTCACTGAAATCCATCTGAACATCAATTAGTGTACTCTCTCCTGCATCTTCAGCAGATCGTGATTTGATGCTCCTTAATTGAATGCCCGTTATATTATTCTCAACAACAAGATCATGCTCTTGATGCACAAACCTAACATCCAGTTTCGGTAAAGTGAAGAAAACCTGTCAGATTAAAATAAGATTATCAGTTGGCATTCAGATTATTAGGCAAAAATCAGGCTTATATAGCACGTGTCTTATCTTGACACAGAGATGGCTTTTGTAATTTATATATAGATCAAGAATAACTCATAAAAGCTAAATATGTTCTGTGACAAAGACAATAGGAAGCTCGAGGAACAATTAAAATTTTCAAATTTCAAGAAGCCTGCCATGCCATCTAAGCTTGGGATAAGAGAGCAAATTGAGAGCTAAATACTACTACACTTTTTGAGCATGAGCAAACTCTGGGAACAACTAAATGAGAAATATGGAGGGTTTCATGAGAGAGGATGTAACAAATCGACCACCGAGAATTACAACAAATCAGCAAGAATTACAAAAGCACCATAATTATTCTAGTACCAAAAAATCTAGTAAAATTCATACAATTAGAGGATATATACGTGTACCAACTTATTATTTTGCATATATAGCCTTAATCTACACGTGAGATATGAAGTTGCATAGACAAAAAGATGCAACTGAAATAGGAAACAGAAACATGAAGACAGAGAGGGCATGTGGTGATCAGCAATCACATCTAAATGGCATTAATAGAAAGGCCACTAACCTTTTCTGGAAACATGGAGGTATACTTTGTAATTGCTACAAGTTTTGATTGTTTGTTGTGTTGATTTTTAGAAACTGCAGAATCAGCAACCAACTCTTTATCTGCATGAGCAATGGCATCGGATGAACTCTTTTTTCTTGAAAACAGCTCCTCATTGAGGTTAACAGTGACGTCTCCACTGTTAATGTCCACATTCTGGATTATTACACCTACTTCTCTACATCCAAAAGAGACATACATAAGAACTTTTAATTGACAGGCCATGCAAGTCTATAACTAGAGCTAGAGCTAAAATAAGAGGCAATATAGAAGTTTTAACAGGAAGAGAGCCGGAAAGAAATGCATCCAAACTGTCAGAACGAAAGAACATCCTAAAAGTCTGAATATCAGCAGTGATAATCTTGCCATTAATCAATCACTGATTGATAGAACAGTTAAGATCAGTTTTCTGACAACAGCAACAAAAGGAAAATAACATATCAAGAGAAAAATACCTGTCATGATTAAATTCACAAGAGAGAGAGAGCTTTTCGCAGAAAAAAGCAGCGGAAGACCTGTCCATATTACCAAATGCCACCTCTCCTGAAGAAATGCATCCTCCATTGTTGAAGTTAGGCATTTGATCAGAAATGATGTGCGGTTCACCCATGTGGATAAGGATGGGTAATATGTTAAGCTTGACAAGCAGATTTGGCTTGGATCCCCCATCTTTGGATATATCTAATCTCAGCTCCTTGACATCAAATGTAGCTTTGGGTGTCTGCCATGTTTCCAGAACAATTTTTTATATAAAACATAAGAAAAGGGGGGAAATGATAAGCGAGTAAAATGAAAGCTACTATCACAAATTCAGAAAGTAAGGTGCTTTAAGAACTGCCAGTGTACTTTCAGCACCACCTTTTCTAGCATTGCGTGAGCAGTAGCTTTCTTAGCACATTGTTATGCCCAATCCTTTTAAAAAATCATGTTCAAGTCTCATTGTCATAAAAAGCAAAAAAAAAAAAATCATTACAACTACTAGAAGCCAAGCAAACCAGTAGGTCAAGATCAAGTTATGCAGAACCAAGTTTACATTGACCAGGGTTTAGTCCACAAAAATTGGAACATAATAAACTTATTTCTGCACTTCAGATTGATCCTCTACCAAACCCAGAACAGTTACTTTTTTGACTAAGATCAGATCAGTTGATGTGCTAACCAAATGGTCCCTAAGCCTCTAGCTCCATAATTTGACTCAATCAATGCATGAAATTAGCTTTCAGTGTGGACCGGCAAAAAAACACAGCTATACTCAATAACTTGTAAAGAAATAATGCAATCAGCGCATATGTATTATTTTTAAACTAATTCCAATTTACTTATCTTGTGGAAAGGATACATATATAACTAACCTCAATTACATCAATAGGACGAGGATTACTATAAGCTAGGCAGATTTTTTAATAAAAAAAATGTCCATTTAACAAATTGTTAAGAAAATGTGTCTTTCTAAATTTTCTGGCGCTTGATTATGTAAATTCATTTTTATTCACCTTTAGTAAAAAAAATATTCTTTTATTAAACAAAGAGGAGGAAAAAATGATATTGATGGAAGCCAAATAATCAAAAACCAATACAAAATTGAAAATAAAAGACAAGAAATTGACAAAATGATCAACTACAATTTGTATGCTCTTTTTTACCCATAAAATGAATGGTGAAAAACATATGCTATTGCCTTGCCTTACAGTAGTGACTATTAAAAATACTCACCTTCACAGCCAAATCTGTCACAGAAACTGACAAAAATCTTGCAACATTAGCTAACACCATCCATTTTCCCCTGCCTGATGAGCGTGGTCGGGGTCTTCGAGTTTTTGTTTTCTGTGTGCCTCTACTAGAAGGCCTCATTACAACCTCCAAGTCGCATATTAATACTTGTAGCTTGGGATCCCTGGAAATGAAACCAACCCCAAGTTTGACCAGAGACTGGCGTATGCTAAGTCTAACCTCACCAACTGATATAGACTCAACAGGACCCTGTAAATTATTGAGTTCATAACAAAATCAATTGCATGGTACCATGCTACACACACTAGAACAGTATATTCTTGGAGGAGAAACACAACATAAACTAGGTTCTTCGTGTCAAATCACAGCAACATTTCAATTCTAGTAAAATTGGCTCATTGTATATTTGAAGTCAAAATCTACTTTTGAGTGGCAGACAGTTTGAAGATTCTAGTTAAGAAAAAATCTTCCCAGGCCATGGAATTATTCAACCAATAGAAGCCAATGCGAATTAAGACCAGTGGATACCCTACTTTTACAAGCCATTCATTTATTCAATTTTATTTTTAAGTGGAATGAGGATTTAGTAAAATGTCAAAAAAGGTGATCCTCTCTAACTCACTCTTAAAAGAACAACTAAAATAGAATCAATTTTTGAAAAAGGAACTGACCTTTCTAAACCTCAACACAACATCCCTCAAACATTTCCATCCCCCAACTCGAAATCCAACAGATGCCCCCACGATCTGGCTCAAAATCCAAGCCACCAACCTAGAAGCGAAACTGCAAAGAGATGCACAACAAACATCAATATAATCTCAGCATACCAAGCTGCCTGTAACTTGAACGAAGCTTGTTTACCATCAAAGCTATGGTAACCGAACCATAAGATATCAAACAATTTGTTAAATCCAAATCATCTATCAAAAGACATAATCATATACTTCTCCTTGTCTCCTTTTAGCAACAATAACATGACCCCGTCATTCAATTATACATCCCCATGGCTTTAATCATGAACCATAGCCAAACATTCTATCAACAACGCAAGAGAAAAGGTTATCTACATTCATTCACGTGCCTAAATTACCAACCATTTCAATCCATTTATCCTAGCGATCATCAATCCAAATCTCGACGCAGTGAAAAAAATGATCTTAATTGAATGACTTACATGAAGAGCAACCACAAAATGACGGAAAGCGACAAGAAACCGAAGAGAAACTTGACAGGCGAGGCTGCCATTTTCGTAGTTTCTCGACTTCTACCACTCCTAATTATCCAAATAATAAGCCACAAGATAATATTCAAATACAGAAAACTCTTTGTGCCATAGTTTCAGGTCGCAACCCACGAATGCATCAGAATAGAACAATCGAAACCCTAAAAAAGCTAAATTTCTTCACAGTTCTTATTTCCATCTTGCGAGTCAATCGAGAGAAAACCGCATTGATCGCGTTTGTTTTTCGTTTTTCTCTTTTATTTATAAAAGCGTGGATCCGATCCGTGAGACGCTCGCTGATCACACACCGAGAGAGACATAGAAGAGAGAGGGACTGTTTTTATTTTCTTCATTCTTTTTTCCCTTTTTGAGGGCTTTAATCAGGTGTAACGAGGGTGCAGGGATTCTAGTGTGGAGGGATGTTTCTAGGGAAACGTGCTTCAGATGTCGTTGTTGGAGGTTTTATTCCGAACGTGTCCCTCGTAACTGGATTGATTTGGAAGCCATTTAGTCAACGGGTAGTATGGACAGCGTTACGGGTACGCAAATAAAATAAACGTGACGGTTCAATATCATTGGTCCACTGGGAAATTCGACCGTTAAAATGGGCGTCGTTGAACAGAAGCCCGTTCTTGTAAGCGGACTAAGAAGCACAAATCAGCAATTCTCAAGAGATCCTACCAGTTGACCCCAGATTAGTTAGACTATTTTGGCTGCACTAAGTGCCTAATTAACACTGTTTTTCAAAAACATTTCTAAAATAAATTTAAAAACATTTTTTTGTTTTTCATTTTATTTTTTAAAAATTATTTTAATATACTTATATCAAAAATATTTTTAAAATATATATATTATTTTAATATATTTTTAAATAAAAAAATATTTTAAAAAACATCTTCACTATAACGAATAATAAACCTCGGCGTTCAGAGAGAGCAAAAGTGAGACGTTTTCTTTTGTTTTTTTATTAGGAAAGCTCTACAGTTAGCAACAGTGTTGAAAGAAATGAAAGAATGATTGGATAGCGGAGCTCCTAACTGAACTAAGTTAAGAGATTCTATAGGAATCTTGCTTTTGAATACCAAAATTTCACTTTTTTTAAGCGACTAGAGAGAGCGCAAATAACTTTGTCTTGTTTTTATGCGTGTAAGAACATGTTATCATTTTCTTGTTATTATTGTTTTTTTAATGAAATATAATTTTTGATTTATCGTGTAATAGGTAAAAACAAATAATTTTTTGACTGCAAAAGGGATAAGCTACCTTGATCCTAAACATATTCTGCTACTGAGGTATTGCCAATCACATGTTTTTTATATGCTACGCAAGGCAAAAAGGTTTGTCAATTAAAAAAATCATGTGGTTCAGAGCCTTGTAGAGATAAGGTTGTTTTTGGAGAAGGTATTGTTCATGGAAACAGCCTTTCAAAGACATTGAAATCATACAGGTAATTTTTGTTTGTGTTGTCTACATATGTATTTCTGTAATTCCCATAATTTTGAAGTTTTTAGGTTATTTTTAAGTGTGTTGCATTATTTTGCGAGGCTTGACTAGGGTGAGTGTCTGTTTTTATCTAATTTTTTTACTATTGATTTGTTAGGATCTATAGACTATTGCAATTAAACATGTATGACTTGGTAATTTTGTGGATGTGTCTTGATCAACTATAGAATGTTTGAAATATCAAATTTAACATAAAATATTGCTCCTAGATATTTCCCAATATTTCCCATATGAACTAGTTATTTTCACTGTGTTCGATCATGAATATAAATTTGTATAAGGACTTCTTGGAGATTTTTATCCAAACTTATATGAAGATTCATTAACAGCATTCATAGAGCATTTTTACTATAACCGGTAATAGGGATACATGTACCTAAAGACTATTCATGCAATTTTTCTTTGAGGATGGTTATATGAATTCATTTGTATAAAGTATTCATGAAGATTGTTTAGAGAAAAAAATATTGTGACGAGCAATCATAGATATATATTTACATTAAAAGAAACTATAAGTGCTAAGTGTCAATATTCTATCTGGTAAGGTAAATAATCATGATTACAATAGTGAAATGGATTTTTTTTCATCTCAACAAAATCATTAAGTCTTGCGCAGGGGTATAATGGTCTTTTCCAAATAGTCAAAGATCGTTTTATGAATTGAATAATGGTAAAAAAAAAGTCATTACAAGTATCTTAATACACAATAAAATTACTTAATTAACCTTAAAAGCAAATTTTACAAGCCCAACTCTAGAGGCTTTATCATCCTTTTTATTTCTTTAAAACACAGTTAAGTAAAAACATTTGCCTTTAAAATAAAAAATTTATAACTCTGGCCCAAAAGCCTTTATGTCTTTTCATATTAGGTTTGTCTTTTGTAATAATCATTCTTTGATAATTGACTTAGTATAGATATTGTAAAAAAAAAGAAGCCTCTATGATGCAAACATGTCATGTGAGTTATCATTATATTTTTTAGGTGATGTTTATGAGGTCATGTGTTGGTCATATGGTGGCTTCCAAGGTGGTGTTCTATTAGTCTTGGCTCTTTTTTTATACAATACAGTGCATGTTGCGAATGGACATCGGTGTAGTGTTATATTAGTCTTGGTTTCTCAACCATTAAATTTGTTGGTTTTTATTGTTATTTGTGTTTATTTGAAATGATTTTTGTTTTGTTTTAAACCCCTTAAAATAAATTCTTTCATATTTGGTCTTCATTATTTCAATTGATATTTGTTTTATTTGACATGGTTTTTACAATTTTCTTTCTTTGATTTCATCCTTCTTGAGTTTTTTCCTTGTCAATTTGATCCTTATTATATTTATTTATTTTACCTAGACAATTTTTTATATTGATATTTATTCTGATTTCATTCTTCAATATTTAATTTTGTTGAAAATTAAGCTTCTTGATGGAGCCTATTTTGCAGGTTTTAATCATAAGAGATTAATCCAAATTTTAGAAATTCACCTAGATTTTGCTTGTTTTTTATTTTCATTTTTTGAACTTTCATCTCTCAAAATTTATTAAATTGGCCCCTTTTTACTTTTTATAGGATTTTTCAATAATTTTGATAATGATCTAACTCTTTTTATTTGTCATTCTCTATTTAATTTACTTGTTTTTACAAATTTTATTTTTTAAAAATAAGTTAAATTAATTAATTTAATATAAGTATAAAGATGTCTATCTCATTATATTTGATTGATTTGGTTTGTGGGTCGTTGCTCTGACAACGAATATGATCTCTCTTATTGTTCACATGAAGCTTTTTGTAATGGCATTTGAGTCATCTCGATAAGCGTTTTTTAGTAGTCAAATAATGTCCATTATAGAACTATAGTAAGTATCTAACGAACTTTACTTTCTTTTCTTCATAAGTATGATTAATTATTGCATTTTTTATTTATGTTATTTATGATATCTTTTTTAAAATAACATTATTAAATTAATCAGGATTATTAAACTTGGTTAAGTTAATAATTTGGATCTCATGTTTTTCTTGTTTGTTTAAGACACTAACATCATCTTAACATTTTCTTATGTAGAAAATTTTTAGTTGACACATGACATAATATATGTCACCTCTCCAGAAAAGACTATTCATGAAAAAAATTGTCAAGACCAATCATGAAGACTATCATGGATATTTTTATCAAAAGCTAACATAAAGATTTATTTGCACGAAGACTATTCATGGAAATTTCATCGAGATTGATCATAGAGATTCAATGAGATCATTTATGAATCATTTTCATCATTATTGGTCATAAGAATATGTCTGCCTGATGGACAACGTTGTTTTATTTGCAAAATCTAACATATTTAGATATGATGGTGGTGTTGGTCTTAACATAAAAGGTTTTTTTCTCCCAAAATGATGTTATGGATGTACTTCAATATTATTCTACATGAGGATGTATGCCTTTGTCACATGAGTTCTTATATAATCAAGGATAATGATAAAGTATTATTGGTTAGGAAGTTAGCATACTTCTTATATCCCACCTTTCTAGAAATCTATATAAACATCATTGTTTAATGATAATTTAGATCTTATCATATAAAGAGCAACTATTATTAATGGTCGGCAGGAATATCCTAATAAGAAGAAAATATGGTCCTCGATAATTCAAATTTATGCAAAGAAAAGAACCTTGGAAAATAAAAGAATAAAAAAAGTAAAAAATGAAAGACCTAATAAAGCAAAAATGGTCATACACACATAAAATTGAATAGAAAAAATATAGTGTATAATAATTTAGAAAGAAATAGAGGGGCAATACAAAAATATCATCTAAGAAATAAAAATAAATAAATGATGAATATAGTTAAGGAAATTAATATTAAGAGCAATGGATGAGTTCAATCTTTCAATATCTAAGAACCAAATGAAGCGAAATCAACAAGAATTAAGGAGTGAAGAAAACATGTATATGAATAATAACAACGGTTAAAACAATTTATGCATTGCATTATTAATTGCTCAATCACAAACACAGTCAACATAAATCAATTCAGATTTAGATGGTTACTTGACCAATGTCTATCTATATTTTTACCCTATATAGATGTTATAGTAAATTACATTTAAAATTATGCTAATCGAAGAGTTGGTTTATGATTGGCCTAAAGGTCTTAAAAATAAATAAACATGGTCATTGATAAATATATATCTATGCAATTTACACAAAGAAAAAAAACATAGATAACAACAGCTTATAAAAAAACAAAAAATAAAAAGCAAAACCTCACCAATAAAAACAAAAAATAATGATTATAAGTAATGAAACTAGCAATGGCAACAATAAAATGGTTTGAATCACCAAACAACTTTAAAAATTGGAGAAAAAAACACAACCAAATAAGAAAAAACAAAAAAGAAGCAAGTATTGTAAGAAGAAAAAAACATGACTACAAATCATAATAATAATGACAACAATTTATACATTGCATCCCAAATTATTTAATCACAATCAAAGGCAGCACAATCAAGTCAAGTCTAGATAAAAAAAAATGACTTATAAGTAATTGAAATAGGATCCTAATCAGGAAAAAAAATTAGAAAAAAATATCATATAGTTATCTCTTCAAAAATGGACCAAAAAGCAATAAAAAAGGTGTTTACAACATCCAAGCTAAAAAGAAATTACTCCATATCGAGCACAAAACATGTACACAACATCAAGAAGTTGGTCAAGATGCAATAACCATTAATCACATTTCACTGGATGAAGCTCAAACTCAAGACTATCACAAAATAATATAAGAAAAGTTTGGTGCATCAAACGCTCAATGGTGGAGGCAAATTAACTATCAATAATACTAATTAAAGGACAATTAATAAGATAATTTTTTTAATGAAAAATAGTAAATAGGAAGTAACCATCCATTCTCAAAATGAACAATATTATGAAAAAACAAATGGGCATTGTTAATTGTAGTTGTTAATTGTAAGGGGTGTTTAGGAATGCGTTTGGAAAACGTTTTTGAAAAAAAATGATTTTTTCATTTTTATTTTTTACTTTAAATTAAATTATTTTTGGTGTTATTAGATCATTTTAATGTGCTGATGTCAAAAATGATTTTTTAAAAATAAAAAAATATATCATTTTGATATATTTCTGAATAAAAAACACTTTCAAAAGTAACTCCAACCACATTCCTAAGCAGACCAGTAGTTAACATTGTTAATCATAGTTCATATGAAGAGGGTGAACAATTAACAAATAATGAAACAATCTTGGTTTAGTTTATTCTTGCTAGTATACTATTAAATTTACATGTCCTAGACTTTTTTTTTGGATATCGAGGAAACCTCACCCCCCGGAAAGCGCATTTTGTGGGTCCAGGTGAGCGAGTAAAACATCGGCTGTCCCAGGCTCTTACAACAGAGACTGACCGAGACACAGTCTCGAACCTAGGGCGCTGCGCTGGCAGCCCCCAGGCGCAAACCACTGCGCTAGCCCCTCAGGGACACACATGTCCTAGACTTGTTATTATTTAATATGAACTAACATGTTTAATTTCATTATTGTTTACAAATTAATATATCTTACAAAAAGAAAAAAAAACATTAAGGTGATATATTGGTGCCATGAATTTTCTCTATCAATAAAAATTTAAGTTGATATTGTAGTTTATTTCTTTTATATATTAGATAAAAAGATGATTTTGTTTTATTAAGTTAATCAACCTCCTTGATTTATTATGAAATTATAAAAACTATTAAAAAACTTAGAAATATGACTAACCCCCCTCACAATGTACATTTTTTTTATCATGTCCAAAATATCCTTAATTACTATTAAAAAATAGTTAAATTAACAAAAAAAACTTATCAAATTATGAATGAATATGATAATTGTTTTTAGTGGATTAGCAATAAAAAAACTCACTGTTTAATTTAGGTTTTTTTTAACTCTCTCTCGAATTATTAATTTAACTATCTTGAAATTTATTAATGATTCATGTAATTCCATGTTGGTTCAAGGAGGTTGTTATAATGTTACATTATTTAAAAAAAAAAAAATAGAAAAAGGAAGGGAAGTATAATTTTGGAGCCGGGTCGGTAACCCTCGTATCCATGGCCCACTCATTAAAGGCAGTAATAATTAACGGTCATATAAATTTGAATTTTGAAAACCTAAGATCTCCCTTCCTCATCAGCACAAGCAGAAAAAGAAAAGGACATAACATAACAAACCAAACACGCTCCAAGCTCTCTTTCCTTTTCCTCTCCTTCCAAACAAACAGAGTATACAGAATTATCTCTCAGATCCCAGAAATTCTAACCCCTAAAAGACAACACTCGTGACCAAAATTCGGCAAACAAGAAGATGGACACTTTCTTAATTGACGGCCAAGATTTCATGGATTCCATGCTGTGCGTCTCGGGTTCGAGACTGATCCAGTCAGGGTTAACAAACACCAACCACTTCAAAGGTTTTATTTTATTTTCTCTAATGAATACTAAACATTCCTTTTGCTTTCTTAAGAGTTTTTGTGTTTCTTGAAACAGAGAGACCGGTTATATTTGTAAACGCGGGAGGCGGGGCTATAAAGAAGGAAGGGAATATCAATCTTGATATTGACAAAGATTGCTGTTTTGAAGGCGGAGATGTTATAAGAACAGATGAGAGCATAATCAATGGTGGTGATATACCTTCTGTTTATCAATCAGCAAGGTTTGGTACCAACTTGAATTACAAGTTCAATGGCATGCCGGTTGGAGAGTATTTGGTTGATCTTCATTTTGCAGAGATAGTTTACACTAATGGTCCTAAAGGAATGAGAGTATTTGATGTCTTTATTCAAGAAGAGAAGGCAAGTGTGCTCAGTCTTTTCTCCCCCCACCCCACCCACCCCCTTTTTTTAATGAATCTATCTGTTTCAATTCAACAAAGTCTCAAAATAAAATAAAATTGGCAGGTTATATCAGAGCTTGATGTGTACTCTATTGTGGGTGCCAACAAACCGTTGCAAGTGGTGGATGTTAGAGTTTCTGTTGGGGAAGATGGGGTGATTTTTATGAGGTTTGATGGGGTTGTAGGGAGCCCAATAGTTAGCGGGATCTATATAAAGCAGGCGACAGAATTGCTTAGTAAAGTTCTCGTTTCCGTTTTATATTTGCCATATTGGTCCGTCCTTATAGGTTCGTTTACGAGACTCATTCCTATCTTATAAATTGAATGCAGAATCTACGGTTAAAAAGGAGCTTTTACTATGTAACAATTGCTCCGCTGAAGTAAAAGCTTCATCTGATCAGGTGAGATGCAACTTGTATTGACGGGTAGTTTTTTGAAATTTGAAGTGAAGACTCGAGTTTTTGCACAAACTTGACCTTAAATTGATGTGGACTGCAGAATAGAGTTACGAGGACGAACTCTTTAGCGAAGTATGAAAAGAAGATAGAGGAATTGAAGGCTCAATGCCAACTTAAGACAGATGAATGCCACGAGGCCTGGATGTCACTGACTGCGGCGAATGAGGAGCTGGAGAAGATTAGGATGGAACTTGACAATAGGTTCTTCAGTAATATGCAATTAGGTAAGATAGACCCAATTGGATTTGAGGCTTGTTAGTAGAAACTGAAGCGACACTGACCAGATTTTGATGTTTGTTTAGATCAAGCCATACAAAAGCAAAAAACAGAATTGAGAGATATTTCTAGACGATATGAATGTGATAAGAAACTGTGGGTTGCAGCCATTGGTGATTTAGAAAAGAAAATGAAGGTAAATTAACTTTTGAATGACAAATGTTATGCGGAAATGTTTGGATATCAATTTTTATATCTGTGATAATACCATCTGTTGATCCATTTGTAGATGATGAAGATAGAGCACTCTCAACTCTCTAATGCAGCTCATGGGTGTGTCAATACAACTACTGAATTCAATAAGATGATAACTGCAGTTCAAGTCATAGGTAATCATGCATCAACTATGAAATTAAATTGATAGACAGAAAAATGTAAGATTTTTCTGAATTGCAGTTGCGCAACATGAAGACCTCAGACTGAAGTTAAATGAAGAGCAGGCTAAGAGTAAGAAGCTTTATAACCAAGCGCAGGAGGCAAAAGGTATACTTAGTATTCTAAACTCCTGTTCATTTTTCTCTTTGTTGAACGAACCATTTTAAGTTTTTTTCTTTTCTTCTGCTTCTGCCTTTTTTATTTGATATCTCAGGGAACATAAGAGTGTTCTGTAGGTGCCGCCCGTTGACCAAGGAGGAGATATCAAATGGCTGTCAAACAGCGGTAGATTTTAGTGCTGCTAAGGATGGTGATCTTACAGTAATTACAAGTGGCTCCACTAAGAAAATTTTCAAATTTGATCGAGTCTACGCTCCCAAGGACGATCAAGGCATGCACCTCTAAAATGCCTTTTTTTTACTGTCAACTTACTGAACAGTGCTTGGGTTTTGTGACATATAATCCGGTGCTACTGGTTTGGTCGATGTTCTTAGGAAAAGATTTCTTGTTCCTCTGAAAAACTCATTTTGAACTTCAACAATACACACAGTGAAATCTTCTTTTATTATGCATGATCTATTTTTGAAGGCTTTTATGTTTTCCAGGTGCAAACTAGTTTTACTAGACTTTCTGATGATCACTTCAATAGTTTATCTCTTCAATAAGTTCAATAGTATGCATAAGAACCCTATTTTTCTGACGGAGAGAAGAAGCGATGCTATCAGCCTTTTATTGAACTTGAATATAACTTGTAATTTGGTTAGTTTTGGACGACAAAATAGGGACAAATTGGTTATTTTTTCAATTTATTCTTCTTAGGGTGAAAAGAAAAGGTTCACTTGCTGACTAATGTTTTTTTTAACTAAAATAGTCGATGTCTTCGCGGATGCTTCTGCTCTGGTGACCTCCGTGTTAGATGGTTACAATGTTTGCATGTTTGCATACGGGCAAACTGGAACTGGAAAGACTTTCACTATGGAAGGTACTGAGCAAAACCGAGGAGTCAACTACCGAACTTTACATCAATTATTTAAAATTGCCGAGGAAAGGAAAGAAACTGTCACATATGACATTTCTGTTAGCGTGCTTGAAGTTTACAATGAGCAAATCAGAGACTTGCTAGCCACCTCAACGACAACAACAAAGAGGTATTATCATTATCCTACAAATTTCGTTTGATTATTCGAAACATTCAACTTTTTTTACAAAAAAAAGTGGCTGAGAAGGAATTTGGCTTTGTAATTTGACCATGCTAATATTTTATGACTGTTTTCGCCAAGATTTCGTCTAAGAATATATTTGTATTTTAGGTTGGATATAAAACAAGTATCTGATGGGGTCCAGCATGTTCCGGGGATAGTTGAAGCAAAAGTTGAGAATATTAAGCAGGTCTGGGATGTTTTGCAGGCTGGAAGCAATGCAAGGGCCGTGGGGTCAAACAATGTGAATGATCGTAGTAGCCGATCTCATTGGTCAGTGCCTATTTGAACTTGTTTTTGTCATGATTAAGTTCTTAGTGTTCATTGACGGAACTTTCTCTATATTTATTTTTACTGCAATTTATTTCTCTACTATCAAGCTTTATGTTAACAGAATAAAATGCTAAATTTACGTATATATTGACATCGCCATATTCTTATGTGTTTAGCATGCTTCGCACAATGGTCAGAGCAAAGAACTTGGTAAATGATGAGTGCACTATGAGCAAGCTATGGCTTGTAGATTTGGCAGGCAGTGAGAGGCTGGCAAAAACAGAGGTTCAAGGGGAACGACTCAAGGAAGCTCAAAATATAAATAGATCACTTTCAGCTCTTGGGGATGTTATTTCATGTTTGGCAAATAAGAGTAGTCATATTCCATACAGGTTGCCTTTGAAACTTGATGTGTAATATTCAAATGTGGCTTGGGAATTAAATTATTCTGACTTCCTCTTTTGGTTTTTGACAGAAACTCAAAGCTCACACATTTACTCCAGGATTCGTTGGGTAAGTAGCTACAAGAAATACAAGTTCGTATCCAGTATCAGAACCTCTAATATATCAGCTATTAGTATTGCAAATATTCTCTTACTCACGACAACATATCAAAGTAATTTTTTTTGTTAAAAAAACGAGTTATTCCAAGCAAAAGGAGCGATTATAACAAATGGTGCATCACAGACAATGATGTAAGGGATAAATAATGCTTAGAACATAGATAATAATAGATGTATTGAGTTTGTATGTTTCCATCGTTGACAAGTAAAAGAGCATTGAAATATTGTGAAATGTAAGGAGTATACACACTATACAATGTTGGGATGCATGAGTTCAGCCGCAAAAGCTATATGCTCAGAAAACACTTCCAAGTGGTTTCTTGTCATGAACTCCACTTCAATTATTCAAATGCTTAAGACTTTGTATTATAATAGGATTAATAATCATTCTAATCCATGTGTTCCAGGAGGTGATTCGAAAACCCTTATGTTAGTGCAAATCAGCCCTTCTGATCATGACATAGGAGAGACTCTGAGTTCTCTGAACTTCGCAACTCGGGTTCGAGGGGTTGAGTTGGGTCCTGCGAAGAAGCAAATTGATATGGGTGAGCTTCAAAAGTTCAAAACAATGGTAAGTTTATAGATAGTAACAGGCATTTATTATTTTCATAAAAGGAAAGGATGACCAACTAGGTTTTATTCTTTTTGTGAATTCTTTGAAGCTTGACAAAGCAAAGCAAGAATTGAGATCTAAAGATGATGCCATGCGCAAGCTAGAAGAGGGTTTTCAAAATGTTGACGGTAAGGCCAAAGTCAAGGACCAGCTTTTCAAAAACCAACAGGAAAAGGTCAATGAACTAGAGAGTCAACTTGCATCAAAGACAGAGTTATGCAGACAGCTAGAGAAGCAGCTGTTACAACTTTCAGAAGGAAAGAAGGAAAAGGAAGAAATTTGCTCAAATTTCCAGCAGAAGGTTTCTTGTTAGATAAACGGTTTTACTTGATATTTTTTCTTTGAATTATAATCTGACAATTGACTTCGATGCCTTTCGTAGGTCAACGAACTCGAGAAGAAGCTGAAAGAGCAGGAAGAAGCAGCGTCTATGAAACTTCATTTCAAGGTTCTTACAATCTTAACTTATTATAGAAAATTTTGAAGTTGTGTAACTGCATGAGTAAATATTTTAGGACAAGAGAGGTGCATTGAAGTGGCTGGATGCAGTCCCCACTATCTTGGGGTTTGAGACACCAATTTCTCAACACACCCCCACTGGCAGACACTGAGCACTAATACTTGAAAAATGGAGGTCTTGGATTTAGTGGATCTTCATATAATGTTGTTCCTCTAGTCATGATGGTTCATATTAATCTACGTGTACTGGATTTCAAAGTGATGACAGGGATTGATCAGCAGCAACTTTGTGTACTAAATATTTTCTTGAACAATGTTACTCAATCATTTATTATGTTTGTGATTCATTTTGCTGTCAGACTGATAGAGAGTTTTAGGTGCTGGAAATTGGAATAGTTATTTTTCTTGTGCTATACAGGTCAAGGAGCTTGAAAACAGAATGACAGAGAGAACACAGGAGTTCGAGCTTCATACAAAGAGGCTCCAACAAAAGGTGCTTGTTAAATTCCTCGTATTTCAGTCCCCCCCTCTCTTTCATTGGCAGTAGCCACTCTTAAAGGGCAAAGGATGAAGTATCAGAAGAGTTATTTTGAGATAAAGCTCTTATTTATCACAGTAGGGTAGTCTCTCAAATGAATCTGCTACCTGTATGAACGAAAGGATCAAATTCTCCTATCTTGTTAGGCAGTCTATTTTTATGAAGTCCACTAGCACACGTTTAACACCATTTTTGTCGTGTTATAGTTGAAGGAAGCTGAATACAAACTGTGGGAGAAAGAAAAGTCCGAATCTCAGTCACTTCAACGAAAGGTCCCCCCCCCCCCCCCCCCCCCCCTTTTAATCTATGTTTCTCTATGAATTTTGTAAAAAGCTCTGGCCATTACGATGTAACAATTATTTTTCCTGCTATGATTTATGTAGATCAATGTTCTTGGAGAGGAGCTAAGACAGCATGAACAAGGAGATTGTTCGGCAATACCACCCTCTGCTGAAAAGTCAGAGGCCACTCCAGTTTTGTCAAGAATGGAAACCATATATTATGACGTTGATCCACTTGGTGAAAAAAGCTTAAACTCCACGAACCGAACAATAAACCAAGAATCTAGCTTACTCCAGGGAAATGCATCCCTCCGTGAATTGAGGAGAAAAGGAGACCTTCAGAGCAGAGGGGTGGAAAATAATTTTTTTATATCAGCTTCTTCACTCGAGAAGAAGAGATTGCCAGCTGAATCAAGCAAGGCGAAGCCTCTTGACTCTTCTAGAGCATCAGCAAAGATTACAAGAAGTACAAAATCAATTCGTGCTGCTCAGAAGACAACCTCCAATACTGCAAACAGAATCAACAAAGATCAAGGTCCAGGAGCAAGGGATAACAAATTCAAAGTCTGGTTGAGGTAGTTAGCTTACAGATGTGGAAGAAAGTGCAATTTCTCTGGAGCCTTCCCGGCTAATATGATTTGTAAGACTGCCAGTGATAATTCTTTTCAAGCTCTTATATGCAGCAGAGCATAGACGAAGGTCGTTTGAATGTACTTGCATTTCTTATTTAAAGAAATGAAAGTGATTTTATGAAAGCATGTGTCAAAATATAATTATTTTCTTTTGTAGCTAATGCGAACTCTCTTTGTTTTTTTTAACTATTCTTTTTGGGCGGTGCTTTTAACATATCAAATTACATCTTTCAAAACCATCTCATCATTTGTAACAATTCAAAAATCACGGATATTTAAAACAAATAAAAAAAAGTAGAGAGTAAGAAAATGAAATAAGATTGATTTTTTTAAAAAAAAAACAATTATATTATCACATTATATATCAACTATTTCTATTACTATTATCACCAATTTCCATCATTTTTTCTACACCATCACTCTCTTACCGTTACATCCATGATGCTGGAATTATTTTTAAAAACAATATAAATATTATTTTTATTACTATATTATTATTAGAACCATTATCTACTCCTTGTTCTCCTCTTCTCCACCATCACAAATATTTTTATTGTCAGTATTAATAATAAATCATTTTAATCATTTTTTATTTTAAAAATGAGATTAAATTTTTTAAATATTATATGGATTATTATTTAATATTTCCTTTTTATCTTAAAAATAAGACATTAAGAATCTTAAACTTTGCAAGGATTTTTTTATTACTGTTCCTGACATAACATTAAAATTAAAATGATATTCTATTTTTATATATTTTTTTAATTTGGATTACTGCGTTTCCATTTTGGACAGTTTATTTCTGATAACCAAATGACATGAAAAAAAGTTCTTGTTTGGCACGTGGCTTAAGAACTATTATTTTATTTTATCATCTTTTAATTTATTATTTAATGTTTATATTATTTCTATTTAGCAGGAAAAAGAACTATGGTCCAAGTTAATAAGAAATCATATATTCATCATTGCATTCTTTTTATTTCAAATTTCAAAAATTGGATGAGATATTTTACATCTTAAATATTTTAAATAACAATATTTTTTCCAAAAGTAAATTTTTAATATTTCAAAATAAGAACATGTAATGCTATAATCTTATACTTGTACTATTGGTAGAAAACAAAGATCTATGATGTATTTATTATATATAGAAGTAATAAAAGTAAAAATTTAATATAGAGGGAAATATTAATAAAATGGGATAATTACAAAAAAAAAATTAAATTGATCATTTTGTGTCCGATTGTAATACCCCGTGATTTTTAATTTTTAGTGTGAATTCATGTTTTTTTATGGGTACTTATGAGTAAAAAATGACTTACTTTTTAATAACTTTATCACTTGAAGTGCATTATATATATATATATATATATATATATATATATATATATATATATATATGTCAGCGTGCAAATGATTTTCCGTTTAAGTTAATGAATTAATTAAATTTAATAAAATTTTGTAAAGTTTCTCCTTTTTATAAACCTTCCCTAAATCCTCGATTTTATACAAATACATATTAGCACAAATCAACATTTTTGTTGGGACAAAATCAAGCATTACTTTATGTAATCATCATTCTAACTCAAGCATAAATATATGCAAGTTACCACAACTATTTATATATTTTTAGCTTATTTCAACTTTAACTATCATATATACAATCTATTAATGTTTCATCAATAACATAAGCAATTTTGTGCATGATTACACTTCTATAAGATATTTATTATCCCAATTTCATCTAGATATATAACTTCACACTTCCAAACTACAAAGTACATTTAACAAAAGGTTTCACATTATCCATAATACCTCAAAACACATTTTCATACTAAAATTTATATATGAACACAAACTTCTAAAACTTCCATAATATTGATAACACAATAAACTTGACCTAATCCATATCAACTCACTTTAACTAATATAGTCAAACATTTACATCAATATTCCATCACATGTGGTTTATAATCATGATCGACCACTATAAAATTTGAGTTTCTATATTTTTAACCTTAATTCCTTTCATTAATTTTCTAATTAAGACAATTTCAACACCAATAACCCGAAGACTTAGCCCCTCGTAAACCCAATTTATTTAACATTAATTTTTTTCCACATACATACTTCAACTTTTTATCTTCCATATCCACACAGAAAAAGCTATCATACACCAAATACATTCCATATTAAGCATTCAAATCATCAAATTTTTATAAATCAACTTCAATAAAAGTTATTTTTTCTAAGTTTTCCTTAAATCTTCAAAACTAACAATTTCAACCATACTTAGCAATCCATACTTCCAATACCTAATAAACCCAAATTTTTAACAACTAAAATCAAATTAAACATCTAATTATTATCATCATAACACGAAGAAAAAAAACATTGTAAATCTTGAATACCTCTACCAATTTCAAGAACTGAAATTTTAACCATGATGGTTTAATCCCATGGTTGGCTCTAAATTTCAACAATTCACTCCTCCAACATGTTATCTCAATCCCAATTAATATCATTCATACAATTCAATCACGTTCTCAAATCCCTTTAAATTCTCATTTATGGCTTATCACTAATGGAGTTTAATATTAATAATTTTTTTCATTTTTTCTTTAATTTATCATTTAAGATACAATTTCCACATTAATACATGCAAAAAAACTACCCAAACACCTTTTTCCCATAAAATATAGCATAAACCCTAGAAATCTTAGAAATTAAAATTTCTTAATTTCCTACCAAAACATGTAAGAAGTGTATCGAGTTGAAAATAAATGTCCTATTGACCCAATTTTACGAGCTTTATGAAATAAATCGCAATAATATTTTCGCCCTCTTCAAGTAATGGTTTTCTCTTTCTAGCTTTTCTACTTCAAATTTGTCTCAAACGTTTACTAATTAGGGTTTGATTTTTGGTGTTAATCTCATGAACCAATCTCTATAGCAATTTCCTAGTTCTATTTTCCTCTTCAATGTTGTTGTTTTTTCCATAAAAAAGGAAAGAGATTTTTCCTTTTTATTTATAACAATGCTCCTTATTAACTATCTCACATCTAATCTCTGTCAAATCATGTTTTTTATGTATAGATTTATTTTTTATTTCATCTGGAGATTTACATGAATATACCAGAGGTTTTCATCACTAATTGCAAAAACATTTCTTTTATTTATAATATTTTGGATGGAATTTATGTGATTTATCAAGGGATTCACACAATTCTTCCAAACAAAATGATCAAATTACTTTCATATATAATATAAAACAAACATGATAAATTTTTTTCCGAACCTGATTTCTCTCCTTTTAGATGAAATGACTAATCAATATCATGCGTCATATAACCTTATTACAAGTGGTAGTTGCATATTGTTTGGTCTAAAATTCAGCCAAGAATTGATGACATTGAAAATAATGTGTTTGTTGAAATTATATATGTATTCGTATCTTTCAAATAAACAGAATTTGGCATCCCATGTCCTCAACATCTAAAGACTTGATGTTACATCAAAGTTAAAAATTTCAGTTCCAATTACAAACAATAATTTACAGTTACAAGTGAAGGATCTGGTAGGTTAAGCAAGATAAATACACTAGAACATCAAATTCACACTCCATATAAGAGTTTTGAGGTTTGTAATTATTTACTTCAAAACCCTTTCTCACCCATCTCATGAAATACAAAACTTATATTGAAGTGGATGTAATTTGTCACAACCACTTATGAGTTATTTTCCTAAATTTGCCTTTTTTATTTAAAAAACAAATAGCAATAGGGCTAGATAGTAAAAATTCAAGCTAGAATTTTAGAGAAATTCATGGGCTCGATAGTACTTCGTTATGCCCAAGACTAAAGAAAAAAATACAGATTCAAGGTTAAATAAATAATTATTAGATAAATTTGCATAAAAATCAAGTTCAAGTGCAAATTTAGATTTGACTAAATAAGATAATAACTCTCAAATATTAATTAAACAAAATAATTGAGCTTATTTGATTAAATATTAGTTGTAGACTTTAATAATTAAGGATATAAAACTACATTATAAAGCATTTAGATATTAAAAATACAAAAAAAAAACCGCAATGCTAAAATTCAGCTTTAGAATAGTTCGGTTTTGACTACATAAGATAATAACTCTCAAATATTAATTAAACAAAATAATTGAGCTTATTTGATTAAATATTAGTTGTAGACTTTAATAATTAAGGATATAAAACTACATTATAAAGCATTTAGATATTAAAAATACAAAAAAAAACCGCAATGCTAAAATTCAGCTTTAGAATAGTTCGGTTTTGACTAAATAAGATAATAATTCTCTCATAAAGAGAGAGCTACCTTGAACATTAGATGAAACTAACTAATATAAATTAAACTTAAAAAAATAATCCAACAACAATATAATATATTTGTTTCTCTAATTACTATTACCTTATCTTTATAAAATTGCTTAAGCTTAGTTGGGTTTCTTTAACCATCCACCATGAATTGTCATAATGGTCAAAGTCAAAACCAATACATTATACATTATACATACAGCTAAAACATATAGTGAAATCACTGTTTATGCATAAATTACTGTGGATATGAATAGTGCATTTCACTGCCTTCATTTGCTACTGTTTGATAAGATAGACATCCCATCATCAACATGGATGCGTGCCTCCCTGAAATTACTTGCCTCTTTTTGACAAGATTACAGAACCAGTGCCGCCATTGCAGTATACGGAGTGTGTTTTATCCGAAGAAACACGGAAGAGATCTTTGTAATCCTTCCTGCATGTCAGCATAAAAAAGCGAGTGTAATGAAAGAGATCCGGAATTCAAACAGTAATGAAAGTTAGCAATTCTTCACTTTTATGCTGGCTTCGCGATACTGCCACATAAGCCGTGTAGTATCCGTCAATCTCATTTCAGACTACAATCGCAAAGATTTTAAAAATGGCAGAATTGTGTGCTGGCAATCTTTTATTATTATTATTATTATTATTATTATTCTTTAAGACAGATAACTGTGGAAAATATATGAAATTACTTGCTCAAAAGTAAGGCTTTCGGTGCTGGGAAAGAAGTAATGTTAATTTAAATACTCTGTCATCTTTAGATATTTTTTGAGCAAATGATATCTTTAGATTAACTTGAATTTCTTTTTTTATCCGAGCAAACTCAATTCGTTTTTAGGTATTTTTATGGACCCAAGTGAGGTGAGTTAAATTTTAATTATTTTATATTCTTACAATTCAAATATGAAATTATCTATAAAGCTAAAACAGATCGCGGTTTTACTGTGTATTTATCACTGTTCACCTAGACTCATATCACTGTGGACTTGAATAGTGAGATTAATTAATCATAATATTATCATTTGGATACTACAGATGACCAAAGAATCTGCTCGGCCGAGTGGTTACAGCGTGCCCAAGCGACGCTAGGCGCGCGAGTTTGAATCTCTGTGACAACGAATTTTTGGAGTAGTTAAATTATACAATTATATTATTATTATTTGGATCCTATAACTGACCAAAGAAGTCGCTTGGCCGAGTGGTAAGACCGCGCCCCCACGAAGCGGGGCGTGGGAGTTCGAATCTTCATGCCAGAGAAAATGGATTTTTGAGATGAACAGTGGTTTTTTATTTTTTTCATTTATTGTGTTTTTTAATTGCTTTTTTTTTTTAATATTTTTAGGTGTTAAAAATTCTAATTATTATAGATAAGACATTCAAAATAATGATAATGATTATTTGTAAGTTTTTTTCTTATAAATATGTTAGACTAATTATGTATTTTGATATTTATTTAATATTAGCATCTTAAAATATATATAATATATATAAATAAATAAATTCCATAGGCTTTTAAAAAAATATATAATTAATATCAATATTCTGAAATTCATGTCATCGATAGTATGAACAATAATAGTCATAATATGAATTATTTATGATAATATTTATAATGACAGCTACAATAATTGTGACAATTTAACAATCATGATAATAATAATGACAATTATAATTGAAATAATTCATCAGTTGATATTATTTTTCTTTAAGGTTGACTTCTGCGGTTTTCTTATGTATGATATTTCATATCTAATATCACATAAACAAAAAAATATACGAAGTGATACGTAGACAAAACGGGTAGAAAATTAGGGCAATTTATCTACAGTGAAATAATATACAAGTCACTTGCCATCCACTTCACCGTACCTATAAACAAATTTTTTAACATGCAAAAATATATTAATAGTCTTAGATTTTTTTATAATACTATATATCTGAGCAAAACAATCACCCTACTAATACAAATAAAAATTCTAATAAAAATTAAAATTCAGAACTAAGAGTATAGATACATAAATACAAATAACTTAGTTAACATATTTTTTTTTATTTCGGCCCATATACTTTTAATTCTTTATTTTAATTCTTTTATTTTTTAAATATATTTCTAAATAGTCTCTATTTTTATCTATGTTCACCGTGACACAAATCACTATGGATGGCAACAGTATTGCTCAATTTTTAGGTCGGTTCGAGTCGATTCGATTCATTCGGTTTACCGGTCACGTCAGTACAGCTCTTTGTTGTGATATTTCTGTTTAGTCCCTGAGCTTTCAACTATTTTTTCTGGTCCTTAATGTCATTATATAGGTTTTGATTTATTTTAATTAGGTCATTCAACTGAAATTGATTATATATTGTAGTTTCATTTAGGTCCCCATTCTTTGAATTTTTGAACTGGTTTGAAATCCTTAATATTTTTGGTATCAAAGTTTTGAATTATTTCAATTTTATCCTTCCATTCACATTTAATACAAATCCTTAATATTTTCGGTATTAAAGTTTATTAATTTAATTTAAAATATTAAAATAACCAGTTAAAACATGTATAAAATCATTCAATTTCCTACATCGGAAAAAGTCTAGATAAAACATTCAAAATAATGATAATGATTATTTTTAGTTTTTTTTTCTTATAAATACGTGAAACTAATTATATGTTTTAATATTTATTTAATATTAGTACCTGAAAATATATAGAGAGAGAAAAAATCATTTCTAACATATTTTATATATTATAATTTTACCAATTGAATATTAAAATAACTAATTATAGCACACAAATATTTTAAGTTTATTTCTTCAAAAAAAAAAATTATTTCTAATATTTCAGATCTAATATTACTAGGGAAAAAAGACAACTCATAAAAAAATATACGAATCACTTCCCATTTCGATCACACTGTTCTTTTTAGACAGAAAAAAAGTCATTTCTAATATATTTTATCTATTACAATTTTATTTATTATATATTCAAATAATTAATGATAACATTTAAAAAATCAATTAATTTTCTACATAAAAAAAACCCCAGCACAACACGCGGGCAAATCAGCTCGTCAAACACTACAAACAAACCACAATTAAGAAGATTCGTTTCTTTAGTTGAGTTTCTCTGGCAGGAATTATTATGTGGTAAAGGCCCAATTATTTGAAAAAGAAAAAAAAAAAGAAAAAGATATATATGAGTTCGGATGATGCTCACTTTCTATTTGAACTTTGATGAATTGCGTCAGATCCATGTAAAAGACTAGTAACAACTTGTAAAGTCCCATTTTTGTTTTGTTTTTCATTAACGTAATTTTAAACACTCACTATCTTTCCAAACATGAATCTTAACCTCAAAATCATTTAAACCATCAATGAACACAAAATTCATACATTTAAATCTAATGTACCACGATAATTTTTAAAATAAAATTTCAATGATCTATGTCCTATTCAAGTGTTAATGACACAGAATTGAGCACTCGAGCTCATTCGTAATGAGATTGACCCTATTTGAAAAAAAACATTTGAAACCATGTTTTTTTTTAAAAAAATTAAAATATGTTTAATTTTTTTTATATTGTAAAATTATTTTAATACATTAATATAAAAAATAGTTTTTTAAAGAGCTATTATTTTAATTTTAAAAAATATTTTAAAAAACAATCACTACTCCAAACTTCTTTTCTAGAAACCAAACATGTTCAAAAATTAAACCCTACCCATTGAAATGCTATAATTTCCGGAAATTTATTATTATGTGAATCGAACTTGTCATGAACCACCGGCCCACCCAACAAAATCGTGTAAGAGTAAGTAGAATTTATAATAAATTAGGTCCAATGCAATTACATTGAAGCCCCAGTGCCTGGAGAGCATGGCCAGCGACATAAAAATGAAGTTGGTGTCCCCCCTCGATACCAAGAATTGGCTGCGTTTCATAGCGTTCAACTCGTTGAGAAAACCTGCAATGACCAAAATCACCGAGCAAAGCCCAAATAAATTTTAGGTAAGAATGAAAACCACAAGCAAGTAGCACAGTTTGGCAAATTGAAAAACTGCCAAAGGATTTCCCATAGCCAATTATAGGACGACTGTACAGTATATTAACATGTTTCAACTCAACATCTCAATGCCACCGAGTTCTTTCTTTCTAATCATGGCCTGTGACACACATTATCTACAATAAACTTCTGCAATGCCCCCGTGCTTAGCCGAATCCAAACCCTTCACTGGCTTCATGAATGGCAAGTAGCAACCTCTCCTCCAAATGTTGTTTTGAAGGATACTCCGGTAAATCCAGTTGATTGAAACTGCAAGAACCAATTGGTTAGGTTAATCTCATGATGTATATTTTCCCCGTCAAAAAATATTTAAATTGGGAGAGTGAAGGAATGCAGCCAGAGACATCATATATGCATATATTTTTTACAAAAAAAATAAGAAGCCACTGCAATACAAGATTACCAAGTATGAGCTGAAGGCAAGTGATCAGGGCTCCCATAAGCCTTGTGTATCTGGAACTTTTGTAAACCTGAGATTCCTTGGAGAGCACTAAAGCCTTCCAAAGGCACCTGGAAGAAGTAGAAAGAACCATTCTTAGATCTCTTGAGAGTTCCCTCATTTTTATCCAGGAAAATTATCTAAAGCATCAAAAGAATGCAACAATCCCCCAATATTATGAGTTTGCATCCAAGCAAACATTTTAGCATGCATATTACAACCTCATCGAGATGTCAATGATCAAGAAAATCTGCTGTCGGAAACTAGTAGAGAATCCAAAGGCAAGAATCTAGCAAACCAACATACAAGTGTTAAGTAAAATACCTTGGATGTGCCCGTCACAAACTGCAGAAGCCGAGCCTTATCCTCCTTGCTGAATCCTTGAGCAACCTCCCAGAACCACTGTATGACAGAAGATGCAGGGCTGTATCCAGAGTACTCAGTATTGGTCCTCATGTCATCCACTGGAAGACATTAACAAAGAACAATCTTTCAGAACCTTGTTGCATAAATCACAAGATTTTTGGGTAGAAGGGAATGAAAAAATATAATCATAGATACAAGCAAGGAAAAAACTCACAATCAATATCTGGAAGTCCACTTATCAATAATTCCAACTCCTTGTCATTAAAAATTGAAATTAATTCCCTGGAAATTAATTCATTGAATCCTTCCAAGAAGGCATTTATTTGAGGACGAATGGCAGTTGTCAAACGATGCTCAGCGACTAAATCAACATACTGGTGCTTATTCTCCTCTGTGACTTTAATGTTACGCCCACCAGGAATGAGTTCATAGTCCGTTACCTACTTTGTGTTCATCAAACTTGATCATTAAAAACACATCATCCATGACTACTTGAGTTACAAAGTCAGTGCAAAGTCATTACCTCGTTTTTTTCATACAGTATAAGCTTTTCTTCATCAGCATCAATGCTGAAAGTGAGATCCAGAACATCGCTTATATCATTCTGCAAGCACGAAAGAGTTGGCTGATAAGTTTCAAAGAGTGTGTACACATGGTTGGGTGGGGGGGTTAATGGCCATTGAGCATACCTCAAGCATCCACTTCAAGTTTTTAAAGTAATCAGGATCAATAGCTTCAATGTCATGATATGTAACTTTAACTCCTAAAATATGCTTGTAGAAGGATCGAGTGAAATGGACATCCAAAAGTTGACCATCAAAAAGTGCTTTCCCAACCTGCCAGACATAGATGAGTCATTTAGAAAAATACACAATCAACATTGCAATTGAACAAGAACATCTAGAAATGGTACTCACAACTCTTCCAACAAACTTGAAGTATGATAGATGTTCTGTTTGGTAAACAGAGTTTGGGTTAGGCTGAAACGTTGATTCATTGCCTACTGTTGTAAACAGTAGTGCTCCCTTATCAAAAATAACTCTGGATAACAGCTGGTACCATTCCCTTGTCAGTCCACCTGCATCAATACCTTCCTCTCCTTGAAAGTGAACAGTCAGCCTCCCCTTCAAATCTAGGGTTGATCGCATGCGAAGTTGATTGTATGAATCTTCAAGAATGTAAGCTCTTCTCACAGAAATTCTTAATGGACTGTGTTGATGATCATGCTGGTGTTTTATTTTTGATCTGAAGTGGGCTCGCTTATTGTCAAAATCAACAAAACGTGGAACCCTCAGCATGAGTGAGAGAGACTTCTCAAGCAACCCAGGATTTTGACGGATGAAAGCATTAAGCAGCTTCCTGTGTTTCTCTGAGAACTTGACAAAAGCAGCATGTTTCTCATCGACTTTCGAACCAGGGAGTGAGGTTTTCAGCTGGGCAGTAGATAAGCTTGCATCTTCAACCTCAGAAACTGTAATGCTATAGTCATGGCTGGAACCTGGCTGTGCAGGATGCAACTTCTCACACATCACAAAGAAGGACTCTATATATGGTAAGATGTTCTGTGATCCTGCTGGAAGTGGAGGCATCACACCAGATGTCTTAGATGTAGAAGTTTTCAGCAACAAGTCGGGAGCAGAATCTGAATAACTCTCTATTTTGCTTATGCAGGTGCTCAGCTCCAACCACAAAGGCTCTAAAGCTGCATTGATGTCACATACCAGAGAGAGAGCAGCAGTATGCTTTTTTTCTGGAGGAAGATGCTGATCCTTCTCTTTCTCGACTAGTGAAGTAACAAGGGAGCTTAATGCCTGCAAAACCCTTAAAATTGCAGCTCCATCAGAGGATGTTGTACTGAGAAGTGCTTTCACTGCTTCACTGAACACGCGTAACTCAACCATGGCAGATTTTGTCAAAGTTTGAACAGCATCTGCTAGCTCAGTAATAAATAGATGACAGTGGGTTGGAACAATGGCAACCAGCTTCTTCATTACCTCCGCCACAAGAGTATAAGCATTATCTGACAAACTGAGAAGCATAGCATGTCAAGACAAAGGCAACAAGCATATGTGAGAATAGATCCTGACCCTTTAAAACAATGATGATACTAATCATGGACAATAGAAAAACAACCAGTAAATTTGTTGAGCCAACAAATTGTCAGCTGAGCTATTCAGATGATATAAAAATAAGACTTGTAGTCCATGATATCTAGTCCAAGCATGACACCAGATGATGCTACAAAATTTGCCAGAAAGATAATAAACAATTATTTTTTGACCTCAACGAGCACAAGAACCACATACCCTTCCCGTGCTAGCAATGAGCATAGAAGTCGAAGTTCTGCTTGTGGCAGGTTAAGCAGTACGATTTGAGCATCTGATTCACTATTTGCACCAGAAGCGGGTTTGGCGGAAGATGAACCAGCAACGCCTGAAGTGGTGGTGCCAGCTTCAGTATTCATTTCAGCATCTGAACTGGAATTTTGGGGGGCAGATGGTTTTTCAGTGGCAGCCTCAGATTTATCTGTTAAACTTGTCTTGTTTTCAGCATTGTCAATGATAACCTCCAATAAGTTAAGCAGCTGCAAAAGGAATTAATGTCAATCAATCTCCACTTTGCAGTCCAATGAGCAATCTAAAGGCCAATATAATTCTATGTGACGCATCACCTGTTCAAGATGTGCTATGCTCCTCAAATAAAGAGGTTGGTTCAAGAGGCTCAAGAGTAAGGCAATAGATATGTATCCCTCCTCATGCTGCTTTCTATCATCTTCCCTTACAATCATCACAGCTTTGCCACGTGCCTGCTCAGTATTCTCTGTCTCCCCTAGTGCAGGGAGAGGCAGCCTAAACTGGAGTAAGATTTTTGCCACATAGGGATGGTTTCGAGCCAGGTACGTCAGCGTCTCGAGGATACGACGAGAGAGCAAGGGTGGAACTCCTATAAGTAAACAACAGATTATATGTATATACTAACTACTCTATGCGCCAGTAATACAAGATAAAAACCAGAAAGAGCACAGAAACTCCTCGAATACACCATCAAGAATTAGAGCTCTAAAGCTTGAAGCATGTAACAGATGAATCATAATTGTCTTGAACTGATTTTCACAGCAAACCAGAGGTGGGGGGTGATGCTCGTGGTCTCGGTTACAATGAGAAACACAATGCATGGTAATGGCCCAGACAAAATAAACCAAATGATAGGGAGCCGACCACCTTCCAGAGTGCAAGAACCAACAACATACAAAATCATGACCTGTTTTTATTTTAACATGGCATCTTTCTAATAATAATAATAATAATTAGCAACAAAAAAATTGTTAACAGGATACAAAAATTAAATTACAGATCTTACCATCAAAAGAATGTGGACGCGAATACATCACATTGCTCTGGCAAGCATAGAGTCGATACAACGGCTCAGCAACATTTGAATAATTGGCAGGCTTTCTTTTATCAACCATCAGCATATCCATCAGGATTTTTACCAGAGTAGTTCTGGTTTCACCATGAGCACATAAATTCAGGAGAAGTCTCTGTAGTGGACCTTTATACAGCGGCTACAAAGGCATGCAATTGGTACAAATATCAGAATCTAGATGGTCCACACTTTCAAGAAAATAACGAGAGAAAGAAAAGATCCACAAAGGCAATTATATTCTTGCTGAGTACCTGAACTATGCGAAGCACCCGGATCATTGCTTGAAGTGATTCTGTCTCAACTAAAGGAGCTCCATCAGCTTCAACAAGCTTAGCAGTCATAGACCTACGAGAGGCAATCCCGGCTCTCTCCAGGCTGTATCCAATACCTTCACCCCGCCGAGAAGACTCACCTCTACGACTTCTAGGGTACATACCAAAGAGATTACGATTGCTATAACGATGAGCAAATCTTTCACGCAACATGTTAGCCTCCGCAACAAGGGCGGGTGTGAGATTGGCAAGAATAGCATCAGATGATGTTAGGAGAACCTGGGGAGGGAAATTTAGTCATGTTTATATCACATACCAAACAAATTTTATGACTAGAAATGTACCTCTTCACGCAAATCTGAAGGGAATGTCGCAATGATTGAGACTGTGTCCATTTCAACAGGTTGACCTTCTAGTTCATGAGACTGATTAAGTCTTTGTGCTTGCTGTTGAGCTAAAACCTCTGCCCGGATGTCCGAGGGAAGGGCTGCAAGGAACTCTGGATCAATGTCTCCCATGTTCTGAGGTTCTGCATTTGAAGGCTGTGACACTTGACCTTGTTGAGCAGAGAGGACTTCAGCACGCAATTCCTCAGGAAGGGCATCCAAGAATGCAGGGTCAATTGATCCAGATCCAGTATCACCACCAATTTGTTGTTCCACAGCTGGACCATCTTGATCTGCTTCCCTGCTAGAATTTTCTGATACCTCAGTCACACTATGAAGAGAAGCATCTCTCCCAGTTGCAAGAGTAGAATTTCCAAAAGACATGCTCGTTCTCCTTATCCGAGTTGACTGTGGGTCCAAAGGCATTCTATCTGCCGAACCTTGCCTTTCTCCGCCATCATCATGACCATCAGCACTTCCAATTTCAACATCAAGGCTCCGAAGGCTTTCCCCTAAAGTTGCCCCACTTTCACTGCTTTCTTGGCTCACTGCCTCAACATCGCGGGCAGCAGCATCATTCTGTTCTAGCTGCATTTCAACAGACTGTTCGTGAGATTCACTTGCTTCCAGTCTGATCTCAACATTGCCAGGCCCATCAATTGATACGGAAGTGGTAGTTGGTGCATCGCTGCCCTCATGGTTTGCATTGTTTTCAACTTGGATATCAGGGTGCGTGTCTGCTTCTGGTTCCTGTAACTGAACGTTCTCACCATTGCGTTTAGGCTCCCCTGTCGATGTGTTAGGATCAGAAAGTTTCTCAGTGTTTGGCTGTCTCAAATGAGAAACAAGCAACTCCTCAAGGCCCGTGGGTATAGATACATTAGATCCACCACTTTGCTGATTTTCATCCATCCACAGGTTCAAACGGTTTCCATGACGCCCATTTCGCAATGAGCGGAAAATAGTATCCAACTGCAATGAGGTGCTCTCCAAGTTCCTATCTGTAAAAACCATATCACGGGCATTTTCTGGAAAATGCAAAAATCATGTGGTAAATTTCAAAACTATAAAGATGTGGAAATTAAGATCAATTCACAATGACTTCACACACATTTGCTTGCAAGAAATAAATGAAAACAAGAAGTTATATATAGTGAATGAAAATCCAACCACTGAAACTCACCTGCTTGTCTGGGAAGGCCCAAATTTGATGATGAAGGTCCAATTAATAGGGGATGTCGTGAGGGGGCAGCGCTGTCACCACTTCTACCAAGTAGATTGTATATTGAAGTAGTCCGCCCTTGACGTCTAGAACCAAAAACTTCAACTGGCATAACATGGAGGGTATTATTGGTAAAAGGATGGTCTCTACCAAAAACTTCGATGTGGTCAAAAACATTTATCCCATTGATGCCCTCCTCCAGCCGGAGAATAACTCCATCATCTTCCTCCTCATCTTCATCATCTTCCTCCAGTACTTCCTCATCAAACTCATCGTCATCAATATCATGATCATCTTGATCTGTGTCAGGATGAGGCAGATGATGGACTTCATCTTCTTCCAAATCATTATGCTCCTCATCATCATCCTCGTCATCATCTACTTCATCCCCCTCATCTCCAGACATATCCTCGTCTTCATCCTCATCTTCATCTGGAGTTTCTTGCCCACGAGGCTGGATATCAAATCTTATCCCAACAGTATCCATGCCATTTTCAAGACTCCTCATATCCTCAGAAGTTTCTTGCATAAAGTCATCCTCGGTAGCAGGAGCGAAACCTCCATCAAGATCCTGGTCATGATCCATGTCATCTGTAACAGCCTCAGATCGACCATAGTTTTGGATGGCATTAAATGATTCGGCATGGTCAGCTGACATCGCATCTTGGTTGGATTGTGAGCCCATTTCAGTTGACTGGGATATCTCAACAATATTCTCTGTTCTGACAGATTGACTCTCTGTAGGAGGTTTTGTTGAACTCTCACCTTTCCCAGTATTAGAATCAGCAGAATTGACATGTTCTTTGGTAACCAACTCCAGAGCTTTGATAAGCCCAATTACAACTTTAGGTGAGTCAATATGATCCAGATCCAGCACTTCAAGAGTTCGAGTCAAAGACCTAACCAAACCAACATCTATAAAAGTGGCAGAAGCTTCTGGGGAGATGTATGAGCCAGTAGGTGGACGGGCAGCAAGTAAATCATTAAGCAGATCAATATATGTCTGCATATCATTGGTTGGTGGCCTAAAGCCATCACAAGAATCAACAAACTCACAGAAAATGTCACTGATCTCAGCAAAGACCCTCCTCCTTGCTTCAGCAGAACGAACACTGGATGCTACCAAAAACTGGTTTGCCCGGGTAGCTAGTTTATTCTTCCAGTCACCATCTATTTTCCGTTCCTTCTTCATATTTCGAGAACTCGGGATGAACTTGTGAAGAATATGGTGAAATATACCTCCAGCACACAAACCAGCAAAACCCTTCTGAAGATTAGGGCCCCGACAACTACTAACTTCAGAATCCCTTCTAAGAAGTACATGAACAGATGAAGGATACATTAGCACAATCTCAGTCAAAAGCTTTAGGATAAAAACAACCTTTGCAAGCACTGCAGATGCTTCTTGGCAACTAGTCCCATTCTCTTCAGAAACAGTGGCTACTGCCTTTCCTTTACCTTTAGTTGCAGCAGCATCAATATCCATATCCACGGATGAGGGCACATCAGTCACAACATCATCTTTCAAGGGAGGTACAAAACTGCTGATTGAATCCAAAAGAAGATCAACAACATGTACAAAGCTCTGGGGAGATTTTCGGTGAGCTTTGGAACTCTTTGAGTTCATATCATGAAGTTTCCCATGCACATACCCAGGTGACGGTGTATTCATACTTCCCAAAGTAACCTTTGCATCACCCACATGTGGTTTCTCTCTTTCCAAAGCTTTCTCCTTCTCCTTTTCTTTGGATTTATCTTTCTCACGATCTTTCAGCAACACAATGGAAGGCCTGTCACCTACCATCTCAACTTGACAAACAGATTGTGCCGCCTGCATAAAAATTGTTGGATCCCGAGAGATTACAGAGCTTAAATTCAGAAGAAAATTGCGTGGAGTGACCCTCCCATTTGATTGTCGGTTAGCAGCAGTGACAAGTTTATGCCTTATTTCAGCTTCCATTGCTTGCTGGAGGGTTTGAGGATCTTCAAGGACATGACGGATAATAGTAGCAGCAATATTATCAAATCCAGAAAAGAGGCTACTTGTAGGCAAGGAAAGAAGCAAACTGACACCCTCAGCTTCAAGAAAACAAACAGCTATCGAATGAGTTCTCGTGAGTGTGGAGCACAGCTGCAGCACAGCATGCATTGTTTCAGATGGAAGCTGGTTCCTGATACAACTGCAAGAAATCTTAATCAGTCTCTTCTGCTCATCTACATCTAAGTGCTTTGTAGGTGACCCCAGTGGAGATTGCAATCTGTTTTGCTTATCCTCGTCAATACTGATTGCGATTTGTTGGTTGCTGACATCATCCCTCTTCAGCTGCTCCACAATTTCAGATGTCAATTTCTGATCCACCTGCAGTAGCCGATCCATCGCAAGAAAAGCAGTTGTTACCCACTTTGGAACCTGGTTTTTCTCTTTGTCCACTGAACCAGAATCCCACTGCGAAAGTAAATCTGATGCAATTTTAATCAGACCATCCTTTAAAGCAATTTCTCGTGACACCACATCTTCATGAAGTATCAAGGCAAGAACATGAAAAAGTGCAGATATCATGGTATTATTTCGGCTATCGGAGACTAGACTGCTTTGCTTCACTTGATCAAGAATAAAGGAGATGACATTAGACCTGTATTGACCATCATTCTGTGAGCATATCAAAAGGAGGAGGTCCCGAACTGGAAAAGCTAGAGGCTCCTTCACTTGCAGAAGCTTTGTGCAAGTTGACAACAACTCCTCGACTGGAGGAAGTTGGACCATCTCTTCTTCAAGCTGTTGACTATTGGCAGTTGCAGCATCTTCCTTTGCATCTGATTCTGAGTTCCCCAAAGACATGGCAAGTGCGCGAGCAAGTTCATCATCTTCTGGAGTTTCCTCAGGATGGGAGAATAACCAGTCCATTGCCAGTTCCACACTATTTGATCCAACTTGCCTCAGCGCTTCTTCTGCCCTAGACCTGGAAAACCCCATCTCAACAATGGTTGAAATAGTTGTTTCATTCAGAGGAGGACCAGTGATACGGGCACTAGTGCTGCTGTTTGCATTTTTCACTTCAACCCCTGAATAAACATGCCTAATGATGCAAATAACTGTACTGATGAAATCGTTGCTGCAATCAGCAAACTGTGGGTGAGTCCAAACAGGTAGCACTGCCTTGAGCACCATAGACTGGAGCACTTTAACAAAAGTTTCAGCATCCCGTGGAAAAGGAATAACTCCATTTACCAGAGGATGCACAAGCAAGTTCTTCGTAAATGGAGA
Organism: Salix brachista; assembly: GCA_009078335.1. Lineage (NCBI taxonomy): Eukaryota > Viridiplantae > Streptophyta > Magnoliopsida > Malpighiales > Salicaceae > Salix > Salix brachista. Next base: position 7,420,669 of record CM018573.1, on the reverse strand, counting down.
CAAAATCAATGACGATGTCACCAGGTGGTCCATAAGTTTACCACAGCTAGCTAAGGGACCATAAATCCATGAATGATCAGCATCTTCTTTATCGTCATGTTTTATATTCCCATCATCAGTTTCCATAGGGGATGCAGGGGCCCTGTTAACAGTGAACAGCAATTGACTAGTAGCTTCAAATGTGGTCAAAACAGATTGTACAACTCCGTGTCCATATAAACAGTTTAACAGTATTGCATTGCTAGAATCTGGTCTGTCCAATAATATGCCATCAATGAAATCAACAACCTTGCCAAAGTAGCGACATTTGGTTGACACAGATACCTCAGATCCAGAACTTACATGGCGACCAAAACTCATGTGATCCAATGAAATGGAAGCCAAAGTAGAGGCCACTACCTTGGAAGAAGGGGAAACATTCACAGTATCTTCCCGCCTACGAGATGGAAGCAGCATTGCCTTTCCCAATTCTTGAAACAGATGAGTTATGTGAAAAGAAAGCGACCTCACCATGTCGCAGCAAGAACTATAATAAGACCTCTGTTTGTCATACTCCTTCCTACTGATAGCACCCACAGCATCTGAAGATTCAGTATGATGTGATTGTTGAGTAGATCCAAACCGGTTTAAAGAACTATCAGTCCCTAGTCTTTGTTGAAATCCAGTAGTAGCACGACCAAGATCACGGTACAGATTTATAAGGTCAAAAAACTGGGATTCGAAACTCGAACCAGATGTTCTTCTCCTCAATAATGGATCAAGAAACTGCCTGAAGGAGTTAATGCGTTGCTCTTCGGTTTCATTCATGCCCAGTTCTGACTCTTGTGACTCAGCAGCAGAACTAGTACCATCATCCTCCATCTCAGGCTTAGCATCTTCAAGTAAAGCAATCTGCCATAGAACTTCTCGCTGCACTCGTCCAATATCCTCCAGAACATCTTTGCTACCATTTCCAAATTCTGTTAGCAGTGCAGTTACCCAGCGGTTCTCCTTTGAGTCAGCAAGAAATAGAAGGAACTCAACAAGGAAAAGTGAAGAAAAGATTCCATCATCAGGCATTGTCTTGGGATCGAGCAAAAAGGATCCTGAATCCATGCCAAATCCAGTCAAAGCTTTCTTCAAATGATCCCTAAGGGAGACACAGAATGCATGTGCCAGAGGTGTAGAGTGGTGTTGGGTAAAACCCTTGAAAACCATAGTGCTATGCAAAGCTATAGACATTCCTTCAGATGATTGGACAATGTTAGGCTGTAATAGTAGCCTCAGCAAAAATTCTATCCCTGACTTCTCCACAAATAACCGACATGTTTCTGCATTTTCCATTGTTCTGTGAAGCAGAACCATCAAATGAAAAATACTTAGCTGAATGAACTGATCATTACTGATTCCTTCTGCACCCGAATCAACTCCGCCAACCAAACAGCAATGCCCTTCACTGTCCTTGTTCTCAGCATCCATTTCCATTTCAGTGCTGCCAACAACTTTCCCTGATGATGAGCAGTTACTGTCCGCAAAGGAAGCAATTTTATCAATAATCTCGATAATTAAATCAACACCAGTGCTTCTCAATGAAGAAACATGACGCAAAAGCTCTTCCACTGCATTTGCCAAAGGAACAATGGCTTCATTCATTGCTAAAACATATTTTTTGCTGGTGAAGATATCAACAAGGAACCGTAAGGCAGAAGTTTCTTTCACTGCCTCTAAGCCTTTTGCATTAAGACAGATGGCACCAAGACCATTCGGAATGCATGTCAGAGCCTTTGAGGCAGGAAGAATTCCAGCTAGCACTGAGGATAAAAAAGCACCTGGAAGACCCATTTCATGCAAAACAGGAAAACAAGTTGGGTCTTTGTGAATAATCTCACTCATAACAGTCACAGCTGAGTAATAAATGTCACCTCCAAATTTATCTGCATTCTTGTATATCAGTGACAAAGTAGAAGGTAAGGAGCTATCATGGGAATTCAGGGATCTGGTATTGCTTGCAGGTGCATATGTGGCAGACCCAAGTGCCCTCAAAAGAACCTTGATGAGCCTCTTCTGCGAGTAGATATAATCATCACTGAATCTTGAACATTCACCAACGGTCACTGAATTATCAATTTCCCCATCCAAGCCGATAATTCTATGTACTTCTATCTGTAACCTCTGTGCCAAAAGCTCTACTCCCCCCAATTCTCGAAGCAGTGACACAGCTGAACTGTTGTAATCCATGAGCTTCTTTAAGGCTTTCACAGCCAAATAGACAAGGTGCATATGATTGGGATCTGGGTCCTCCAAAAGTGGTAAGAAAGTGGGAACCATTCCAGACCCCCTAACATTGCTCCCTGAAGCTGAGGATGACACAATATGGAGCAAATAGAACTGAAGAAGTGCTTCAACAAAGGCAAGAGAGGATGGATCGTTAGAGTTCTTCAGTGATAAAACAGCTTTCTGAAGCACATTCAGGAGAATCATGCGGTTCCCTGCAGCAAAACTGATGCTAGATCCACTCAAAATTCGTGCCCGCTCATGAGATGCTGTATAAGCAGCTAACTGTGCACCTAAGGCCAGCATTGCAAGAGTTCTGATGGTTCCAGGAACAGTTTCTTCTGATCGCACAATCCTAATCAGCTCATTTGTATACTCAGGTTCATTAGCAAAAAAGGAAGTCAGTTCATCATTCGCATCACCAGACTGAACAAGCACAATGAACGCGAGGAGGCAGATCCTGCTGTATAGCCTGCACACCCTAGGAGAACGAAAAGCCCGAGCATATCTGATTCTGGTCAGCAACGAGAACCGAAGGTCAGGAGGTACATTATACTGCTCAATGTACTGTTTCATCAACTGTAGGTCATCTTCTTTTTGTAAATGCAGATCTGCTGTGTGTATAACTCTCAAAATAGAAGTTGTATTACTACTGTTTTCCATAGTATTTTGGGCGGTCAGACCATGCAATTCAAAATAAAGGGTTGAGCCAATTCGGTGTTGAGACTTGTCCAGCTCATTTTCCTCATCAGATGGGAACAAGCAAAGCCCTTCTTCCTGTGTTCTTTCATTTGCCATAACACATGAATATAAGCCCAAGCCTTCCTCTTTACTTCCCCAGCCTTGTGCTAGAGACAAGAGATAGCTGTTTACTGAGCCACATCCAATCAACTTCCCACTTCCATGTAGCTTAGACGGATTGATTTTAACAAGTGCTGAGAGTGTCTCCAATGAAGCTATAAGAACCTCTGGATCTGTGGATGCTAAAAGGAGCTTGAAATGCTGATGCAAGTCACCAATATAAACTTATTAGAGAACAGACATTACAGAAGCTTCTGAAGGAGTAAAAAGGCATACAAACAAACTTTCAACATCCATACATTTTCAGGTGGCTTAAAGAAAAGAACATCGAACACCTATGAGCAGAATGCAAGGCTCAATCAGATACATACCTCTAAGCCATCAAATGAACTCTTGTCATGGCAATTCTCTAAAATTATTTGCATCACTCGTAAAATTTGAAGAACGGCTTGCTTTGGAAACGGACTATCATCTTCTGAAATATTATCTGATAATGAAAGGCCATTCCTACTAGACAAGTATGTCTTGAAGTACGTATCAAAATGCAGAAACAGAGGCCTCCAATGATGAAAAATCCCCTGAAGTTAAAGCAGTAAATAAGATAAATAATAGAAAAGGGGAGAACATGTAATCTTTTTACTGCAGCAAAAAAATGCCTTTACCTTACTGTACTCCCACCGAAAGCCAGAAAGGGGTATTGCTATATCTTGCAATGGACTCTGAATCACCTTGTCAATGAATGCTTTAATTTTAGGAGGCTACAAACAAAAACCATGGTCAAGACTTTTTATAAAAAATATCAGTGCAGACTAAATGACACCACATATATTATCCTCCAAAATTCTAGAGGGGCAAATCTCCCTCCATATGTCTGGTGCATGGCAAACAACATATCTCAGCAAACTCGAAACTGAGTAAAAGCATTAAACAAGAAGATTATTCCTCTGAATAAACTGAGGTAAAAACAAAAACTAGAACGAAGAAGAGTCGTTTTTTATGTCCAAACAAGATAGTTAGGAATGTGACACTAGCATGAAGAGACACCAGTCGTCAATACAAAATAAATACTGAATTAGTTATAAAAAAGCAAAAAGTTCTCACTAAATGAGAGTATCCAGATAGTTCCAAAACAACTTATTCTCCTATTGACAAATACATTTAAAGACTACAGAGTCTGTTCTTGTGGCTTGACCTAGAATTGGCTGGTGTGTTTTGTTTCATGATAAATAATTACCACTATGGAGCCAGAAAAAGAAATTCTTTAGCAGAAAATGGTATCTCAAAGAGTTATATAACCTTTAGTTGAAAAAAGAATAATAAAATGCAATATAAGTTTTCATTGAGATTAATACTAGAGATTAAAAAAAAAAAAAGAGCTTATGAACTTTTAAACTCCACCAAAATGAGTGAAGGGATATGTATAATTGATCTTCATTAATTTTGGTTAGCAACATATCTACATTTACATATAAGCATTATTTAAAGATCACGATATTAGGAATACACTCCTATATGAAGTTACACACTTCAGGAAACAAAGAGAAAAATTGATTAAAAAAAACAATGAACATAAAATATCTAAATATAATTTAACTCCACCAAAAAGGAATGAAGTAATATGAACAAGTGGTTTTCAGGAAAAAACAATTGTTAGCCACTTATCAAAATCTGCAGATAAATAGGATTCACATACCATAATAATGCCTCATGACATCATGAGGACTCAAGGAATACACTGCTATTTAGCAACAATAGCATTTTAAGCAAACTAGTTGGGGGGGGGGGGGGGGGGAGAAAATAACGAAACAAAAAATGATGTAATCTACTAATAACTAATGTAATGGTGCAATAGCATTCATATGTGGGAAAAAGTTAATGAAAATGAAAGTTAAAAGGTTCAAAAAATTTCAAAAGAATATCCAGAATCAATCATTTTTAAACTATCTAAAGGTTTATGATTTGGTATGAAATCAAATCCGAGCTGGAGTACACAGGTTCTCAAATACAGAAAAAGGTCAAGTAACCGCAACCTAAGCAGGCACAGTAGATTGGTTCAGCAGCTGATATTCAGTGGTATTTGCAAGCCATATCGTCATGACTGTGATGTTATTATTTTCTTCAGCGAATATTCTGCTTATTCTTCAGAGAATATTCTTTCTAATAGTGTATTCTTTTTTTATCCAGATGAAAAAAGAAAAGATTGCATTATTTAGCATGGCAGATCCTTAAATAACAATACTGTGCACATGTCAGAGTAGTTAATAATACATACAGCCAACTGGTCTGCAGAAAGTATATACAGACAACAATCTGGTTAACTTAAAATGCACAATTTCTTTCAAAAATTAAGGATAGTCACTTTAACAAGTAATAGGGATTTTTCTATAGTGCCAAACTACCTACTATTCATTATTCAAAATGACATGCTATCTGTGCTTTTAATATGCACTCTAGAAGAAGATACCACTACTTAGAGGAGCAGAAATACAATTGAAACTAAGCACCCTTCTAGGTAACAGTTACCTCTATATACACTATAAGGTATCATATTCAATGTCCAAACCTCTGCAGAACTAAAATATCCTTCTATCTGACAGCTACTTGCACATCCTATACAAAACCCTTACTCAAGATGCCCAATTGCAGAGACTCAATGTACTTGTCATTTGTTTATGTGAACAAACTTCCTCAGAGAAAAACTTCCTGTGAAGAAGCTAAGGCAAAAGCAGAACATTTGTTCTCTCTCTGCTTCTGGAACTCAACAAACCTTTAGACCCCACTATAATTTTTTATTCAAATCCACTCAGGTACAATTAGACACACAAATCCAAAGTTTAATCCTTGGGTTTCAAGCAAAGATGCTAAAGCAACATTGTTCAATCCCATGTCTCCTACTAGAAACTATCACTCTTACTCTAGAAAAACTTCAAACAGTCCTACATCAGCCTGTTAAACCCATAAAGCTATTCAAACTCAAACCCATAAAGCTAGATTCAAATTCAAATTATAATTACATTTGAATGACCAGCCAGAGACAATGCCAGAGGTATATTTTATCATATGCAACCTCCTCTCCTACTAATTAACCAAGGAAAAAAACTACCACTAACGGCAATTATGACTTTAATCACAAAGTCAATGTGCAGTCACTGTAGCTAAAACTGATTAAACAACCACAAAGCAGCATCCTAGATTAAAATCCCCCTATAAACATCAAACAGAACAAAAAACCAGCACAAAACCCTAGTAGGTTCTTAAAATTTCAAAACCGTAAAAAAACCAGTAAAAAAAAATTAAAACTTTAAAACAAACAAAAATAAGTGAATAAAAAACTTACAGTTTCAGAGTCTAGTTTAATAGATGGACCGATGATGCTTTCACCGGACAAAAGCTGCCGTGGCCTCGATGGCAAACTCGATCGTATCGTTGCCATTAGGTTTCCACTTTATTACAATCTACCTTTTCAGCTACTACTACTACAGCTGCAATATTTCGAAAATCATTAAAAAAATCAAAATCAAAACCAAAAAATAAAGCCAGAAATTGGGGGGAAAGAATCGGAGAAGAATCTGAAGGAAATCCGTGAGATTGATTGTAAATAAAGAGAGAGAAATGGAAACAAAAAATAGATCAGGAGAGAAGGAGTGACCTAAGAAGGATGCATACACATGAGTAGAGTGGAGTTTGAGAAAAAGGCGAGAGATTGTTCTTCTTATTGTTGCCGTTTTTTTAATTTTTTGAGAGAGAGAGGCGAAACCCCAACGAAAAGAGGAGAGGAGAAGGGAGGAGAGGTGTGGTGTGGGGGTGGGGTTGAGTTTGTTTTGTGTGTTTGGAGGAAGGAGGGTTGTCTTTTGGTTTTTAATACTCTCAAAATGGCGTAATTAGGATGCGTCTTTGGATTTGGGCAACTAAATTATAGCAGTCACTCTCTCCTGAGTATTTGTTTAGTTTAGTCCCTTCACTTTAAACAAATCTTTATTTAATCATATATTTTTTTTAATGTCTCTTTGTAACTCAGTCCTTTATTTAGTTTTTTTTCCTTCTATTTATGCATTTAAATGTAATTTATATATTAAATTATAAAAATATAAGTCTATTAATGAGTAGATATTATTCGTTAATTAAAGCTAGTCAAGGGATTAATTATGATATTCGAAACTATAGGGACCAATCCAGCTATGGGCTTGATTGTAATTTACACGGTTCTGAGGGTGGGTGTGTGCTTCTGTATCTTGGGTGTTGGGAGCTGACACATTACTCAAACCCATCTTTACTGCTAGAAAAAAGGGGATTGGTGGGAAATCAAAGGCGGTTTATTTGGGTGCTCTCTCGGTTTTTTGTATTTTCAGTTGGTTATTCACGTAGAGAAATAATGTCTACTTTGTGGAGAGAGAAAAAAACTTTCGAAAGTTTTCGTAAAATTAAGATTCCTCTTCCTGCGCATGGTCATTGGATTCAAGAATGATTCCGAATCGAATTAGCCACCATGGTAGTTTTAGGGTTTCCGTTAAATGGATTCTGTGAGTGTTATAAAGATTGTTTTATAAAGTATTTTTAATTTAAAAATATATTGAAATAATATTTTTTACTTTTTAAAATTTATTTTATATAGACATATAAAATAATCCAAAAACATTTAAACAAAATTATTTAAAACTACGATGAGAAAAACAGAAGTTAATGAGCCGTGCACTAGGGTTTTCTGGCTCTCTCCTCCCTTCGTTTTTTGGGTCCCAATGTTACGGTCATACAAAGCGCAGCAAGAGTCGCTTATTGGGCCGTACATATAAATTGCACCAGGAATGATATTCGGATCCGAATAAAATCCAGATCGTAATTGTCATGCAATTCATGCTTCTCTGGGATGATCGATTATCATTGAACATTTAATTTATTAATTGTTTTTTAGTGTGACCGAGATTGTTTTTAAAAGTAATTTTTATTCAAAAATACATTTAAATGATCTAAAAATATCAATTTTCTTAATTTAAAATGAAAAATAAAAATAAAAATAATATATTTTTTTTAAATCACTTTTGAAATGCAGTGATAAACACCCCTTAAGAATTAGTAAAATGATGTTTTTTATTTTTTAAAAATAATTTTTGACATCAAAATATGAAAATGATCTAAAAACATAAAAAAAATTAATTTAAAGAGAAAAATAAAAATAAAAAATTCAAAAGTATTTTTGAAACGCAATGTTAAATACCCTTTAAAAATTAGTCTTCATGTGCTTCTTTTTTTACTTTTCTTTATATGAAACTATTTTAATCTTGTATTTATGATCACGGGATTAACGAGTTGACCATGGTTTTTTTTTATATTCACGCTAAATAATAAATTATTTGATAATTAAATTTTATAATTTTATTCAAAAAATTTTTTGACAGGATGCTCTAATATCACAATCAAGTTACAAATTTACACATGTTGTCCCAAATACATCCGAGTCGAGTTTTATTTACTCTTTTTACACTGTCAATTTATTTATTTTCATTGTGTTTCTCTATTTGTATTATATAAGTAAAATTTACTTTTCAAGTTATCTAGTTTTAAGAAAACATCTATGTCGTTTCAATAATTGTTTAAATTATAAAAAAAATTAAACTAGCCCACGATATAAAACAACTATCTATTTTCTTCCGATCCAAAAATCAATTTCCCTCAAAGAATTGCAAAAGAGTAACCCCCGCTAAAAGCAACCAGCCAAGGACTCCTGATTGCTGATGCATAGAAATTGCATGCCACATGTACAGTCATGGCATGTCATGGATTCTTTTATAGCTATAAGATACAGATGGGGATTGATTCCAGGGGGAAAAAAACAATTACTGAGTTATCATGTCGACTCTAATAATTTATTTGTTTTATAAAAAAAATAACATTGTTTTTTTTATTATTATTAATGGCTTGATTAGGTTTTGCTAGGTTAATGTCTAGCTATGAATCTAGAAATCTAGATCCACGTGTTTTATAGATCAACTCGTAAAGTCAAGCTAGATTTAACAGCTATGAATTCACTTGTAATAAAATTAATCTTTTTAATTAAAATCATATATATATTTTTAAAAATAAAAATAAAAATAAAAAAGAATTCAAAACTTGAATTGTTTTGATTTAATTTCCAACCCATGAACTGGATTTTGGACCAAGCCGACTACCGGGTAATAATGTTTTGAACCATGGTTGTGCGTGGAATAAGGAAGTTAAAGACGGATATTCCAAGCACAGAACCTTTTTTCATCCTCAGCCTCTTCTTTCTATCTTTTTGCTTTTCCATTTGTTATCCAACAGCAAGTCCACGAAACGTGTCATGTGTGTGAAAGAAAAAGTCTCATCTTATCACTAGAACAGGAAAACGGGCAAAACAAGTAGCGTAAAGTCATGAAAACCAGTCTGCTTGACTGGCAAAAATCTCAACAAGTATATAGCAAGTAAAATCACTTTTAGAGATTTTTCTTACCTAAACAGAGAGTGTCTGCAAAGCATTTAAGTGAGTTTTTTTTTAAAAAAGTAAAATTTATTTTAATATTTCTGAATAATTTTAATACAATGATATCAAAACATAATTTTCAAAATATAATTTTAAAAAAATAATTTTAATATATTTATAGACATTATACATATATATAAAAGGCGTGGATGATTTACTGTTGAGAATTTTACTGTAGCTTCAGACTCAGATGCACTATGGATTCGCAATTTGTCCCGGTGCACCGCGGGTGTATGTCTACCTTTTTTTTTTGTCTTTTCCGCCTGTGAACAGTGCACTACCGATTAAAGCCCCCGAAAAAGACAAAATAGTGCACAGTTGCAGGGGCTCTCTCGGCTTTTCTCAATTTTTTGGCACATTGCGCAGACGAAAATGGGCACGAAAGATGACAAAATTTCACACAGGAATCGGGGGCAGGGCCGTCCTTTCCCATCAGGTTTTCCCGTAATTATGGGTGGCATCAGGGGCTTATCGGTAATTCGCCCATTATTTTATTATTTTTCCGCGCGGACGGCTGGCGCGTGTCCGGCCCGCGCCAGCGAGGTTCCCCGCCTACGCGCCCCTTGGGCGGCGCGTGCGGCTTCATCCTGCCGTCAACAAATGACTTCCGCCGTTCCAGGGGATGCGCCGGGAGGTCCTCTCTCCTCCGTCGCGGCGCGTTCCCTCCACAGATGACGGGTTAAGCCGCGGCGGACGAGTTTCTCTTCGACGTCCCTTTTCTCTCTCCTGCAGCCCCCAAATTCAGATAAGGTCCCTGATGTTTGTGTGAAGTTCCATTTGGTCCCTGAGGTTTTTATTTCGTTTTTATTACTGATTTATTCAAATTAAAGTTTTATTGTTTTCAATTGTGCCCTTCAATTAAAACTGATTATATAAGAAATGTTTATTTCAGTCCTTATACTTATGATTTTGTATTTATTTTTTATTCCTTCAATTATTCCGGTACAAATGTTTTGATTTCTTTGATTTCATCCTCCAATTGAAATTGCTAATATATACAAAGTTTGATTTCAGTCCCTCTTCTTCTAATTTTTTTTAAAATTGCAGTAATTATGATTATTTATTTTTGGTCCTCCAATTATTTTTTTCCTATCATTTTATCCTTCAATTGGAAGTAATTTTATATATATTATTTTTTATTTCGGTCCTTATTCTTTTAATTTTTTATTTGTTATTAATTCATTTTTTTAATCATGTTTATTTTGTATTTTTTATTAATTGATTTTTTTATTGTTTTTTATACAGATATTTTGCTTTTTTGTAATAATTTTCCAGGGCAATTTAATTATTTGAATTCCTTTTTTATTAATATTGCTCCTTCTTTGTTCATTTAATTCTTTGTTCACTTATTGTTTTTTTCCTTCTATTTTTTCCCTTTTGATTGGATTATTTTTATGATTTGACTATTTATGCAATGATCATGATAATTTCAATGGTTGTTTTGTTTTTTGATTTTTCAGGATCATTTATTTATTTAGATTGTTTTGACAGTAATGTTGGTAATAATTTTAACTATTATAGTAAAGATAATAACAATCACATAAAGACAAATTTTCAATTTATGTATTCATCTTTTTTTTGATTGAAATTTAACTATTTATTTTTTTATTTGATTATTCGAGGGTTTTTTATATTAATTCATTTAGTCTTCTTTTCTTAAAATCTTAGACAATGTATATTTTTTATTCGTATTTATACATCTATACTTTTAGTTATTTTTATAGGTTTTTTGTTGGGATCTCTTTTAATCGGTTCAATCCTAAGATTCGAATTTAAATTAGTAGTCATTTTCAAATTAATACTGCTTCTGTTTTCCCTTTTTTTTTTTTGGTTTTCTTTTATTTATTTTTTTTGGATTGAATGATTTTTATGATTTTACTATTTACACAATAATGATGATAATTTTAGTTATTATTTTTTATTACTTTTTTTTATAAATATTTTGTTTTTTTATTTTATTTTTCAAGGCAATTAAATTCTTTTTCAAGCCAATTAATTTATATTCATGTAAAATTTATATATTTTATACAAAACTTGCACTTCATAAAAATTATATAAAAATTTATTATTTTTTCTAAATTTATGCTTTGATAAAAAAATTCATACATAATAAATATGTTTTTTACGTTCAAAAAAATATGATTTCGCCCGCAACAAGGCGCGGGTGCCATGGCTAGATTTTTTCTTTTATTTCTATTTGTTCTTTGGATTAGATCATTTTTAAAATTTTATTATTTGTGCAATAATAATGATAATTTTAGTTATTATTTTTTTATTGTTTTCTTTATAAAAATCTTTTGCTTTTTTTTCCCAGGGCAATTTAATTATTTCAATTGTTTTGACGGTAATGTGAGTAATAATTTTAGCTTTTATAGCAATGATAATGGCAATAACGTCAGGATGAATTTTCAATCTATGTTTTCGTCTTTTTATTGATAGAAAATTAACAACTTCTTTTTTAAAATTTTATTATTGTGTTTATTTTCACAATTTATATTTTATTTTTGTAAAATTAACTAATCTTAATACAGTAAACTGAATAATTCAGATATCCGAGTTTTAAATTCATATATTTTAAATTCATTTTCAATCTACTAAAAAGATAAATTTATATCGATTTTAAATTCATATATTTTATAGAAAACTTGCACTTGACATGAATTCTGCACAGATTTATAATTTTAGCTTAAAAAATACACACAATTAATATTTTTTACATTGAGAAAAAAATTTTGCCGCCCACGACGAAGCGCGGGGGCATTGTCTAGTTACATTCTAAATCTTTTCGCTATTCATTACTTTAATCACATTACATCATAAAAATCTTGGAGAAAAAATCCTAGGATCATTTCGAACTTGATATGGGTATTTATTGAATCTCCAGCTAGACGACCTAGAAGTAATCCTTTTTCCTCAAAACCTCTTACCCTTAGTTTCATTAGAACTAGAAACAAGTTTTATCAGTAAATTTCCATAGAATTCAGCGTGTTTTTAGTAAATTTCCATAGAATTCAGCGTGTTTTTAGCAAAATTCTCGCTGAATCCAACGAAACACTCGCTATTTTATATTAAAAAATAAACAAGTCTTCTCTTCTCTAGAGCAGGCGATGCTCTAGGCCTTCTCCAGATATTCAAGGATTGCGTGGGTAGGATGACGAGTAGGTGGCTAGAACTCTCCTGCAGAGGGGATGCCAGTCGTGACTTACATCATGTGCGTTTGTGGGCTCCCGTTCAAATAACTGCAGGAGTTGCTTGCTTTTTCAATAAGAGAGGTTCCATAAGATGGGGGGAAATAATAATCGAAAAAAATGGCTTTCATGCGCATCAAATCCTCGAAGGAAGAGGTCGTGCTGCTCAAAGCACTAGTTGGATCAGGTTATAAATTTTTGGGTGTATTTAATATTATTTTTGTTTTTGTTGTTGAAGTTTTAAAAAAATAGTTTCATAAAAATCACTTTAATTGCGGTTCAAAATAAATTTTGAAGTGTTTAGTTAAAATTATGGTTGAGTTTGAAGTTAATGAAAAACAATTTAATGAGTTTGGTTACCAAATTTTTTATATTGTTGTTAACTTGTGAAATTATTTTAAAAAGCATAAATATATTCTATTTTTATTTATTTTTTATGTCAATTAATCAAGATTTCAATTTTTTTTCTTTTTTTAAGTCAATTATTAAGTTTGAGCAATTTTGTATTCTTGATTTTAACAATTATTCAAGATTATTTTTTTATGTAAATTAATCAAGAAAATATTTTTTACAAAAAAAATAAGTTAATTATTAAATATCTCAATTTTGTATTTTTAATTTTAATAATTATTCAGGATCCTTTTTTTTTTTTTCGTTTTTTATGTAAATTAATTAATATGTACCCAAAGGCTTCTCTTTGGCTACGCAAAATCCTCTCTCCATCTCTCTCACACACGCACCTGTCTTTTTTCTCCTCCTCCATACATGGCAACCACCACTAGTTTCTCTGCTCTTCCAAAACCTTCAAATTCTTTAAAACAACCCTCAAGTACCCCCAAAGGCCCCTCTTTTTATCCTTCCCAAAACCATTCAAAAACCCACTTTTTCCCCTCAAAAACCTTGCCTTTCTAACACCACCCACAAAACCCATATCACTCTTTCCTCTAAAAATCCAATCTCTGACCTTGTTTCCACAAATAAAAAGAGCCCAAATGATTTTCCTTCTTATTTTGACGATGATGATGACAAGCCTCACGAAGAGTGTGGTGTTGTTGGTATCTATGGTGACCCAGAAGCTTCGGGTCTTATTTAGCCCTTCATGCTTTGCAACATAGAGGTCAGGAAGGCGCTGGTGTTGTTACTGTTAATGAAAATAAGGGTTTGCAATCTATTACTGGTGTTGGTTTAAAAAAATTAATCACGATCGCACAAAAGCACCATTTTCCTGCTTATTGCAAACCACGGTTTCGGTCGATTTTTAGGTGGGCCCTTAAGAATTTAATAACACCATAAAACTGCTTCTTGCTCACTTTGTGCAGCGTAGAGATCACGGGAGTACAAACTCGTAACTTGAGCTGCGCGCAAACGAGAAATTTCTCTCGACGGTGCTAATTCCTGGCTGTTGATACTTGATAGTGCACACATTTCCTTGAAATACACCGGAAGGAATTGTTCAGCGAATAAAAGACATGCCATTCATGCTAAAGAAAGAAAGGACACTGGCACCGTATTCATAGATTATGTCGCTGTGCTGTAAACAATGGTTCTCTTTTTGATCGTGGTCAAGTTATTTTTTAAAATAATTTTTATTTATAAATATGTTAAAATAATATATTTTTTTTAATTTTTTTAAAATTATTTTTGATATTAGATATAAAATGATTTTTTTTAAAAAAAATATATATTTTTTTAAAACAATCAACAGAAATATCTCGTGATGCCTTCTAATATTAGATTTGTGGTCCTGCCTAAACCACGTCCACTGCTCCATCTTTACCACCCATTCAATACCACGGGGAAACCGTAAAGATTTTGTATGATTTTTCCTGCCTCAACAATTATTGAGAAGTGAAGTGTGGAAAGCTTTATCAACTATAATCCGGGCAATGGAGTTGTCTAAGACAATCTTCTCCTCTTCATCAATGAGCGCACTGCAATGAGAATTATATTTAGCATCAATGGAGAAAAAGAATATGCAAAACAAGTTTTTGCATGTTCCTGAATTATCACATAACAATAACAAAGAAACTAAAACAGCTCGGGCTGTTTACTGTGGAAATGAAACAGTAGATTCAGTTGTGCCATAAAACAGCACCATTCCGTTGCGTTGATGAATGATGCCCAACAAGAGGACGGATGAGTTACCATTCACACCACTAAGAACAGAGATTTCCTCAAATGTTGATCACATCCATTATATATACAAACAAAAGGCTGCACAGAATTTACGATTATACTAGCAGGAAGGTCATTTGATTCCCAAGAAATTCTGCAATGAGTTCCTAACCACCAAATGAAATTGAAGACAACATGACATCTAAATATTCCATCACTTAATTGCGAATATTCTACAGGTGGGTTAGTCTGCCGGCTTCTATTAATCAATGAAACCCAAAATCAAAGATTTTCTCAGATGTTGGGATGCAATCAACGAATACATATAAAAAGGTGCACAAAACCTTCAACTATATTTGGGTTCCAAGTAAATTTGCAATGAAATCTTAACCGACATATACTTTATCACTAGTAATGTGGATAACATGACAGATTGATGGATTTCTCCATGACCTGGTTGTGGATATTCCTGGCTAGCCAATTCAGTAGTTTCAACTTTGGAGACCCCAGATCGAAGGGGATTAAAAAGATGGAGCAGTTTATATCCATTGCGCCAATCTAAAAACAGAATTTCAGAAACAGACCTGTCATAAAGCCCAGCACCAGCATATCCTTCCAGATCTTCACCATTTGAGCCCAACCTGATACATTATGGAAGGCTTGCTATACAGACCTATATTCTTACTTGGATGACCGGTAAACTGAAATCCAGATTCATATTTGAGTGTAGAAGGTAACATGAGTATACGATATTCTATAATCACCTAAACTTCGTAAGCTGACATGTTAACTAAAAGCCGATAAAGATAACCTAGCCTTCAAATTGCATTTTTTGGCAAAGAAGCTCATGGCTCGTCCTGGATAAAGTCTCCCAAGCCCTTCACAATCTTTGTTTGGATTGACAGAATCAGATGAGATACACGACACTCTACTTAAAACAGAAAGAAAAGGCTTACCTTTGCATGTACTACTTAAAAAAATTGTACCAAAGACAACGATGCACAGATTTGTTGAACAGCATCTCGTATTGCTTGCAGTTTAGTAACATCACCACCCAAAGCAAATTTTTAAAAGCTTGAAATGCTTTTGCTATATCCCGTAAAATAAAATAGGGCATCAAAACTGAGCAACAAAGAACAAAACCAACTACTTGTGGCTTTAAAAGGGAGCAATGACATAGAACGTTTCACTTCAGAAAAGGATGTTGGTGCCACCTAGAATAACAATAGGGGATACTTCAATGAAGATTTTGTAGTTGGGAAGAAAATTTAAAGTAAAGGGCTTAACTTGAATATTGAAAAGGGACCTGACCCAGTTAGTGGATACAAAACAATAAGCTAAAATGTGATGGTGACTAAGAGTTTCTTTATTAAGGATATCAAAGATGCACTCTTGAATTAGTCATACTATGCTTCTGTTTAATCTTCTTTCTCTTTATAATGGAGGATTCCTGATCTCCACCTTGTACATTATTCTTTCTTTCTACCAGTATCTCTTCCTCTAGAAAAAAATCTGAGCTAGCAATTCCCACTAGGGATGCTTGTCATGTAGTTTCTGGTTGGCCTAAACCAATGTCATTCTTCAGAATAAGTTAGCAAGCAGCTATTCCTCGTCCTGAGAGAAATTGCAACTGTTTAAGATCTAGCTTCTGCCAGTATTCTATTATTGCTTGTTGACAACTCATCAAAACTGACTGAAAATCTAGAGTGCATCCCCTTGATATTATCCAGAAAGAGGAAGGAAAAAAGTTAAAATTACAGAGAAGAACTTTAGAATTTACTTATATTATAGTTTTGTGAACTTTGAAAGGAACTCAACTCCATTTACCTCCTTAAATCCTGGTACTCCAGTAGTATTCACTAACTGCTGCCTGAGGAAAGTACATATTATAGTGTGTGTGTGTGGTGTTAAAAGGCAGCACAATTGATTATTGGAGCCATGAACCACGTTTATGAGGCAGCATCAACAATCTGCAGATCTGGCAAATTGACAATCAATCCATAGCATACCTGCAGTGCACTCAATAACTAGAATCACTGAGCACTCTGATCATGTTTTAGATATTAAGACAGGGTGCAGCAATAAGTGCACAATGCCCAGGAGGCCTTAACTCTCGATATAAGGGTCACCATGTAAAGCCTCATTACTGAGCCTGCCTAAGATTCATGCATTGTGATAAAGACAGCTGTATTTGGCTGTCAAACGCCTAACTTTTAAGTTTGCAAGCAAAGAAAGACAAATCATGACAAGAGCCAAAAAAGATAAAATCTTTACATATGGTTGCATCCACCATATAGGCAAGGCTAGTTATCAGGATTTTAACTTGAGCCTAGGAAATTCTTATGCTTTCTCATGCTTGAACTATTTTAGTGCTGGCAAACATTTCACTGGAACTAAATAAAATAAAATATCTGGATGTATAAGTCACACAGCATCTATGATAAGCAAATATTAGTAATGCAAAAGACCAGAAAGAACTTTTCCTCTTAAAAGTGAGATTACCTGTTAACATATTCTGATAAAACAGTCTCAAAGGTTCCAAACAGGAGGGCAACGGAATCAGAATCTTAACATGGAACCCTTTCTCTTAATGCATGTTTGATATTGTGGTGCAGAGTACTTTTTTAAAGTGCTTTTCGCTTGAAAATACATCAAAAAATATTATTTTTTTTTAACATTAACACATCAACATTATCGAACAGCACTAAAAAAACATTAATTTAATGTTTTTTCAAGGCAAACACACTTTTAAAAAGTACATAAAAGTGGAAGCTACTGCACTCCTAAACAGAGTATTAAGAATTTGACACTGCAAGATTTTGCACCAACCTGCACAAGACAATATTAGAACATCCTCGCTTCATTAAACAATTAAGGTAATGTGCTATCATATTATAATAAGGAAGAAAACAGTTATGTGTCCATGAGCCCACAAATGTTTGTAACTCCCTCAAACTGCTTTTGTATTGTGAAAATCCATAAAAAATAAGGAAAGTATATTTGGAGCTCTATCCTTAACTTTCTGGTGTTCTTTTCTCCACATAAAACAGCAGAACATGATATGTTAAAATAAGATGTGATGAATGGAGCACTTGTGCAGTTATATTGATTTCACATATAAATTGTGATCTTCAGTTAGCTTATGAAAATGAAACATTCAGAAAGAATCTGCAAAATTTGGCATATTATCATAAAAGATAAGTGCTCAAATCCTTTAACTGGTCTGCATATTTATATTGACTTGAGTACGAGTTTCTACATGCACATAGTGTCACACCTCTGGGCACAAAGATAATTCCACACCCTTTTGAGGCACAAAATAAGCATATCTATTTTTCAAAATCTGGAGCTAATATCAAAGTTAATCATCGTGTGCATATCATCTCACTGATAAACTCAACTGAAACAGCATATTTCCCACAAAAACTCTTTCTTTTAAAGGTGACTGCTGGAGGAGCTAATAGAGGAAATAAGTTGCACATCTGAGCCACTGGCATCGCTGCATGCAAGAATGGTGGATCTTGAAGGTAAAAGGATATTAAAGATCAATCTTACAATTAATGACCCACCTGATGATCAAGTTCATTGATTTCATGGTTATTGATACAGCCTTTCCTTCCTTCAGCTTGAGATTCTGGACAATATTCTGCTCAAAACAAGTGGCAAAGCATACCTGCAGCAAACGGCTTTAATTAAATGTGTAGGTTCCCTTTTCTCAAGGAAAGTTGTTTACTGTTTTAGCAAGACATGTGCGATTAAAACTCCAATATTGTGGTGGCAAGATTGCAAGCCTTGTCGTTTCTTGCTCTAATGGAGACAGGACATATCAGGTGTCAGCACAGCAACAACTCCTGGAATTTCCTCCTCTCCAGTCTTTCTCATTTCAACAATAACGGCCAGTTTTCTGTAAACTTTGTTCTAAAAGCACGCATTTCCACTGGGATGATAACATGCCAACTGCCAAACACAAACTTCAATCCCATAACCAGCAGTCCATCAAGGAGGAAAAAAAATCAAAGTCCTCTTCCGTGAATAAACACAGTTCATAGAGCTGAGATTGACCAAACAAGCTTAAATTGGAAAATAGACATTTCTGAGCTAAGCTTTCATAAAAGCATGGGGCTATCCAGTGTAAGTGAGTGGATTCGATTAAATTCTCACAAGCCTAAATTTGCAATTTTTCTGAGAATGGGATCTAAACATTAATGTGTAGAGAGAATTACTGGTGACCCCACCCTAATTAACTCCTCTGTGAAAATGTTCAACTGACAATGGCAAATTCACGAAGAGTTACAAAAATGAAATAGCTTCCTAAAGGACTTCAGATAAACTCCTCGATACGATTCAAGTTCATGAAATATTTGCCAAAGTAAGATGACATTCCTCCCACTTTTCAACACCCAGCAAATTACCGAGATATAGCACACTGGGCTGTATTTTATCATGGTAAATTTGAGCTCTATCTGCAAGTTCTAACTACAATCGATCAAGGACAACCTTTGCTTGTAATACCCACGAACCATAAATGGGCATGTATGATTCACAGATGTGGTACCAGTCCTTCGAGAGAGAAAAATAACAAATAATGGGATACAAACTCTATTAAGTAATGAAAATCATAAAAAATTTAAAAGTTGATATCCAGGAAATGTAAAAAAGAAGGGATCAGTTGTCGATTCTAGCATTGATGACAAGAAAAGGTTGAAGCATTGAAGTTGAAGGAAAGATATACCTTTGTGCAATAAATGAGATCTTCATTGTTGACTGCTGATAGACATAAATTTTCAAGCACCAAAGCTACGTAGTACACGATATCATATTCACATTTATAACAAAAGGAATACAATATTTGTTTAGCAGAATGTTGACATATTAACCCTATCCAGAACAGAAGGCCATTAGATAGTTAGTGGAAGTCTACGTAAGTCAAATCTGACAATTTTAGATAGGTGACTAAAGACAATAAATCACAAAATCTTGATCTCATTAAAAATCATTATTCATGATGTGGTTATGTCATCCAAAAAGTCCCAATAAGTAAGGCTCTTATGTTGTATAGGATTGAGAAAAAGTAACTACTGGCTATAAATGACAAATGTAGCATGTACAATTCTCTGGTTGATAATGGAAATTTACTTATAAAGGAGATCGGTTTTTCATCAACACCCTATCAAATCTCTCCCCATTCATATATCTTCAAATTTTCTGCAGTCAATTAACACAGAAAAAAACACTTTTTAATGGTGAAATTATTATTACAGAGAAAGAAATAGTGAAAAGGAAGCATACTGACGGGTAGATATAGTTTCTTTTATGATATGATAGAAACCAATGCTAAAAATTACACTTCAATTCATAATCAGAACAACTTAAATCAGCATACCTTTAACGTTTTCAAATGAATACTGAGATCACGGGTAAAACCCTCTCTAGCATCAATCCTGAAATGAGGTTCTGACACAGTTGGATGGTAATATATTGCAATCTTCTCTTTTGTGAGACCACTTGCCTTTAATATTTGCACTAAATATCAATCCTAAAACCACTTCTCACATAATTTAAAAGTTCATGTTAAAAAAGAAAATAATAAATGCTCAAAATTAATGGATTAGATTAACCCAACAAATAGGCTACTAAACCGATTCCAATCTTAGCATAGATTTTTCAGTCCAGTTCTTTTCGGTTCATGTTTGAAATTCACATAGATGAACCTGATCTTGAAACAGACTAGTACATATCACAAGGGGGTCTTAACTCAGAAAAATCACAGGATAGAACAGACTTCTGTAAATACAAACCAGAAAAGCTTTTAGTAATAGGATGCTTTTATATTCAAAGATAGGATTTACGAACATGTATAAATGCAGAAATGCATGTACGTAATACAGGAGGCCACTGATTTCTAGACATGATTGATGCCAGCTTTGGACTGACAAGTCCATTTACATTTCATTAACTACCATACCTCACAAATTATCACATCATCAGGGTTAGTGTCATTGTGCAACTTTTGGTGCCAGTCTTCCAGTCATTATTTCTTTAATGGAAAATGCAAGCATAAAATTATTTCACAAAGTTGACGCAACAGATGCAATTACTATGATAAATTCAATCATCATGAATTCTCTGCCCAACATCACCTTGACCTCCACGACCAGCACGTGACAATATTAATCTCACAATATCTCTATCATTAGTCTAGTTCAGAAAGATTCTTCACAATAAATTGGTGAATGTATCCTGAGCTTCACTAATTTCACTGCAGATACAGAGATCTTCGGTGACAGTGTTTTTTCTCCCTGAAATCTATCTCAGAGGAAAAGGACAAGTGCATAAAAGAAAAACAGATGCATTAAATTAGTAAGAGAAAAGATTCAGTACCAGTCAATAGGAGTAATTCAAATAGACCAAGTAACTTAGGATTATTCCATGCTTCATCTAGCAATGACACTGATTTCTTTTTTTATTGGACTGCATTTACCATCTCCAAGGATGATCTCTACCAATTTTAAAAAAAGAAAACGTATATTTAAATGTAAAAAATGGCTATTAAAGGATAATGTACCATAGATAACAATAAGTATTACTGCATAATGAGGAAAGGATGCAGATTGGAAACACTATTTACAGTTTTTGCACAGCAGCCATTAACAAATGAGGTAGCTCCCTTACATCATTTCCACCGGTGCACATAAAACTAGGGATTATTTACAAAGAAGGCATTCCTCCAAAATGATGATCTTTGTATCATCGAATGGATGAAAACAAGTCCAAGACACGCACAGGATGTTTACAAAGTAAGTGAAAAAGTTTCATCTGATGCGCCACAATTTTCATGTCTCCATTCAAGCAAAAAAATTATATATACTTGAAAATTTTGAAACATGCTAATCCAAAATTGTGTTTTCCAGGAATTGCACCAGATGCAGGAGATAAGAAAGCAGCCTAAGCAAGAGTGAAATTTTTTTTTTTCAAACAAAAACATCGATTCAACTTGTTAACAATATGTCTTGAGTAAAATGCCATTGAAATTACATAACTAGACAAGGGACCCAAAAAAATAGAGAATATATATATATAAATATTTATCAACACATTCTTCAATACATACCAATTGATCATTACTTACTCGCAACCGCGAGAAACGGAAACTGATACCTGCATCCCTTCCACGATCTGAAAACAACGAACTCAAGGAACCATCGAAGATGCCATAACACCAACTTTTTTTTTATTAACATGTAATAAATGAAATGGACATCGAAAATCGTACAAAATCAGGTGTTTCAATCAAAGTTTTACAGACGATTAAACTTGAATTGAAGAGTCAGCACAGAAAAAGAAAAAAAAAAAAGAAGATTGCTAGTGTTTAAAGTTCCTTACAGTTAAATTATGCCAAACGACGCCAACATTGATTCCCAACGTTAGAGAAAATAAAGGATTTTAATATCGCCATTGACGATCAGAGACTGGAGGGAGGGAAGGAGTGCGCGCGATGATGACACACGCCAACGGCACAATTCCTTACTTGACGCACGCGGAAGTTGTGACCCCGCGTTTTATAGACGCGTAAAGACAGTTTGCTGTAAGATTATTTATTTGTTTGTTTGTAAATATATTAAAATAATATATATTTTTTAAAAATAATTTTATTTTAAAATAATTAAATATAATCTAAAATTTTAATTTAAAATAAAAAAAATCATTTTTTTTCAAATACATTTTAAAACATAAAAATAAACAAATTTTATTGACTTATATATTACACTGCGGATTAGATTATAAATAGTCTATAATTATAAAATATTTATATGCAAACATTTTACACAAAGTATTTTCTAGTAAAATATTTTTTAATATTTCACATATTTTTTTCATAAAATATTTTTCATAAAATATTTTTCATATTAAATATTTGTTCAACTGTGGAGGTAATTATGAAATCACGATGAGAGTGGAAGAGATGGTGACAAAATCTGGTGACACTAAAAAATAAAAGAGTGATAATGGTGAAGAAAATAATTGTGGTGGTAACGAGATGAAGATAATAACTGGAATAATTAAATAATATTATTGATGAATTATTATTTATAAAATATTTTATGAAATTTCATAAGTTGAAAATATTTTTTAGTAAATAATTTAAGTTTAAAAATTGATTACAAAATGCTTTTTATCAATCAATTTCTTATAAACTATTTCCCTAGAAACAAACATGGAAAAACATTTTCTATGAAGTAATTTTCAAAAACAAGTAAAAAAAGTAATCTGAAAATGATGTTCAACGAGGAAAATCGTGGGGAAAATCTGAAAATGATGTTTTGCGAGACAAATATTAAATCTGAAAATGACGTGGAAGCTTAAACAAAACATTACATATTTTGTCGTCGTCGTTTTATTAAGAAAATAATGTCTTGGACCCTTCAATTAATTGCAATAATCATGGTATAAAATGATACTTTTGAAAGATTATATAAATGTAAAGGGGTGAAAAGAACGTGGATTCTTTATTGATATTTGATTTAAAAATATTTTAAAAAAAAAACTGAATTATTTTATTTTATTTTAAATTAACTTTTCTGATATTTTTAAATCATTTTCATGCGTTGATGTCAAAAATAATTTAAAAAATATATATCATTTTGATGCATTTCTAAACGAAATACACTTTAAAAAATAATCTCATTCACACTCTCAAACAGTCACTATACAAAATATACTCTTTATAAAAGAAGATAAGTGTTTAACACTACATTTCAAAAATGTTTTTGAAAAAAAATAATTTTTATTTTATTTTTATTTTTTACTTTAAAATGATTTTTTTTGGTATTCTTAGATAATTTTCATGTGTTAATATCAAAAATATTTTTTTTAAAATTAAAAAAATATTATTTTAATATATTTCTAAATAAAAATTATTTTTTTTAAAAAAAACAACATCTACAATAATAGCAAAAAAAATAATTCATTGAAGAGATTAGATCACCACCACCAACACCTCCACTAACAAGCACCACCGGAATAACGGCCCCAAACACTAATAGAAACGAAGAAATGTCTGTGATGTCGCGCACGAAGAAAGACTGCTTATCCTTCACCGTTTCATTTAAAGAGATTTTTAACTATATCAAAGCCATATTTGTGGGCCGGACAAAGAAGATGACGGCAAGAAATGAGAAGGAAGCAGCAGCAGCAGAACTACAAGCTGAGAAAATGCAGGTGGAACCTGCTAACGAAGCGGAAAATGTCAAGAACAAGATAGACAAATCTATGTAAACCTCCACGATAGGCACACAAACACTTCAAACAAACAAATAAATATATATATATATATATATATAGACATCATTTTGTAGTTTCTCAATATTATTGGCTTTGTGCATAGCTCAACGTTTCTTCTGGTATCATATAGCTGATGGAGTCTACTAATCTGACAATTTTTGATTTAGGAAATGATTAGTTTTCAGAATCAGAACATGGGGGGCCTTCTAAACGTATGTAGTCATACATGATTCCTTGAAAAGGGCCGGTGGCCATAGTTTGAGTCAAGAAGATGGTATTATCCTCTTCCACGAGCTCAGAACCTGGCACTTCTATGCTGTAAAGCCGATAGAGTCCATGAATTCCATGTCTCGCAATTGTGTTGTCATGCCCTGTTACTCCAGTTGACCATGGATTTGTTTCTGGGCTATTGATGCGAACCTTAAGAATATATTAACAGAGGTGATTAAAAAGTAAATTAATATTCTGATAAACCAAAATGAAATGAAAGGAGTTACAAAAAAGAAAGAAAGAAAGAATAATGATACCTGCAATTCAGCAACATTTGCAGTTGCGAGTGCTAATCGTAGTTTGTACGATCCACTGTTTTGTACACTGTCAAGTTTGAACTTGATCTGCCACGTAGTTCCTTGATATGAATTGTCATCTTTCTTCCTGAAATGCATAAAAAGCTTGTTAATTCAGGGAAAAAAAATCAAACCCCATGAACAACAGAACTACAGATTACGATCATTTTTATGATGCAAGTGTCTTGGATTCATTTCCCTCTCAAAAATTCATTTGTCAATCTGATGAGGAACAACAAGTAGGGTGAATCAAACCTTGTAACTTGAGCGAAGAACCAATCTTTTGCGTAGTCACTTGTACCAACCGTGTAAACCAAGTCTTCATCAGGGTATAAATCTGCATACCTTTCCCATAATCCATACTGCCTGAACCTGAGAAGAGAAGAAAATGAAGATTTCAAATGTAAAATATCTATGAAGATTTCTCATTAAACCATATGTTATCATTTAAATGTGTAAATTATCTGATTTAAGGAGAGAGAACCTGTCAGGGTGATCGACATAAAGTTTATTGATATACTTAGGATCGGGGTCAGGAATGTAGAATTCTGCGGCAGAACGGTTCGGTATGCCTATTTCCCACAACGTAGGGCCATCTCTTGGGGGCTTGTATATGACATCACCCAAGTCCAGATCACAACCTGCCACGCAGTGAAATGGGCAAATCCTGAAGCATCGGAATTAAAAGGAAACTCATATTGGCAGGAAAGACTTTCATTAACTAAGACAGAAAACTGCACCTGGTGTTATGGTAATAACTTCATCATTTCGGTAATCTCCAATAAAACCAGGAATCCATGCATAGAGATTATAGTCACCGGTTCGTATATTGTTAATGGAAAAATATCCTTCTGGATCTGCCTTGGTCCAGAACTGATAGCCCTGGAAAATGAACCACATGTATAAGAACATTATGATATTCCGACGTGAGGAGGCTGATTTGTCTTGCTCTCCTTCGACGACTAATCGGAAAATGAGCTGTTTTATTGCCGGAAATTTTGTACTAGATCACGATTGTTCTTTCTCTACGGGGGGGATTTTTACGGAATAAAATTTACCTTGCATTCACTTTGCCATGATCCAACTTCTCCTGGTGGTGCCAATCCCACATAGGCACCATTGCCTGGTATACAGTAATCACTAATAAACCTGTACAAGTTTAGTTATTACATCAAGCTCAGATTAATATTTATCAAGCCTTCAAATTAAAGACTGGAAAATGAATATCTCTACCTGTCTTGAACTTGGAATCGACCATTGACGCAGCCACGTTGTTCTGATGATGGAAAATCCTCTGAAGCTGGGAAACTGTAGGGCCAACTCTGAACTTCGTTTAACATCTGAATATTTAACGTGCATTAGTCCTTGTTCATTGAAGATTTTAGTTGCATAATTTTTCAAGGAAAAGGAATATGGAGTTTCTTTGAGTCTTAGACCTGTTCCTTAGCATCCTCCCATAGGCATTGTGGTTCATCGTCATCATCTGACAAAGTATTGAGATAGATAAATACAGGGCCAAAAACTTTCTTCCATGGCTCACCCGGTTTGAGTTTCAGCACCATATCCTCCCCTGAATAATGGGCACTAAGAAACATCTGATTTTAAAACATTTTAATCAGGTACATGAGTTGGACATCAATCCTTGAAGAAAAGTTCCAAGTGAGAACATAAATTACTGCTAAACATCCTAGTCCTAGAGCGGCAGATCTCCATTTTTTCTTTCTTTTTTCCTAGAGTCCAAACTACTTACAGCAAGATTGATTGGACCAACATGAGAGCTAAGGTTCTGCTTTAGGGGCCCTCCAGATCGGAACTCATTGCTGGGTGTGATTTGCCAGAACCCAACGGTGGGTTCGCAGCATATCCATCCATGAACCTGAAGATCTTTATTCTCGCACGAGTATTGGTATTTATCATCCACCTGCACTTCATCACAGTCAAAACTGAAATGAATATATAAGATGACGTGATCATTTGAGGTCCGAGTAACTTCAATTGAGTTTAGTGAATTTACAGAAGCCTATTTGATGTGTGACTGTGGTAAAACAGCAGATAGTTGTGTAAAACTGTTTAACAGGGAGAGAGGATTGTGGGGAATCACCTCTCCTTTGAATTCAACCTCCACAGGATTGACAAGTAGGACGGCTTCAGGGGTAGCAAGGGGTTTGCCTCTTTCTGGTAACCGATCCTCTGGTAATGGCATGGGCCGTTGCCTATTATCTGCCACTGCCATGTAATGAAACCTATTTACGCAAAACAGAAGAAATCATTTTAAAGTTCACTTTCTTTTTCTTCAGATATAGTTCATAGATCTTGAATCCATCCTAAACGCAGCTAGTAGGCTTGATAGCTACTGAAGTGACTCTAGCATTGCCGACACAATTTTATTACAGAATAAACTAGAGTAAACTTCCGTACTTGTCCTTCCTAAGCTTGAATACGATCCTGGTCTGGGGAAGGTTGAAAGCGGGCCATTCCTTAAAGTGCTCATAAATGGCATAGGAGTAGAAGCCAGAGGAATTACGAAGCATTATAAACCTGAAAAGCCATCGATGTTAACTTTTACAGCAACACTTAATGAGATGAAAATATAAACCAGTAGAAGTTTATGCGAATGAACAATTACCTCTTGTCTATGTTCAGGGGAGCAAGCTTGCCCTCGAGTGAGGGATCCCACATTCTAGTGAATGAGATTTCTACCTGTTCCTCATTTTCTACCACCACTCTAAGACTTTCTCCTTTGATCCTGAATGGTGGCACATACGAGGAAGAGCTTAGGTAACTTTAACATTTTGGTACCAATCTGAAAGGGGAAATGTGACAAGAAGGGACTGGAAAAATGAAGTGAATGTAGCGAGTAACAAGGCAAATAACTAGGAATGAAAAACCCAGAAACATCATTATGGAATCAGTTAAAAGGAAAAGAGATTTCATACACATAGGATGTTCCCGTGGTTCCTGTACTTCCTTCTTTACTCCATACAAGATCCCAATATCTGCATATTCCAGCCAGTGGTATAAATATCCGGCAACTGAACCCACAGATAAACATTGTGATTTATGTTTAAATGCCATTTACCCTCTATTAGATTCATCGTTGAGATCTTCGAGTAAATTGCTGATGCCATTATATTGCATCCCAGTGACAATCCCCTCTGGTTTTGATAATGTGACTTGGAGTATGCCATTATCCATCACCACCTGCTTGCATTAAATAACAAATTTCTTCAAGTGCCACGTAAAAAACTCAGACCAGTCTCATTTTACTTCATATCTGCAACTTTCACAGCTCATGGCTGTGAAAAACATCGGAAAAAAACGCAAAAAAAAGGGCAGTATGCAAATTGAATTACATGACGTTCTTGGATATGCAACTGCACAGCTTGGTTTGACATGATGCGGAGCCTCCTTGGTCAGGTATAGCGATTTTGATCTTGTAACTGAGGCAGCAGTTAATTTCTAAGCAAACACAAGTTACGGGCCAATATAAAATGTCTCTCAAGGCTTGCGGTCGTGTGACTTATAAGAGACCCATCTGCCTTTAGTTCACTTAGAACAGGGGCCAAGCATTCTTTCTGATCTTTATGTATTTTCTTTACTCGGTCGTCACCACTGTTTGGTGCATTATTGAAGCTTTCAAGATCCGCCATGCGCAAAAGTCACGGCATCCTTCAGAAGTCACCGACATTTTACGTTGTGTGGGCTTAACGCCTTAACCAGCGCTAAGGGGCCTACAGGATGGATAATATCATGCCATGAAAAGCGCATGAACAAGATATCTGTTCAAGTTGTTTAATCTGTTTATAACACGAACAACGAGTTACAAGATACTGTCAGGGTACAAATTTGTCAAGACAGATTCCCTTAGACAAATTCTCCACGCATGCATGCTTGTAACTCATTCCCTTGGACAAATTAATTGGTGTCAAGCAACCACTGATCTTTTAATATATATGATTTATATTATTTTTTAATACATTTCCTCAAATGAATTTTTTTGGCCTTGAAACTTACACACAAATCCATATTATCTTATATTTAATTTTTATCAAGTAGAATGAAGATAGTGAAATTATAACTCGTGTCCAGTAAATTAACAATACTTTAATATTTTATCAAAAAACTATCGTAAGGTACAATCGAAACTCCATAAGATAAATGATTGGAGGTACAAGCGAGAGATGATAAATTCTATCGTAATGATATATTACGATATTGGGAGAGAAGCTCAAGTTATCTTTCGTAAGTGGAGCTACCAATTAAAAGAATTGTCTCATTTTAAACTAGATAAATGAAATCTTAAATATAATTTTATATTATTGTCTAAAACATTTTTTCTTAAATTTGAAATTTGTATATTCATGTTATTTTTTATAAAAAATTTAATAAAAAAATGGAAATAGTAAGATGTAATGTGACTATTTAATCATAAATTTTTTCACACCATATTGATTTCAATTAAAAAAATCTAAATTATTAAGTAAGATAAAAAATAATTCTATATTATTTTTTAATATAATATGTAAGCCTCTCCAAAGTCCAGTGAAGGAACTAGAATACATAACCACAAGGCTAAGAAAGTCTACTAAACACCCAAGCCCGTCATAGCGGAACCCTAAGTGAGTTTCGTTGCTCTGTTTAAGTAGTAATTAGGGTTGTTTAGGAAAAAAAAATATTTTTGAAAAAAACTTATTTTTTTGTTTTAAATTAATTTTTTATATTATATTTTTAGATTATATTAATTTATTGATATCAAAAATAATTTTTTTAAAAAATAAATAATTATTTTAATATATTTGTTTTAAAAAAAAACAATGTCAATCACACACTTAATTCATGATTCATGATTGGGTTTCTTTTCCTCTAAGTATTCTTAAGCTGCCCATTTTGACGAGTATTCTGTTTAATATAGGAGTGAACAAAAAAACTAAAAAACCAATTAAACTGTGAAAATAAAAAAATTAACCGAGAAATTCGAATCATTAAAAAAACTGATTAGAATTTTATTAAAACTTTTGGTTTGGTTCAATTTCGATTTTTTAAGATTAAAACTGATAAATCAAAACTAATCAGGTCAAAATTAAAAAAAAAATACTGCAAATTTCTTTTGTTGCTTCCCGGATACGATCACTATCTCGTAGCCTTTTCTATCACGGTGCTGCTCGTAGTCGTTAATGTCCTGGACAGCAGCCTCAATTTATTTATTTAATACTAAATCCATTCTGGTGAACGAACTAAAGTCCTGTTTTGACTAGCATACAGGAGTCCTTTTTTTCTCTTATTTGGAAAAATGAACCCCTCCTGTCCTTCATTATTATTATTTTTGAACAATTCATTAATTAATTCACGCTTGTGAAATGCAGGCTAGCGGTCCCAGGTTGTAAGGATAGTTCAAATGCAACTGAACAAGTACAACCTAGTTAACCTAGTTTTTCATTTTTTTTAATGTAAGAAACTGAATTGAAATTGGGCGGTTTAAACATATTTGTTTTTAATTTTAAACTAGTTTCAGTTTGAT
This sequence comes from Salix brachista, assembly GCA_009078335.1. NCBI lineage: Eukaryota > Viridiplantae > Streptophyta > Magnoliopsida > Malpighiales > Salicaceae > Salix > Salix brachista. The sequence goes on along the minus strand of CM018573.1, from coordinate 7,390,450 downwards.
TTCAGTTTTTTTATGAATGAATCTTATTTATTGATTAATTTCTTTCATATAATCATCAAGTAGAATAAAGATGTTTGAACTTAATTCTAGTTTCATGCATGTATTTATGTTTATTTATTGTAGTTTCATGCATGAAAAAACAAGGTTTTATGTGTTTATCATGCTTTCTATGGACATTCAACCTAATTTTGTTTGATTTATTATATATCATCTCATCATTCACACACAAAATTAGGAAAAAGAAACTTAGATATAACAATATTAGAAAAAAGAAACTACGATAAATTAGGAAATAGATATAACATAGGCTGACTTAGGGCCTGTTTGGGAGGGCGGTTGTGGTTGTTTTTAAAGTGCTTTTCATTTAGAAATAAATCAAAATTATATTTTTATTTATTTTTTAAAAATTATTTTTGACTACAGCATATTAAAATGATCTAAAAATATTAAAAAAAATTCATTTAAAATAAAAAAAATGAAAAAATTTGGCAAAACACCGATTTGACCGCAGTGCCAAACAGTCACTTACTCAAAGGTGCTGAATGAGAACAACAATATTCAACCAAGAGATGCATGGTATTACCAAGGAACAAGCAAAGGCATCCATTACAAAATATATTAAAAAAAGAAAAGAAATAGAGGTAAGAACAATCATGGAGCAAATGTAAGCATTCAACTCTACAAGCAAAGAAAATAAGCATTAAATTCCTTGCGCAAACATTCCAAGTTTCCAGACGAATCTAGAAGAAAGATAAAATCAAAGCTTCTACTTGGAATCAGGTGGTGGAGGGCCTTCCAAGCGAATATAATCATACATGATGCCCTGCAGAGGACTGGTGCTAATTGTCTGTGTCAGAAACACGGTGTTATCTCCTTCCACAAGCGTAGCGCCGGGCACATCTACATTGTAAAGGCGGTAGAGGCCATGGATTCCATGCCTTGTTATTGTGTTGTCATGCCCAATTTCTCCGGTTGAAAAATGGGGAGGGTCTATTTTTGGATCGTTTATCCTGACCTATTAAAAATAATAATAATAATAATAAAAAAGAGTGTAAAACCATAGGCAAAGAGAGGAGGAGGAATTTTTTTTTTGAAAGTAATCATACAGGAGTTTTATTGGTTGCCAAGTCCATACCTGCAGTTCTGCAACGTTGGCTGTCGCCAGTGCCAATCGTAACTTGAATGCACCACTTTGATCTACATCGTCCAGTTCGAACTTGATTTGCCATGTCGTTCCTTCGAATGAACCATCATCTTTCTTCCTGCAGTGCACTAAACATCAAGCCTAGATGCCTTGCATCTATTTTGGAACAACCATTAGCTCATAGTGGACACAAATTATTAGGGTGATTGTTTTCGTTTCGATTCGGTTTTTATTTATAAGAACAACCAAGTTAAAATTATTTTAAAACAAAAAAACTGAAACCAGTTTGAACCGACTGGTTTCGGTTCGGTTTGGTTTTTTTAACTAAAAATCTGAAAAATAGTTTTCGGTTTTTTAACTTTAACCAAGTTTTTCCCTTCTCTAATTTCACCAAATAGAATCAGACCAAAAAATTTGAACCGGACCGAAAGAATAGAAAAAAATTATAATATATGTTTTTGAATTTGAACTGGTTCGGTTACTGGTTTTAGCCTTAAAAAACCAAAACCGAACCGGGATTTTTATAAAAAAATCGAATCGATTTAACCAGTTTTCTTAATAATTCATTTTTTCTCGTTTAATTTTTTCCGGTTGAATTGGTTTTTCGGTTATTTGCTAACCCTTACAAATTATCCGCTAGCTAAGCATCAGACTATCATTTTCATGGCGACAGACCATGTGACAGGGCAGGATGCGCTAGTCTGAGAATTTGTTACATATTCGGACGATTTATTTTTGCCTATTGGGTTTGTCATGATAGATAGACAACGCAAATATGTGACCTGATATTGAAACCCAGTGGTGGTAGAGTGGAACCTGTTGACTTGAGCAAAAAACCAATCTTTCTTGTAGTCACTGAGACCAACTTTGTATACCAGGTCCCCATCAGGATATAAATCAGCATACCTTTCCCAAAGCCCGTACTGCCTAAACCTGAAAATATAAAAGAGCAGTCGGAACTTCACCGAACATCACAGCAAAAACCAATCGATTGCCCGGGTAGTTTTTGTTCCTGACAGTTAAATTAACAAGGGCTAACCTGTCAGGATGGTTGATGAAAAGCTTGTTAATATACTTCGGGTTAGGATCAGGAATGTAAAATTCTGCAGCAGATCGATCAGGTATGCCTATTTCCCACACTGTCGGGCCATCCCTTGGAGGTTCGTATACAAGATCACCAACATTGATTTCACAACCTGCCTTGCAAGTTATCAGTCAGTGTGCTGGACGATGAACACTACAGAATTGAAGATGTTAACGGAGTGAAGCAAATTGTGAAATATTAAGACCTGCAGTAACTGTAATAACAGTATCATTACGGTAATCTCCGATGAAACCAGGAACCCATGCATAGATATTATAGTCGCCGGTGCGTATATCGCCGATAGAGAAAGAGCCGTCACCATCTGTTTTGGTCCAGAATTGGTATCCCTATTAAGACATACGATTTAAGATATACTCGATAGCATAATGAATAAGCCACGTTGAAATTTATTGATGGGATTGTCTATGTTCTCTTGAAATGATCTGTTTAAGATGCTAGGAAAATTAGATCACCTTGCATTCTCTTTGCCACGATCCAACATCTCCTGGCGGTGCTAGCCCCACATAAGCGTTATTAGCAGCTATGCATTCATGGCTTATATACCTACCAATCCCATACATAGAGGGTTCATTTCATTTCCCTAGCACGGGAAAATAATAGCAAAACAGGGCAACGATTTTACAAGGAAATAGCTCATCCAGAGAGCCAAAAATGATGTCGTTTTTCCAGAAATTGAAGTTACAAGGAACTAATAAATACCTATCTTGGACTTGTAATCTGCCACTGATTTTACCACGTTGATCAGAGCATGGAAAATCCTCAGAAGCTGGAAAGCTGTATGGCCAACAGTGGACTTCCTTACAATACTAAGAACGAAATTTGTGTTATTGATTGTAGGATAAGAGGCCAAAAACCTCCCAGTTCATTTTGAATGAATCAATAGAGAATATAAAAGTTCTATGCTTTGAACCTGTTCTTTAGCATCATCCCACAGGCAAAGTGCATTATCTTTATCCATGTCAGAGTTAAGATACATAAAAACTGGTCCAAAAACCTTCTTCCACGGTTCACCTGGGTTGAGTTTTAGCACAAGGTCCTCTCCAGCATAATGAGCACTGAGAAACATCTGAATGTGTATGGCAAGAATTAAAAGGTTACATCAATTTTCCTACTAAGTTCTGAGACATTTACGAAGTTATCACATGAAACACACACTTTTGTTGTCTGTGACCAAATTAAAAGTCTAACTTAAGTTCTAAAGTGTATGAACGATGCAATTAATTTTCTTAGCAGGCAAATCAAATTTAAGAGTGCAATGAGTGACTTACTGCGAGAGTATAGGGTCCAACATGGGAGGTAAGGTTCTGCTTGAGTGGTCCACCAGATCGGAACTCGCTGCTGGGTGTGATTTGCCAGAACCCCGTGGGTGGATCAAAGCAAATCCACCCATGAACATGGAGATCTCTGTTCTCACATGAGTATTGGTACTTGTCATCTACCTGCAAATAAGGAAATTTAGATGCCACCCATTTGTAAGATCATAACACGAAACTATGGATATCTGTACACATCTTGAGAGTTTTAGATATCAGGATTCCAGATTAGTAATTGATCTGTGCCGGCTAATTAACTGATGGAGAAGCAAAATCAAAATAAGATGATGGCGGAATAGGTACCTCTCCTTTGAACTCTGGCTCCACTGGGTCAACAAGCAAGACCGCTTCGGGAAAGTCTAGGGGCTCACCTCTTACAGGTAGCCTGTCATCAGGAAGTGGCATGAATCTTTGCCTGTTGTCTGCTACCACCATGTAGTGAAACCTATAAGCCCCCCAAAATCCCCATTGTTAGTTAATTACTGATTCACTTAAATTAACACAACCGCCGCAAATCCCCACAAAATTTTCATACTCGTTTCAAAAAAGTAAATTTTAATAAGCTGTATGTAATATCTCTACTTGTCTTTTCTGAGCTTGAAGACAATTCTGGTTTGCGGGAGGTTGAAAGGAGGCCAGTCTGCTAAATGCTCAAAAATGGCATAGGAATAAAATCCTGAAGAATTCCTGAGCATTATGAACCTGAAAAAACACATCACAGCACCAATCCTTACCATCAACTTATTTGACCAGTATTGAATATGTGATTTATGGGGTGATTTTTTTTTTAATATTTATTTATGAGGTGAACTTAAATAGACAGTTCAGGAGTGTACCTTTTGTCCAAGTTTAAGGAAACGAATTTGCCTTCAAGGGAGGGATCCCATGTTCTTGTGAATGAGATTTCTACTTGCTCTTCGTTTTCCTCTATAACCCTAAGAGCTGTTCCTTCAAACCTGAGTGTTTAAATAATCGAAAATGAGGATATAACCTAGAAGCAGAAGAACAGCATCTGCGGCTTGTTCATGTAGATAGAAAGTGGACTTACACGTCAAAAGTTCCTGTTGTTCCTGTGCTTCCTGCTTCACTCCATACAAGGTCCCAAAATCTAATCCAGTTCAACACAGCAACAATTCTTAATCAACTAAACCATAATCCCCTGTCCATTAGATATTGAATAGACGAGAATTTGGCTACCCTTTTAGATGCATATCTCTGTAGGAATTAACCATAGATATGGTCCAACATGTTAAGAAGTTCATTAAATTTTATTTTATTTTCATATGGTATCACATACATACCCTCTGTTAGATTCCTCGTCAAGAACTTCAAGCAAATTGTCCATACCATTAAACTGTATGCCAGTAACAATTCCTCCAGGATTTGATAGTGTGACCTGAAGAATGCCGTTATCCATGACCACCTGCATAACCAAATTTTGCCCATTTTAAATTATATTATCAAACGAATATATGAATGAAGTTTTAATGAAGTAAACTTCTTACATGTTGATCTTCAATGTGCAACTGCACCCTTGGAGTTGACATGAGCTAGGCTTTGCTGTCTTCCACAAATAAACAAGTGAAAAGGAAAACCATTTATAGCGAGCAACCCAAGTGCTACAAAGATAACAATTTTAAGATGGCAAGTCTTGTTCATATTGCGTAGAAATTTGGACAAATGTATAGAAGTGTAAAGGCCTACAAGATTCTACTTGTCCGAGCAAATCTTTGAATTATAGAAAAAATAATTATTCTTTTCCTTGAAGGATCAATTACTTTTGTCATCTACAATGTTTGGCGAAATTGATTCAGTCGTGCAAGAGTCGCTAAGTAGGAAGCTAAGGCCATGCGAAAAGAAGAAAGATAGACAGATGCGATGTATTGTTCTTCTTAGTTGGATTTGTCGTAACCTGGTTATTTTTTAAATTTGTTATTTCTCCATCCAAATAATAATAATAATAATAATAATAATAATAGCAGCAGCAGCAGGAAGGGGACTGATATAATGAAAACTTCAAGCTGACATTTTAGAGAAAGCCAAAAGCCAGATTGTACTTTCTTGTATTCAATACTGAAAATCAAACTATGCATATTCAATGTTAAAATAAATGATTAAATAACAAATTTGTATAAAAATTATGTCCAAATTTTTAATAAGTCAATTTTATTTAATCACAAGTCAAATTAAGAGTTTAATTACATCTAAAAATTAATTTGGGTCTAATTAATTAATTGTATCAGGGGCTGAATTTGTCAAAAATTAAATTTGGGAACCCAATTTGAACTTAATCGAGAAGATTAAAATTTTAAGAAGAGAAGATATAATGTTGTAATTATATCAGTTAATTTTTATGAAGAGAATTTTAAAATCTTAATGAAAACATAATTGGGTTGATCTCGTTTCAAATTATCCCATATTACTTAATCGGGTCTAGTTCTTTTTTATTTTTTTTATAAAAGAGGGACAATTTAGGTCTATTGGGTCATTAGCTGACCCATCCAAACATGACTGGGTCCAAACCAGATGGTTGGGTCAGGCCCACCCCTATAATAAAATATAATATTGTAATAATATAAAACAAAAAAATAATACAAAAATTGGTAATTTTAGAATTGAAGATTTTCTCGCTTGTTTTTCTAACAGTTTTGTAAAGTATCAGACAATAGACTTATATTACATGATATAAACTCGGTATAAAATACTTGATTTTCTTTGAAATTCCCATAAAAAAAATCCTTATTTCAAAAACATACAAAAAATATTTTGTTTTTATGCATATGCCCAAACCCTAAAAGCTTCCCAAACATATTCTCTTAAAAAACTAAAATTGCATCTTTATCATGATTTAAAATACAAAATAGATAGTTTAACTAGTTTATGATTATTCCTTAGGAATTTTTCAAAATATCAAAAATCTTTCACCAATAATTTTATTAACTTTACATTTAAAGTATTAGGATTTATATATAAATTTTAATATTTTAAAGTGTAAAACCACACCGTGAAGTATTTTTATTTTATTTTAAACCCAATGTATAGATACATTTAATGAATATTGTTTTTTATACAGCAGACACGTGAGTGTGTTAACAAAATCATGCAGGCTATTAAACCGGGTCAAGTTAAGTACCCGATTCTCAATATTTTTATTCTTACGGAAGATTTACATCGCTTCAATTTATTTTATTTTTTTAACCAGTAATCGGTTGAAGAAATGGAGCTAGCTATTGTAATCCCTATACTTTTCCTTAATAAAAAATCATATCTCCTTAAGGGTTTTATGTGGCTGTGGTGGACCTTCTAAGCGAATATAATCGTACATAACTCCTTGGAAAGGGCTGATTCTGGCTGTTTGTGTCAGGAAAAGGGTATTATTTCCTATCCGAAGCTGAGCCACGGGAATGTCAACATTGAATAGCCTGTAAAGCCCATGAATCCCATGTCTCGCGATAGTGTTATCCTTGCCAATCTGTCCGGTTGAAAACACAGGATTTGCATTTGGCTCATTCACCCGGACCTGGAAAAGAAAGAGAAAAGGTTGTCAGGGGGATCCTCGCCGAGGAACACCTTTTCTTCACATTCATCAGAAAAATGAAAACTTTGAACTTGTATTGTACCTCCAATTCGGCAACATTAGCTGTTGCAAGCGCCAAGCGTAGCTTATATGCTGCGCGCTCATTCACTTCATCCAGCAAGAACTTGATTTGCCATGTAGTGCCTTCATATGTGGCATTATCCTTCTTCCTGCAATGCATGAACGGAGGAAATTCACAGGTTTGGACACTAAAACTACGTCGTAAAGCTACTGGTTAATATTTTAAAATATAAACCTTGTAACTTGAGCGAAAAACCAATCTTTTGAACAGTCACTCTTGCCAACTGTGAAAACCAAATCCTCACTGGGATATAACTCTGCATATCTTTCCCATAATCCGTACTGTCTATACCTGCAAGCAAGAAGAGCTTACTATGAGCACATCATTGACTAATAAAACCAATATTGTCGGTACCCATTACTGATCGCTTGAGGTAAACCAGAAGAGCTAACCTTCCATGTCTGAGATAAAGTTTGTTGATATATTCTGGGTTTGCATCAGGAATGTAAAACTCTGCGGCGGAACGATCAGGGAAACCTATTTCCCACAATGTGGAGCCAATCCTTGGAGGTTCATACACAAGATCACCGATATCAATGTCACTACCTGCTTTACGCGTTCAACAATTATAGCCATCGAATATGCAAAACAAGACATTAAGAAATTAATTAGGGGCGGGAGAAAAATTAAGACCTGGGTTTATTCTAATGACAGAAATAAATTTGTACTCTCCAATAAAGCCAGGGACCCATGCGTAAAGATTATAGTCGCCGGGCCGTATGCCATCGATGGTGAAATTTCCACCTTCATCTGTTATGGTCCAAAATTGGTAACCCTGGTAGCCAGATGTGAAAAACGGTGTGTTAGGCTTGTATGAGTGGCTCAACACTGATGCTATACCCAGAATATTAAGAAATACTATACAGAATTTGGTCACCTTGGATTCTAATTGCCAGGAGCCAACTTCTCCGGGGGCTGCCAGCCCCACATAAGAACCTTCTGCAGATATCGTTGCATTGGAAACGTACCTAAACGAGTATATAAACCTTGTAAATTGCAACTAATAAACTTTGATCGAATTTTTCTCTGCTTGAAAATTGATATGAAAGTTACCTATCTAGGACCAGTAATCTGCCACCGACACTACCGCGTTGTTTTGCTGGTGGAAAATCCTCTGAAGCGATGAAGTCATAGGGCCACATATGAACTTCATTCACCATCTAATCAAATTGTATAGTAGTTATTCTCTTTTTTAAGTAGATAGTCCAATTGCTAGGTATATGTGCTTAAGATGGTCCAAAATGAATAATGCTCACTAAATTAGTGAGACGTAGCAGTAAATCTCGTGATTTGAAGTAATTTAGGAAGAAACTGTTGGGGGGAAAGAAGCATCATTAAAATGTTGTGACGAACCTGTTTTTTAGCGTCGTCCCAGAGTGAGAGTGGGTCCCCTCCATCTGACAAAGAATTGAGGTAAGCAAAAGCTGGGCCATACACTTTCTTCCATGGCTCGTTAGGCCCAATTTTCATCGTGACGTTCGCTCCCGCATAATGTGTGCTGTGCATCACCTGGTGGGTGATTCGTTTTGCATTAGAAATCTTGCGTTTTGCCTGGTGCTGGTGGTCATGGACCAAATGAAGGAAAACCTGGACTTACGGTAAGAGTAGTGGGGCCCACGTGGGAGGTTAGGAATTGTTTGAGAGGCCCACCCGTTCTGAACTCATTGCTTGGTGTAATTTGCCAGAAACCAATACGCGGGTCGGCCGATATCCACCCGTGAACTCCTATGTCTTGGCTCTCGCAGGAATACAAGTATTTGTCATCTACCTGGCCACAATTCATTCACCAATCACAGAGTGCTATCAGCAGTGACACTCACGTGTTTTGTCTTAACATGAAAAGGAAAAAGAAAAGGTAATCGCTGTCCTTCCGTATTCTGAGATGAATCCAGACTTGGGGTGCTAGAACCTCTAGTTTCGATTTGAGAGGGGCATTTCGGCACCGTTTGCTAGTGTGATTAAGATGTTTTTAAATTTCTTTTCAGAGTTTTTCTTTCTTCAATCAGACATTTTCTTAATTTGTATTTATTATAGGAGAAAAAAACAAAATAAAAAAAGTCATGAATTTATTACAAGTTATTACAAGCTTAGGGAAGGAGTTTTAGAAACTTTTGAAAATCTGGGGGGCTGCCTCTATCTACTCTGAATTCGTCTCCCCCCCTTCCTCATCATCCCTAGAATCTACGCAAAATACCCACCAATATAATTCAATAAAACAAGTAGAAAACGATACCTCTCCTTTAAATTCAGGTTCTACGGGATTAACAAGTAAGACCGCCTCTGGATAGGCTAGAGTCTTTCCTCTTTCCGGTGACCGGTCTTCCGGCAGGGGCATATAACGTTGTCTGTTGTCTGCTATGGCCATATAGCGAAACCTGCTTCAAGAACCTTTTGTCAAGAAAACCGAGTTCTGATCAAGCTAGAAAAATTAATTACCGTACTTTTGTTTAGCAAGCTTGAACACGATCCTGGTATTATCAAGATCAAAAGCAGGCCAGCCCTTCAAGTGCTCATAAATGGCATACGTGTAGAATCCTGATGACCCACGAAGCATTACGTATCTAGATTGATTCAGAAGAAGAAGGAGAAAAACGATGTCATCTCATCAAATCTGACGGATATCATAAGCAATAAAAGGTTAATTGTTTGAAAACTATTATGAACAAGAATACCTTTTATCGAAGTTCAACGGGACAACCTTGGCCTGGAGTGAGGAATTCCACATCCTCGTGAAGGAGATCTCGACCTTTTCTTCAGTTTCAACTTCTACAGTTAAATTGGTTCCTTCCAGTCTGCATAGTTTAATACAACCATCGACGTTAACATGTGTGCTGATCGAAAACAAACATGCTCTACAGAAAGAATTGGTGAATTCAAAGATCTTGAAGCATTTATACCTGTCCAAACGACCCTTTTTTCGTGTAACTCCTTCCCCGCTCCAAACAACGTCCCAGTACCTATTGTAACATGAAGTCATGAGCTTAGTTAACCAAAAAAAATTAAAAAAATCAGTCACGGACTTATTATGACTTATCAGTCTAATAAAAGGCTACATAACTCTCTTTTTTTGTTTAGAAAAAAATGATTTTGTGTTGGGGAGAACATATAATTTTTTTAAGAAAAGCCAAAGCATTTGTATAGAGTTTACCCTCTATCAGATTCACCATTGTCAGCTTCAAGCAAATTCTCGAGGCCATTGTACTGTATTCCCGTGACATGTCCTCCTGGGTTTGATAATGTCACCTGGAGTATGCCATTGTCCAAAACCACCTGCATATGTAGAAAACACCCTCTCATCATTAAATAACGGCGGATCAGACTCCATTATTTCTCACTGCTACTCGAGAACAGAAATGAATCGACGAAAATCAGTCCAGACAGAGAGTTACATAGTCTTTCTCAATACGCAATTGCACCCCTTCGGACAACAAGCTGCTGACAGTTCTTTTCTCACCTCCATGAAAATCCACGCTTGGATTCTCACTCTGCTGCGAATTAGAGAATGCAGCCATGAATTGTGAAAACAAAGTCAATAACGCGAACAAAATTTTGCCAGAACCCATGATGTCAAATTGATCAATTCTCGCCCCTCTCTCTCTCTCTCTGCACCAGGCACCTTATTATAGGATTTAATGTCTCTATAATTATGCCAAATTTGCTGCAATGCTCATTACTCTCTGCATTTACCAAAAAGGAAACAAATCTTGCCTCAAAGCTTATGCACACACATATAAACACAAATAAGTTTTTTAAGAAAACAATTTCATTGCTTGCGTGTGCTACGTGTGATTTCTTTACTTTCTAGCCACGACTGTTGGGTGCATGATGAGACCGTTAGGCCAGAATCCAGGTAATTTAAGAAAGGTCATGCATGTGTGTGGTTTTTGTATGAGCTACTAGGAGAAACACAGCTTAAATCACCACTAAGGGAGCACTGCTAAGCATCCATTCTTATCCAGATAACTGGCTAAAAAACTACAGCTTTAATTTCAATGGTTGGACAACAGTCGCTGGGCTATCCTCAGATAGAGATATCAGTAGTGTTCCGGAGATTGAAAAGGTATAAGAACATGACAAAATCATAACACACGCGCGCGCATAGATCATTGAGGCAAAGGATTTGGTTGATGGTCGGCACGTATAATTCAAGATATGATCGAGAGAAGCTTTTGGAAATTGACACGTAAGTACAGTTAGGCCGCACAGCCATGGATGGATTTTACTTTCTAAATATAAATTGTGATCCTCCTTTTTTCTTCTTTTTTTTCCTGCTATGTTTAAATATGAAACATCAGAAGGATATACCTCAAGAAGCTTTCGGGGATAGATACAACAATGCCAATAATTGGGCTTCTAAACCTAATGCCAGGCTTACAGATAAACGAATTTTATCTGTTAATCCCATCACCAATCAAATCATAAATCCATACATGGCTGAATTATGCTTTTCAAATCAGTACTGTTCGTAGCGTGGGTGCTCCATTTATTGAGTTATCTTTGATTATTTTATTGTTCTGTTTCTCATTAAAAAAATGAAGACAAAAAAAACACGCACACACAGAATACATATCCGATTTGAAGGGTAATGGTTTAAGTTAATTTTGACAGTGTACTTCAAGTTATTTTTAAAAATGATTTTTGTTTATAAATACATTAAAATAATGTTTTTTATTATTTTAAAAAATATTTAACATCAGTACATGAAAATGATATAAAATTATTAAAAAAAATTTAATTTATAGTAAAAAATAAAAAATAAAAAAAAATTAATTTTTTTTCAAAAGCATTATTGAAACGTATTATCAAATACCCCGTAAGTTAGTATATTAATTACATGCAAGGAAAAGTTTTTATGAACCAATTACAAAAGCAAAATAACCTCCTTTAATTCGGTATAATTAATTGTATCATAATAAAATTACACCTAATAAATTGTATCATAATTAAATTGCAAGGTCATATATATAGAATTTTAATTGGAAAATTTAATTTTAGTTTTGTCACACGTGCATGGCAGTAACTTTTAAATCCCTAAAATACCTGAAATATATGGCAACATCTAATATTAGAAATTAATTGATAAAAAAAAAACAAATACAACATGTCAGATTGATAAAGGAATATCTCTTAAGACTTGATGGGTAAAGAAAAATGATATTATAGGTGAGATTCATTGGTAAAGATTCAATTTAATCTAGAAACTTTTTTTTTTTTTATCATATTTCCTCTTTAAATGAGAGTGTTATACTATCTTGTGCTACTAATATATTTTAATTACAAAAAAAATAAGAGTAGTAAAATTCAAAATATAATATATTTTATTCTCTTAACTTTCAAAATTGTTATTTTTAGGATTTCAAATGGATGAACATATTTTTCTTTTAAAAAATAATATATAAAGAAAAGAGTTTGTTTTGAAGTGAAAAATGGAGTTTTTTAGTATTTCTAACTAGTTTTGATTCTATATCTATTTCATTTCATTATGTATATTATTTGTAACTTATATGTATTGTTTGGGGTTAACAAAGTTTTTTATTAATGTTGGTGTTCGGGTCAGTTTGCGCATATTTCAACTAATCACATGAACCTTGAAATTAATGACCATATAAATCTCCAGTAGTCATCACATTAGTAACCGCATAGCTTGAACATGAAACTATAAGAAGAGAAAACTCCTTAGTCCCAAGCTCTTACCACTAGGATACTACTAGATGACTGGAAAACAAAGTTTTTTTTATTAAGATTGCATCTTGCCTTTTACTATTTAAGCGTAATATTTAAATTTTGCTTATACACTGTTTTGACTAAATACAAGCTAATTGCAAATAAAAGAAAAATAATTGGAAACTTTCCCAATAAATTATATTTGTTTTTTTTTCTCGAGCATTATGAAAAATGTGATGAAGTTAAAAGAGATACGAAGAAAGTATTTAAAGAGAGATGCAATTGTTTTTTCGTTATTATAAGAAAAAGTAAGTTAAATTAGAAATAAATGAGAAAGATGGACAAATAAAAAATCCAACTAAATTATAAAAATGATAATTAATACATATTACAAAATAACAAAATTTTATTAGCTAAAATCATACCCAAATGGCAAATGTAAAGCGAAGACACTTGTTGATTTGACAAATTTCCCAAGGATTCGTTCTTGAGGCTTAATGCTATGTAATGGACATATAGATTGCGATTTGCGATCCTCTCCCAAGTTTTCCATATATATATATATATATATATATATATATATATATATATATATATATATATATAATTTTCCTTGAGTTAATTTAAATGATTAAACTTAAATAAAATATTAAACATGATTTTAGTGCATGTAAAAAATGACAACACCTTAAATACCTGCTATTATTTCTCTCATCTGACCTAAAATATTAAATTAAAAATAATGATAGATTTAACAGATAATTGGTTAAGACTAAAATATATTGGCACAAATAATTTATACACCATAATCCTAATACCATTTTGAATTGCTTCCATTTTAAGAATCTTATATGAGACAAAGAAGAAATATAAAATAATAATTATACATTTAATATTAAATTAATAATAATAATAATAATGAAATATTCTCTTAACTTTTTTGCATTCCTTAACCTACTCTCTGAAGATCAATTCCATATAACGAAGTGAAGAGCTTAATTAGGAAATGTAATAAATAAATTTCCATTCTTACACCGTTACAGCATTGTACAAGAATAAATGATTTTTAAATGCTTTTAACATGTTAAAATTAATATAATAATAAAACTACTTATAGATTTACCTTAATTAACTGCTTAAAAATATAACACTTTACCTAGCCAGGCGCATTAAACAAGTCTTGATCCCTAACCTAATATTTCTCATATATGCTTAATTTGTAATGAAAAATCCTGCATGAACCCGTGCCGAACAAGCAGGAATGGAAAGAAGATATCATTTTTATATATAGTAAACAATATTAATCCCTAATGTTAATCCCAATAAACAATTATGACCACCGAAATGAAAAGAAGAAGAAGAAGAAGAAGCGAAGCAAAATCGAACGAACGTACCTCATGAGCTATAAGTTTAACTCGATCGAGCCATGGTACAGAGATGCATGCTTCCAGCAACAATGAGAACGGAGGGCGGCAAGAGAAGCTCTATAATCCTCGATCGATCGAAGAAATCTTTTGTCAATGCCCTGAAACTTGGACAAAGAATGAAGAGATGTGAAGGCTGAGACTATGGATGCGTGTTTAATAATTTTCCTTCGGACCAGAGATGAAGCATATTCCTTTTCTCCCTTACTTTGACAGGGTGCCTTTCCTTTGCCGCCACCATTGTTTGGTGCAGCAGGTATGAGACCAACAGCCGCAGAAGTTAATTAAACCATATAATAATATAATATTCATTCATGGATTAGATTGATGCACCACTTCAGTTGATAGGCAACAAATCGACATCGTTTTCAGTTGGTGTGCTTAACTCGTTTACTTTTCAAATGAAAGCATGATAACTAGATTGAATAGCATTTTAAATTGTTGACCTGCTTGGAAGCCTTTTATTTTTCTCTTGTTAGATCACCAACTTTGATGAACTAGGTTTCTTCTTGATTTAGGTTTAATATATATATATATATATATATCTTAGTATGCGATATTTATTTAGTTTTGGATTAACTTTCTTATTTACTTACATCACAACTAGGTTTCTTCTTGATTGACTCTTTGTCGAGACCAATGCTTATAATAATAATAATAATAATAATAATAATAATAATAATAATAATAATAATATTTTTTTCTTAGTATGTGATAATAATTTAGGTGTTAAAAGTTTTTTTTTTTTTCAAAAGTCAAAATAAGCACCTAACCCGAAACAACCATTTCAATTATGAAAATGATTTCTCTACAGAATGTTTGAAAGGGAGCTAACTAGATAGTCTCCTTTTCAGTTGTTACCTTAGAAACAATTTAAAAAAAATCATATTAGTCGCGATTTCATCTCGAAAGTGGACCAAAAGTGAATTTTTTTTTTTAAATCTCTTTTTTGATATTTTTTACCAGCCTGAATTAAATTAATAAAACTTCAATTATTCTAAATTTTTATAAAATAAAAACATTATAACTCCAACTCAAAACCTGTAAAATAAATCTTAAACCCTTCACGTCACATCACTCGAAGACAGCAAAAGTGAACGCATGGCCTAACTCATAACCAATCAATCTTCAGGACAACTGCTTCCCAAAACACGCGAGTCTCGTAGCTTTGAATACCAGAAATTAGACGTCGATTTCACTTGAGTTCTGATTTCTCTTTCCATGTATACCAGTTCAGTTTCTCCTGCCCTCGCCCTATTGGAAACGGCTGGCCATTTGACCGGGTTAAGAAAAAAAGTATTCAGCATAGAAAAAAGAAGGCGTAGGTTTAGCTAACGCGTTTTCTAACATTTTTTTTTAGTATCAACTTGTATATTAAATAAAATTAATTGAGATTCATATACATTAATAAATTAAAAAACAATTATCATAGCCAATCAAATGGAGTTAGAAAAGCAAAAAACAAAATGCAAATCGAAATATTTGATTTTGAGTCACTTAATCAATCAAGCTACTAATCAGCTAAATCCATTCTATAAGAAGATATAAAAAACTCCAAAAACAAATAAAAAAAATATTGTAATAAATAGAGATATGTGAAGTATTACATGTACCATTCTTTTTTATTTTCTTATATTAAAAAATGTTAATGGTGGACGGAAGTCCGAAGAGGTAGATGAACACGGAACTACATGGACTCTGTTTCTAGGTCGGGTGGAGCTTCTTTGACCTTTGTAATTCTTCTTTTAGCGCAAATATTCGATGTATCCTGTTTTGGAGTGTTTGTTAAAATTGTTTTTTAAAGTGTTTTTTATTCAGAAATGTATCAAAATAATATATTTTTTATTTTTTAAAAATTATTTTTAACATAAGTACATGACAACGATATAAAAACACCAAAAATATTTAATTTAAAATTAAAAAAAAAATCAAAAACACTGGACTAATCAATGTTATGGCCAGTGTCATGTGATGCCAAGATTATCGATCAATTTTTGCTTATATAAACGAGGTTTGTGCTGCAATTTCTTCACAATTATATAATGGATGTCTCGTAAGCATATAATCATTAAATTTCAAGCAAACTACAGAAATAAGTTAAAATGTGAGAAAGTAGTGTGATAAAAGACAACTGGACTAAACTGATGTCTCAGGTGAGCTGGAGCTAGGAGGAGGAGGGCCTTCCAAACGAATATAATCATACATAATCCCCTGGAAAGGGCTGGTGCTTCTTGGCTGTGTCAAAAACACAGCGTTATCACCTTCAACAAGTCGAGCACCAGGTACATCTATACCATACAGCCAATAGAGTCCATGAATTCCATGCCTTGCAATTGAGTTATCCTTCCCTATCAGTCCGCTTGAAAATAAAGGCTTGGCTTTTGGATCGTTTATCCGAACCTTTTTAAAAAAGAAGTTCGGATGAGTGCATTGTAAGACTAACATGAATGGAAACTGAATGTTCTGCAGCTCTTTCTTTCTGGAATTACTTTACTTTTGATTAGTTAATGATGAGTGGAAAATTCCCATACCTGCAGTTCAGAAATAGTAGCCGATGCAAGAGCTACACGTAGTTTATAGGTTCCATTTTGATCCACTTCGTCAAGATTAAACTTGATTTGCCATGTAGTTCTCTGGTATGTGTTATCATCTTTCTTCCTGCAATCAAGAAGCCAAAAATAGAAATGAGTAGCTCCTTTTAACAATTTATATGTTGTTCAACAGTAAACAGATTCTGATAATAAAAGGAATACTCTGATTAATTGGTTTCTTCAAGAATGCAAGAGGATTAGCTGCATGTTAATGAAAGCAAAACAGCCTTAGGGTTGCAGAATTGCACCTGGTAACCTGAGCATAGAACCAATCTTTTCTGTAATCACTAACTCCAACGGTGTAAACCAGGTCTTCATCAGGATATAATTCGGCATATCTTTCCCACAGTCCGTACTGCCTAAACCTGAAAAGTAATACTTGAATCAATGTTCATATGATGAGATGATGGAGCTGAAATTTCTGCTCTAGGCGTGTGGACAAGGAAGATGGAAAAAGGTTTATGCAAAAATAAGCCTCGTCAGGGCAGATTGCTTTTCACAAACTAGCATGACTAACCTGTCAGGATGATTAACATAGAGTTTATTGGTGTAATTAGGATTAGGATCAGGGACATAAAACTCTCCTGCCGAACGATCAGGGATGCCTATTTCCCACAATGTTGGCCCATCTCTTGGAGGCTGGTACACGAGATCACCCATCTCAATGTCACAACCTGTGTTCCAGGGTTTTTAAGATAAAAATGTTTTATAATGGTAGAATAAATCCCAAAGAAGTTAATACAGAATCAAATCAAGGGAGTTATACCTGATGTAACAGTAACGGAAACATCGTATCGATAATCGCCAATAACGCCAGGAACCCAAGCGTAAAGGTTATAATCACCAGTGCGCACATTATTGATGGAAAAATAGCCGTCCTCATCTGCTCTATTCCAAAACTGGTAATCCTGATAGAAAATAGCAGGTAACTTTATTATCTTCCAGAGTCTGCCAGGAAAAAATTCCCATAAAATGGTTTCTGTTAAGATCGACAGAGCATTAGTTCTCTTAATTCCTTCGGTGGATTTTTACAGTGCTTCTTTGTTACCTTGCATTCTCTTTGCCACGATCCGACATCTCCTGGTAGTGCTAGTCCAACGTAAGCTCCATTTGCTGGTATATAATCATCGCTTACAAACCTAGACATTGAACAAGACTACCATTGAAAGAAAGTAATCACAGATAAACCAGATTGATCATCTCTGCATCCCTACCTGTCTCGCACAAATAGTCTGCCACTAACATTCCCTCGTTGATCCGGTTTTTGGTAATCCTCCGAAGCTGGAAATTCATAAGGCCAGCTTTGGACTTCAATCAACATCTAATAACCACATATATCAATCTTTATCAGTTCTAGTTTATTTAAGATGATTTTGCTTGAACTATCGGTATAGTTTAAGAGTTTATCTCAAAATAACCTGCAATTTAGCGTCCTCCCAAAGCGAAAGAGGGTCATCTCCATCCATCACAGAATTGAAATACATAAACACGGGTCCAAATACCTTCTTCCATGCCTCGCCAGCTCCAATTTTCGGCACCAAATCTTCCCCCGAATAATGAGCACTAAGAAACATCTGGTTATGACATTATGATCCAATGAAAGCAATTTGTCATCGACGATCATTGCAATAAAATGCCGTTCATAATGAAGAGGCTAATAATCTACATAGCTTACCGCAAGGGTGGTTGGTCCAACATGAGAGGTTAAGTTCTGTTTAACTGGTCCGCCAGATCGAAACTCGTCGCTTGGTGTAATTTGCCAGAACCCTACTGCCGGGTCCATACATATCCACCCATGTACCTTGTTGTCTTTATTTTCAATTGAGTATTGGTACTTATCATCCACCTATGCATTTTATAATGGAAGAAATCAAAATCCTGTAAAAATGAGAGAGAGAGAGAGAGAGAGAGAGAGAGAGAAGCACGTACCTCTCCTTTGAAGTCTGGCTCGACAGGTTTGACAAGCTTAACTGCCTCGGGATAGGCCAAGGGCTGGCCTCTTGGTGGCACTCTGTCATCAGGCAATGGCATGAATCTTTGTCTATTGTCTGCCGCGACCATGTAGTGAAACCTATCCACTCAAACCAGCCCCATTAGAAAAACTGTCATTACTCCGTGTTTTTAACATTCCATTTCTTAACATTCTCTCGAGTTTCATGTGAAAAAACAGGCACCGTAAGGCCAAAAAAAAAGAGTAAATTCGGTTACTTGTCTTTTCTGAGCTTGAATGCAATCCTAGTTTCGCCGAGGTTAAAACCAGGCCATTCTTTCAAGTGCTCATAGATGGCGTAAGAGTAGAATCCTGAGGAACCACGAAGCATTACAAACCTATAATATAATTATATTAGGTTCGTCATCATCTTTCTCTTTTTTCATAGGATAGCATCGAAATAATTAAAGAGTTACCTTTTATCTATGTTCAGGGGAACGAGCTTGCCCTCCTGCGAGGAATCCCATGTTCTTGTGAATGAGACCTCCACTTGCTCTTCAGTTTCTACAATAACCTTGAAACTAGTTCCTCTAATCCTGTACAGTAATTAGATCTTCACTGAACTCCGGCTTAAGAGAGATAGGAATGATCTTTACTGCTCTATTAGTTATGGATCATTAAATTAATATTAAAGGTTTTCATTACAGAATATGCCAATCATCATACATAACAAGAAAGTATTCGATCAATCTTTGGTTAATAATAAAAATCTGAATTTAATGGCAAGAGGCTAGCTATTAACAATTTAAGAGTTAAATTATAAGCCTGTTAGACAGGGCTAAAAAAGAGCATACACATCGAAAATTCCTGTAGTTCCCGTGCTTCCTGCTGCATTCCATACGAGGTCCCAGTACCTGAATATCAATCCAAAATCCAGAATTAGAAACCTGCATGGTCAATTTAGGTAACCTATTTTCTATGCATGTGCTTAGTTGATTTAGCATTTTGCAGTCACCAATATTCCTGCCAGAGGATATCTGATTCTCCAGGGAACCTATAGTTTTAGCTCTTCAATCTTTCCCTTATAAGAAAAAAAAGAAGAAATAAACAAAAAGTATTGTACCCTCTATTAGATTCATCATTCAGAACTTCCAGTAAATTGTCGATGCCACTAAATCGTATACCAGTGACAATTCCATCAGGATTTGACAAAGTGACTTGCAGTAATCCATTATCCATCACCACCTACGTACATGCATCATGAAAGCTAAACTTCAACAAGAGAGAGACAAAATCTTGAAAATCCTCTTCCTGGGATTTAAGAGAAAGATAAGATTGTAACCAGAAAAGACATTAATGGGGAAATGAAATTTAATTTACATGACGATCTTGAACAAGGAGTTGCACCCCTAAATGTGGCATGCTAAGGCTCTTGATATAGACCCCGGAAACAATTGAAGTTTGTGTGATTCAAATTAGGCTGCAACGACAATACTACCGATGCTTATCAACAGCAAGTTCTGAGAAGAAATTTGAATACAGGAAGTCCAAATTTATATGGACGACATTGAAAGAATCTATTGACTTTGGCTTCCTTAAAATGGAGGCAAAGCATTCTTTTTATCACTTTTGTCTTTTTAAATCTCTTAACTTAGTCGGCACTCGCCACTCGCCACAGTTTGGTGCATTAGATGAAGGCGTGCAAGAATCGCTATATGTGGAGCAGAACAACTGTGTGAGATACAGAATTAAATTTTAATAAATTAGAGGTCTCAATAATCTATATATGTATATTTTTAAACACTTTTTATCTTTATATTTTCTAAATATTTAGTATTCTTCAAAAAACACAAGCTATTAACGTTAAATATAACTCTAGTTTAAAACTTCTAACCCTCAGAATTTGGTATTAATCTGTTAAAACATTTAGAACACTGATGGTGGGACGGCATATTAAATCTCCTTGTGTGTATTATTTAATATGATTATCGCCGACTTTTTGTTTATTATGTTTGAGGTTGGTGTTCAATTAACTTTTATTTATTATTTCTGTATATATACGTAGAAAACTTGACCTCCACATCAAGAAACTGAAACATAGAAGTGAAATATAGCACGCCTTAATTCTTACCTCGTTCGGCATGCGAAACTATACTTTGGTTGGTCTAGATTGCCGGTTCGGCTAAGCTTAGCTTAAATGTTTAATGTTTAATTCTGTTAGATGCATTGGGTGAGCAGATAGGAAAGGATGGATCAATGTAGAATCAGCCGGGCCAAGTTTGCCCTGCCTACATAGAGAGGCGGGACATAAGTTTTAACGTAGAGTAGGATTTTTGTCTCGGCGTATATAAACATCGAAAGAGAATTTTACTATTAATTAATGATGCGTGTGATATGTAGATCACACCAAAATATCAAGAAGGATGTTCACACCCAATGAAAAGGATCATTGACTCGGAGCAATTTCATGGATCTTGAGAGAATTTCTTCCTGGAACAGAGTTTACAGATTGATATAGGAGTACACTCCAATCACAAACCCAACTGGAGATTTTACTTAGATGAACTGGAATCTTCTTTACCGGATCCAGAAAATGGAGGACCCTCTAGACGTGTATGTAATCATACATTAGATCCTGGAAAGGGCTGGTGCATCTTGGGTGTGTCAAGAAGATGGTATTCTCTCTTTCAACTAGTCTAGCTCCTGGAAAATTCACAGTATGCAGTCGATAGAGCTCACGAATCCCATGTCTCGCAATTGAGTTAACTCTCCTTGTCAATCCACTTCTAAATAGTGGGCGAAGTGCGTCTGGGTCATTAACACGAATCTTTGAAGAGATGACAAAAAAAGAGAGAAGATATTTCAGCAATGTAAATTTCAAGCAAAAAATGGACGTGGTCGAGTGCCGGGCCTTTCATTCTCAACTCCATGTGCACCGAGTGGGTATGGGATTTGGAGGGCCATGGTCATGATACTTAGGTAAAGTGTTTTTTCAATAACCGGGATAGCTGCGTGTTATTATACTCAAGTAGAGTTGGTATCTTCTTCTGGCTGCTAGTATTTGGATAGATATGTTGGCAAAATGTTTTCTCAATAATCGAGAGAGTCAAATCTGCTAGTGTGTGTGTATATATATATATATATATATATATATATATATATATATGGGTAAGGAATGTGCTTTTATATCTGAGCAAGGTGACCCCGTGTGCTCGAGGAATATAACCTTTATACGTTTACAAAAAAATATTTTTGATATCAACACATTTGTGGTTGCTTTTAAAATATATTCCGTTCAAAAATACATTGGAATGATGTTTTTTTAAAAAAATATTTTTGACATCAACACATTTGCGGTTGCTTTTAAAAATATATTTCGCTCAGAAATACATTGAAATGATGTTTTTTAAAAAAACAAAATTTGACATCAACATATTAAAATGATCTAAATCATCAAAAAAAACTTAATTTAAAGTAAAAAATCAAAATCAAAAAATTATTTTAATTTTTTTTTTTAAAACACAGTATCAAACACGCCCTAGAACAAGATGAGATGGGAGTCTCTACACAGAACCAGATGGCTTCTTGTGTCTGAGTGACATGGCCTTTATGCCTGAGCAATGTGTTTTCCTAATATCCAAGAGAATTTGATGCCTTTATATCTATACGAGATGTTTTTTTCAATTATTGGGAGAGCTAAATGTTTTTATACCTAGACAAGACATGGTAGCTCTTTATGCCTTTGGGATACGACTTTTATACATGGATAGTGTTTTCTCAAGAACCATTAGACTCGGATGTCCTTAAACCTAGTAAGGTGGGTGTCTTCGTACCCTGGTAAAATAGCTTCTTGTGCTTTTAGGTGAAATTGAAAAACAGAATGTTTAGCTCTCTGTCTTTTGAATATTTTTCTCCTTGTTTTGCAGAATGGCAAGGCTGATTACATTTATAGATCAATGAGCTGTTTCACTGATGCCAGCTCATTGATTCAGTACATAATAGAAATATATTCTCTCAGTATATAACAGAAAACTTTTCTATGGTGCAGGTTCAGACTACGTGAATTAAAATCAACTAACAATTTATAACAAACTTGTTTGTTGGCTGCCAGGTGTTTGTACTAATGCTTGGACTTCGGTAATTGTTCTTCAATTTCCTTAATCTTAACATTAGGTTTTTTATTAGGTTAAGTTAGTTCAATCTTTTTTTAAAGTTTTTTAAATTTGGATTGGTCTTGAGTAGATCTACTGGACTAGACTGAGTTGACATACAAGTATTCTCATTCACGCAGAAGTATTCTGAGCAAATTATCAAAAAATAAAATAAAATCAGAAACCATACACAATGGTAGTTAAATGATCTCTTTATCATTATCTTATCGTACTGATAAGTGATAGCCTCTGATGTGCACCCGCAACCAACAGAAATGACCAACGAGGGCCCACCGGGTGGAAAAGCTGGCAAGAAATGCCGGATGCCAGC
This sequence comes from Salix brachista, assembly GCA_009078335.1. Taxonomy (NCBI): domain Eukaryota; kingdom Viridiplantae; phylum Streptophyta; class Magnoliopsida; order Malpighiales; family Salicaceae; genus Salix; species Salix brachista. The sequence goes on along the minus strand of CM018573.1, from coordinate 7,367,138 downwards.
CAGCCAGCAGCCAGTGCCTTATCTTATTGGGCCGTCCAAGCCATCTGGCCCATTCTTTGTCATTAACATCTGGCCCATTCACTGCAAAGCATCCAGTAAATACATGGGCTTTGATAGCTCATTCTGGTAAGTGGCAAAGGAGAAAACAACGTGGAACAGTGGATGCATATCCATATACCGCATTTTCCGTGCCCGACCATCATGTTCGACTCTAATTCTTCATGCATATTTCTGCAGTCAAATATCATGGGATTCGAAGAGAGATTCACAAATGACAGCAAACTGACAACATAAAATACCTGCCAATAACGAGAAAACAACGTTACTAAAACCCATCACTCACGAGCCCAAATGGCGAGGCTCGTTTTCAACGAGGATAATACGTCTTAACATATACTGTCAATATACCAAGAAAATCTCAGTGCGTTTAGCATTGCAACAACAATGTCCTCAGACGATTACAGATACAAACAAATGGAAAAGGTAGCTATTAAGCTGATGTACACAGGCTCAGATGCAATACTTCTCGGTGCTAATGCACTTGACTATCCTCGGCTTTCTTCTGGAAGAGAAATGATCCTAACAGAACAGCAATGCCAGTTACAGCAATGGTGAATAGAAGTCGTTTCCGTGAAATGTCTTGTGGCTGCCTTCTCTGGGGACCTTGTGGCTGCCTTCTTTCAGTATCCCTCGCATCCCTTTTAGACGAATTCCAAAAGTTAGGATCCATGGAAAAAATAATTAAATCCAGATACTAATATCTTTCCAGTAAATCCCAGAGAAGGTTCAGAAAACATGAAGCAAGTATCCTAAAATGCTCATTGGGATTGCACAACTCAAAGTGTACAAAAGAGGGCCACAGATGCTGATGCAGTATCAATACAGGAAAAGCATGAAAAAGGTAACCATACCAGTCTCTCTATAAAAGGAGGATACGGATGCTTATCATGGCCTCTCATACAAATCTAGGGACCACAGTGGATACCCATGGTCAGGTCTCTACTATATTCATACCCAACCTATTATCTAGAGGTAATAAATTTAGATATTCATACTTTATCCATCGGGTTTTCAGGTATCCATATAGGTATCAATTATCCGAGTATTATGATTATTCAAAATAAAATAAATCAACAATTTATATATTTGGGGTGAGCATATTTATATTAAATAAAAAATTATAAATGCTGTGTGTCAATATAGGGATATGTATGCATTGTATTGTATTAAAAAAATATAAATTTTACAGATATATATCTATATGATAAAATTATACATATTTCGGGTTTAGTTTGAGTTGGGTTTAACAAAATCCATACCATATTCATTATGCATCGGTAAGGTAACTATCCAAATAAACCCACCCATTCAAGTCAGTTCGGATGGTATCCATCAGGTTTGGATAAAATTGCCTTCTCTATTTAAATCCATATATGCCAATACTAGGGCAAATTATCCAGAAATAATCCAGATACTTAAGGGTCTGCTTCAAGAGAACCATCTTTTCACAGATTAATCCATGCAAATATAATGTCTTAATTGGATGAGGATATTAAGAAAGAAATAGGATAGAGGCTGTTTGATATCCGTCATCTCAGATGCATGTGTATCTACTGCAATAGGTTTAACCATCAATCTCGATGCTTTGCAAATTTTGACATTTTTCACATCCACCGTCTCAGATTATGCTTTCCATAATAACATCACCATGCTTCATATGATATATCAATCACAACAAAATCATTTGTGCACAGCACACTTTGTGTAAATGAAAACATCAATTTATAACACTTGGAACTAAGAAATCAGGAAAGGCAATATAATAGCATTTTCATTCAAAAATTGCAGGCAAGAGGTAAAGTATATCTACCTGGAAGACCCTACAGTAGTATCTGGTAAGCCAGTGCATCTAGACTCATGATTATATCTTTCTCTCAGTCTAATGTATCTGTTACACATGTGGCAGAGTTCTGTTCGATTCCCACATACCTCCTAAAATTAAGAGAAAAGCAGGTGTATATATCAGATTATGCTAAGGCGTGCAGCAGGAACAGATGTTGAAATTTCTAAATCATTGTGAGGTCCCTACCTGATGCTCAGCTAGATCAATTGCTGGCAATGGAAACTCGCAGAACTCACATGTGACAATCCTTTGGGGACAATTTTCACCCTTATGGACAGCTAGAATTTCACGTTCCATTGTCTCACTGCAGAGTGAACAGGCTACCTGCTCGATATACAAGTCAATAATATAGAAAGCATCAACAAATATTTTAATTGCTAAGGTTGACATAAAACAAGTACAGACAAACAATCAGTCCTCTCAAAAAGCAAACAGTAGGAACTCCAAAATTGGATAACTCGGTCTTCAGCACCCACAGCCAATAAAAGAATTATTCCTACTGTGTACATAAGTAACTATTTTGCTTCAAATTGTAGGTCCAGCATTTGTCCAGCCAGATACATGTGCATGTGTGTCGGCAGTAACACAAGAAAGACTAAGCAGCACAGACCAGTTCCCCACTGAAAGTCCTGCTGATTACCCAATAGGAAAGTAGCACTATGGTCCATTGTTTTCTCTTTCCATTCCAAGAGGAGAGAGCTCCTAGAAAAAGCAAATTTATGAAAATACACATAATTGATAATGCCAGAAGGAATGCATTACCAACCACAAACAGGATACTTTTTTTCTTCAATACACACCATCAAATTGCCCCTTCTCACCCCACTCCCATATTACTTGAACTAATGACCAAGGATCACCATTAATGAAAATGCAAACATGACAACATGATTTTTTCCCCAGTAAAGTGATGCACCGAATTAACTGGAATAAATTGTCATGGAAATGACGTTAAGACGACCATCTCATCTGAAATGAGTAATAATGATCTCTGAACTAAGAAGTTGCTACATTAGCTTTCAACTAAAAGCAGCCACTTGCAGTAGACCAACATACCGGAGCGTGGGTGTTCAAGAAATGTTCCTCAGCATGTTTCTTGGGCACCATATCACCACAGATTTTACATTTTTTTAGATTGCGGGAACAATGTGCAAAGTGCAAATCAATATTTGAGGAAGGAATAGCTCTGTCACTGTAAAAAGAAATCACTAATTAGCACATCAGTTATGTATAAGCATCAGGCCACTCACCATCACCTGAAAAAAGTAATCCGGGACAAGGAAGAACAGTGCACTTGCATACAACATTCTAGGGAGAGGGAAAAAAACATATTACCAAGAAAAGCACATCAAATCAAAGATCACATGGAATTTATCAACAAAAGCTCCATCAACATATTAATTTCTGTAAAATTAGTGAATCGAAAGAATTTGACAAAAACAGCGAAGCTACAAATAAAAGGTTATAATGAAGAATAGATTGAACACAATTCAAGACTCAAATGCCTCGAGATACAAGCATTTCAAGGTGAGAGTTGACCACGTCACAAGAAACATCAATCAAGAAGACAATCAGATCTTACAAGAATTACACAGAATCTAAATCCCCAATATTTTACGAAAACCAATAGAAGTTTTGATTAACTTAAACAGGAGAACTATAGAAAGAAACAAGGTCAGTAATTAAAACACATTAAAAAAAAACAGAGAGAAGGAGGGAGGGAGGGAGACAAACAGAAACTTGAATGTCATAATTACCAGTGACTGCATATGCTAGTTGATCCCTCAGATGCAACTTCCATATTCGAGATACCAAACGACGACGCTTTTTCTTCGATTAAAAATCTTACAGAAAACCAAAATGATTAAGTACACAAATCGAAATCGGATTATGTTACATCAAAAATAACGATCGACAAACAGGAAAATGGAAGTATTTATCACAACCTGCGATTTTACTCTGTGTTTCTGTTCTTAATCAACCTTAAAACAACTCTTAAGTCTTCCCTGTTCTCTGTTTTGTTGTGTTGTAATAATTTGGGGGGTTTTTTAGGAAGAGAGCTATCGACGATTCCTTGGTTTGGTTGAACAAATTCTCTATTTTTCGATGGAAAGACTTTTTTATTTTATTTTTTTGGCACCCTTTTGAGTCCACATTTTGCCATACCAAACAAATGCTTTATCTCGTATCCACACGCTGTCCATTTGCGTGTGTTACAAGCTCCCATCTGTTCAGCTAATATCCCGTTTTATTTTTATTAAAGTATAAATTTTTTATTTAGATTAATTTATTTTGACGTTATTAAATAATTTTTTTATAAAGATAAATTTTAAAAAATATATTTTTTATTGAAATATATTTTTAAATATAAAAATATAAAGAAATGTTAAAAAATTAAGGTGTTTTTATTTATGAAATATATAGCGCGTAAATTAAAAAAAAAAACATGTATTTCATGTTTAGATACACTCACTCAGACAAATACATACTTAATCATTGCCCAGGCAGGTCCTGGCAAATTAACGTGTTCGGCCCATACTGAACAAGCCCATATCATGGTATTGTGGGCTACGGCTTCAATTATGAAGGATTGGGGCAATGAATGGGCCTTGAAATTAACATTGTTGGACTTACATGGGCTTGGTGCTTTGCTTGTACTGTTTGAGAATAATTGGAAAATAAAGTTTATACGAATCTTTTATTTCAATGTACTGTTCATAGTTTGTTTTTAATGGATTGTAAAGATAGATAGTTTGTTGCTCTGGTCTGGTGTTTGACTGTGTGTGTCCAAATGCTTGTAACAGTGGGTTTGGTCATAATAAATTATTTGGTGGATTTAGTGGACTAACCAATTACGAGAGGATAATACAATCATATTATTCATAGATAGTAAAAATCATTTGATTTTATCTCTCCTTTTAATAATTTTCTCATAGAAAATAAATATTTTTTTTCTTATTTATCAGTCTCAAATTTAATGACATGATTAAATCATAAACAACGTCTATTAGTTATATACTAGACAATGACCCGCGCTTCGCCGCGGGCGGCACAATATTTTTTTCAATGTAAAAAATATTAATTATGTGTATTTTTTTATTATAATATAAATTTAGCTAAAATAATAAATTTGTGCAGAATTCATGTCAAGTGCAAGTTTTCTATAAAATATATGAATTTAAAATCGATATAAAGTTATCTATTTAGTAGTTTCAAACGAAATAACCAGCATAAATTTATCATCATCATTAAAAAAGCAAGAAAACTCGGGTATCTGAATTATTAAGTTCACTGTATTAAGATTAGTTCATTTTATAATTCAATTTAAATCAAACAAAAATAAAATATAAATTGTGAAAATACCTACAATAATCAAATAAAAAAAATAAGTTGTTAATTTTCTATCAACAAAAAAACGAAAACATAGATTGAAAATTCATCCTGACGTTATTGCCATTATCAGCTATTAAAGCTAAAATTATTACTAACATTATTGCCAAAACAATTAAAATAATTAAATTGCCATGAAAAATTAAAAAAAAAAGATTTTTATAAAAAAAACAATAAAAAAACAATAACTAAAATTATCATTATTATTGCATAAATAATAAAATCATAAAAATCATATAATCTAAAGAACAAATAAAGAAACAGAAAACAAACAAAAAACTAATAAAGGGAAAAATAGAGTAATATTACTTTTAAAATGATCACCGATATAAATTAAAATTTCAGGAAAATCTTTAAAAAAAATCAAAAGATTTTTATAAAAAAATAATCACTAAAATTATCATTATTATTGCGCAAATAATAAAATTATAAAAATCATCTAATCCAAAGAACAAATAAAAATAAAAGTGAACAAAAAAACGTATAAGGAAAAAAAATAAAAAATAATAATAAATTGGTTTGGAGATTAGTCATGGTGTATCCACGCTGGCCTAGACACCCCGATTATCAAAAAATGGATTTGGTCCGAGGAGTAGTGGTGGTGCACTTGAGCTGGCCCGGAGATCGTGGTTATAGAAAAAATATATAAGTTAAAAAATATATATAAGTGAAAAAAAGAGCTTAAGCTGGCTAAGAGACCATGGTTACAAAAAAATATATAAGCGAAAGAAAACAAAAAAAAAGTATAAGCGTGAAAGCAATGTAGCAATCCATATTGTTTTTTAAAAAATTCGGCCCAAGAATTAGTCGTGGTGTGCTTAAACTGGTCGGAGATCCCGGTTATAAAAAAAATATATAAGTGAATAAAACAAAAGTATAAAAAAAAAATGTACCAGCAGGAAAGCACTTTAGAAAAAAAATGTGGGTCCGGGGATTGTCGTGGTATGCATAAGTTGGCCTGGACACCCTGGTTATCAATAAAATTTGAATATGGAGATTAATCGTGGTGCATTTAAGCGAGCTCGGACACCCCGATTATTAAAAACAAAAAAAAACAAAAAAACTATATAAGTAGAAAAGGGAAAAAATATAATAAGGAAAAAATACAAAAAAAAAGGCAAAAAAAGAAGAGGCAAAAAACGGAGGAAAAAAAGAAAAAAAAGAATAATTAGGAAGAAAAAAAAAAGCAAAAAAAAACAAAGAAGAAACGAAAAAAAAAGAGGAGCGTAATCATAAAATAAAAACAAAAAAAAAGCAGGAAAAAAAGAAGAAAAAACGTAAGCAGAAAAAAAAAAAAAAAAAAACTATTGCAATCCACAGTGCACTGTGTCTATGTGCACAGTGCGTGGGTGCATAGTGAAAACCCCACGCCTTTTATATATATAGTAATTTGTAAAACTAGTGGTTTTGCGGCTCCATCAAAGCCAGAACCTTGATTTTCATTTTACTAAATTTTCAATACACAAATTTACAATGGTTATTTAGTTTTTTTCGAGACTTCCATTTGCAATTTAAAGCGTTTCATTCTGATGAGCAATATATATATTTGGAATTTATAATGATTGGATTTTGAGAGGTAAAGAGAGCTAATGAAAGGGGGGGAAAGAAGCTATATCTTTGTGCTTTTATTTATTTGGAAATTGTTTTTAGCCTCCAAATTCAAACGAAAAACAAAAACATATAAGAGTATTGATGTCATTCTAGACAATATTGTGAGGTAAGTTCGTCACTCATAAGTACCACGAAAAAAAAAATCATTGATTATAGAAACTAGTGAAAATATAAACTATTTTATTCTACGATAGTTCTTTTTCAAGATAAAGATGTTAGAAAAATGGCGAGACTTATATTAATTGTTTAATCTAACTTTTATTCCTAAACTAAAACATATAAACCGTAGACTCTTGACAAACAATTGCCTTACCTGTACATTCGATATTAGGCGTACAAAGTTATACTAATCGAAGTAGTTGTGTCTGCACATTTGAGATTTAAAAACAAACCTCATGCATTGAGTTTGAAAAAGAAACATTTGACTTAACTTTCAGGCAGCATGCACCAAATATGTACGTCAAATAAAGGAGAAGCTACAATGTCTTTGATAGTAAGAGCAGCTGGTGCTTGATCTTCTTCTAACTGTCTAGTTTGGAGGGTTTTGTACATTGATTCCGCCATTGTTGAAACTTAGAGACTTTCAGAACTCCAAGTAAAAGAACAGGATTAGATAAAAATCAGTCTGGCAATATCCTTTTGTGATGAAAGTCTACTCTTTTGTCTTTCTCGTTCTCTCGACTGACAAAAACTTTCAATATAGTTTGTTTGTGACAGATCTCGTCGAGAGTAATCACAACCCTTAATTTTTACTACATCTCTCACTTTTTAATTTTTTAGTTGTCCACTACATTTTTTTCTTTGTAAACAAGCAACTAGCCCTCGGACTACTTCACTCACCTTCTGTAATTAGAAAATCATGGCTCAAGCTTTTGAGCACGCCAAATTTATTTTCCTCTTTGTTTTCACCGTAAATAATTTTGTATCTGAAAAATCAAAATTTCCGACGGTTTCCTCTCCTTCTAAGCTGATGAGTGATCATAAACCAGGATGTAAAAGAAGAAGCGGATGTAAGTAGCCAATAAATATATTGAAGCAAGTGATGAGGTCAAATGAAATGCCAAATCGATTTTTTTTTTTTTTTGAAAAAGAAGAGGAAATAGTGGACGTGCAAAGGAAAAGGAAAACAGATAGTGAAGTAGAGAATTAAGCCTCATGTAAGACTTCGACGCGTGCCTGCAACGTTTCGTAGTTTCATGCATGTACTCGACGGTCAAGGCTTTGAATTCTATTACAAGGCTTGAGATATTGAAAAGGATGAGATGACAATTTAAGGACCAGGGGGGACTATTTTCCGAACGTAGTCGACATCGTAGGTATAATTTTGAAATAAAATAAATTATTCGATATGATAGATATTTTTGGTACAAGTAGGTAGGAATATCATAGGGGAAGCTAGATGATAGGGCTGTAGATGCAGCCATACCCATAATTATGGACCTGTTTTCAGTCTTTCCGACATGGGAATGAAAGGGATATCTTCCTGTTATCGCCTCCTACCACCAGAGTCACTCTCCCTCCGGCAGTTGAAATAAACAGCAGCCACTGGCGATCCAAAGATTGCAGAGCCCAGCAAAACTATCTGGTGTTGAAATTCTGGCGGGGCATGCCCAGCTCCCGAAACAGGACGAAAACAAACCGATGGATTCCCACTGTCGGCCTCGGGCTCTCATAGCACGCAGTTTACTAGTCATTTACCCGTACTTTGTCGTGGTTGAACCATATTTTTTTTAATATAAAAATTATTAATATTTGTGAGTTTTTTTTATTATAATATAAATTTGAACAAAATAATAAATTCATGTAAAATTATTATGGAATGTGAGTTTCTTATAAAATATATGAATTTTAAATTGATATAAATTTATCTGTCTACTAAGTTTTAATGAAATTACCAATATAAAATTTTATATATATATAAATGTCTGAAATGCCCCCGGTTCTTAGAGTTAAATTTTTTGGCTCGAGGAATAAAATGATAATTTTACTGATTAAACTAAAAGGGATCAGCCGTTTACTGTAGATTACTATTCATTGGACATTTGCTTTGCTGTTTTGTGCCTACGTGAGCTCGGTTTGGTTTTTTTTTTTAAAAAAAAAAAAGGTTTTCGGTTTTGTTTTTTTTTTAAAAAAAATGGTTTTTTTTCCGGAAAAAACAGGTTTTTTCTTTTTAATGAATGTTTTTCTTAAAAAAAAAAGATTTGTTTTTTAAATAATTGAGGTGTCAGGGTCAAGTTACGCGCAATACGACTAATCTCTGGATCCATGTTTTTTTTGACATTTTTTTTCCTGTTTTGTTTTGCCACTTATTGCTAAAGAAACTAAAACAGATCGCACATTTCCTATTCATTACTGTTCACACACTCACATTGGCACTGTGGCCTTGCACTTTACTCCAGTGCTTCGCGCGAGTTTGTGCTCTTTTTTTTTTTTTTTTTACACTGGCCTTCTTTTTGTATTTTTTATAGTGAAATTGACAGATGAGTAGTTGTGGCCGAGCGGTTCGCTGCGCGCTGGAAACCCATGTCAAATTAAATATATTATTGAAAGTATGTCAAATTAATTATATATTTGTATATTTATGTCAAATTAAAGTATGTTCAACTAATTATATTTTTAAATTTTAATTGAATATTATCGCCTAAAAATATATACAGAGGGAGGAAAGATGACATTGGATTTTTTTAAGAACGAAAATTCATATCAGTATTCTTAAATACATTTAATATAATAATATGATGAATACAAATTGGCTTCAAAATTAAATTTTATGCTTTTTTATTAAGTTTATCTCTGGAAAAAAAATTTCAGTGCTTTGATTTTTTAATTATATATTTTGTATATTTATGTCAAATTAAAATATGTGAAACCAATTATATGTTTTAATATTTATTGAATATTATCGCCTAAGAAGATATATATAGAGAGAAAAATGACCTAAGATTGTCCTTTAAATTAAATATATTATTGAAAATATGTCAAATTAATTATATATTTGTATATTTATGTCAAATTAAAGTATGTTAAACTAATTATATGTTTAAATATTTATTGAATATTATCGCCTCAAAATATAGAGAGAGAGAGAGAGGAAAAATGACCTATGATTTTTTGATGGACAAAAATTCATATCAGTATTCTTAAATATATTTAATATAATAATATGATGAATAAATCTTATAAAATAAAAAAAACAAATTGGCTTCAAAATTAAATTTTGTGCTCTTTTGTTTGAGTTTATTTCTTGGAAAAAATTTTCATTGTTTTGAATTTTTAATTATATATTTGTATATTTATGTCAAATTAAAGTATGTGAAACTAATTATATGTTTGAATATTTATTGAATATTATCGCCTAAAAATATATAAATAGAGAGAAAAAATGACCTAGGATTTTTTGAAGGGCAAAAATTCATATCAGTATTCTTAAATACATTTAATATAATAATATGATGAATAAATCTTATATAAAAAAAAAAAATTGGCTTAAAAATTTAATTTTGTGCTCTTTTATTTAAGTTTATTTCTTTACAAAAATTTTCAGTTTTTTGATTTTTAATATTGTTGATCTGATATTACTGGAAAAAAAATACATCTCAAAAAAAAAAAGTTGAAAAATTTACCTACATTATCTACAATTAAAATATATACAAGTCACTTCCCGTTTCCATTAGACTGTCTTTTTAGACTGCAAATAAATAATTATAGCACACAAAAAAATTAAGTCCATATTTAAAAATAAATTACAATAATTTTATTTTCAATATGTCTGATCGAATATTACTGAGGAACAAAAGCAACTCATGAAAATAAATATTGACAAATTTACCTAGGTTATCTACAATTAAAAAATATACGAACCACTTCTCATTTCGATTACTCTATAAAGTATGTGAGACTAATTATATGTTTTAATATTTATTTAATATTATCGCCTAAAAATATATAGAGAGAGAATACAATGACCTAGCATTTGTTTTTTAAAAAAAATTAATATCAATATTCTTAAATATATTTAATATAATCATATGATTAATAAACCTTATATAAAAAAATTGTGGCTTACAATTTAAATTTGATACTCTTTTGTTTAAGTTTATTTCTTAAAAAAAAATTCCCAATATTTTCATTTTTAATAGTTTAAATCTAATATTACTGGGATAAATAAACAACTCAATTTTTTTTAACAAGTTTACTTAGGTTATCTACAATTAAAAAATATACGGACCATTTCCCATTTCGATTACATTATTCCTGTCAAAAATTATGCGAATCAATTCCCGTTTCGATTACACTATTCCTTTTATACTGCAAATAAGTCATTATAGCACGCAAAGAAATTTAGTTTATTTCTTCAAAAATTTACAATGTTTTTATTTTTAATGTGTCAGATGTAATATTACTGAGGAAAAAAAAAACTAAATTTTTTTTTGACAAATTTAACTAGGTTATCTACAATTAAAAAATATACAAACCACTTCCCATTTCGATTACACTATTCCTTTTAGGCGGGTCAGAAATTAATTTGTTGCATATTTTATCTATTATAATGTTGCTAATTAAATATTTAAACAACTAATTACAGCATGTAAAAAATCAATTATTTTTCTACATAGAAAAAACCCTGACGCAATGCGCGGGCAAGCATACTAATTATACGACGCAAAAAACTCATTTCTAACATATTTGATCTATTGCAATTTTAGTAATTGAACATTAAAATAACTAATTATACCACACATAAAATATAAGTTTATTTGTGAATTTTTTTTTTATAATGTGTCAAATCTAATATTACTAAGAAAAAAAAATCACAAAAAAAATTACATACGTTATCTGCAATTACAAAATATACAAACCACTTTCCATTTCGATTATACAGATTTTATCAATTATAATTATACTAATTAAATATTAAAATAATTAAATACAATACATATAAAAACAATCAATTTTCTACATAAAAAAAAAACCCGGCGCATCGCGCGGGCATACAACTCGTATGGTCTATTTGGGGTCTGTTTTCCATTCCTTTGAAATACTTTGCGAACTTTATTTTTCCCACTGGTTTCTTTACTTGTCTTCTCTATTTTGACTCATTTATTGTCATGTTTTGCAGCTTTTTCCCAAGGTAGCTTTTTTTGTTTCCGGCCTTTCTCTCATAACATAGGATCTTCAAGAAGGCCTAGTCAGGACTGTTGTTTTCATTAACGTGCTGCCCTTTTACATCTCTATTGCCAATTTTATGCTCATTTGTTGATTGAATTGTGTGTTTTCTTTAAACTTTCTATCCTTTGAGGCGGTTTCCTCTCCATAAAAAATATGTTGTCACACTGATGTTTTACCATGGTCTGAAAGAAGCTCATATCCACCAACAAATAAGAACAACGACAATAAGATCTCTTTCCCTTTAACAACGGCTTTTCCGTCTACAAACCTCTTATTTTGATCTCTCTCGACAGAAACAAAAAAAAATGAAAAACCAAAATTGCCCCCCAGCCAACAACACCCAACCTGAAATCATTAAGGGTAAAATTGTCAGCGCACTGTTAAAATCCACAATTAATCACCACATATGCTACAGTGCACCATACAGTAAAACACTCACACCTTTTATATTTTAGTTAATAATTTAGTTTTGATGCAAACAAGTAGGAACATATCTAAAAAATAAAACTACTCAGCCATGCATGAGGTATTTCAGGATCAACTTATACGTGGGGAGGTTTTGTTAATTTTCTGATACACGAAGACAGTTCATCGATCCGAACTGAAATTTGGTAACAGGCTACGGTAACTAGCTCGAACACATAATTAATTGATATGGCCACGTGCCCAGTAACCCTCAGGCGCTAAAAAAAAACAATTTTTTTTCTTTTCACTGTCTTTGTCCGCCACAATTCCCGTCCACTATTTTGTTTGTTTTTCCATAAGGCCGTGGGTGGAAATGGAATAGACCTGGCTATTTGGCCAAGAAAGTTTTGGCGTCTCATCGTTGCCTCAAACGTCATATCTAGTAGAGTAGTGGGAATATAACCTTTCGAGATTTAGCACTCTCATGTTAGATGAATTTGTATCCATCTTATCATTTGAATTTTATAAAAATTATCATAAAAAAATTATTCATTAATATATCAATTTATAAATAAATGGCATGCTCAATACTTGCTTAACCTTTTAGTGCATGGAATTGTACAATGTACACTGATGAAAATCATTTGAAATTTGATTGCTAAACAAATATATTACAGAAATGGATTTTTTTAAGTGTTTTTTATTTAAAAATTAATTTTGTTGCATGTATAGCTATAAAAATAATTTAAAACAGCTTTGGGGAGAAAAACTCCGAGATAATAAAAGTTTGTTTGTTTTTATGTTTCAAAATTATTCTAAAAATAAGAATTTTCTTCAAAATAATATTTTTTGAGGTGTTTTTAAATTGTTTTGTTGTGTTGTTGTCAAAAATAAATTATTTTAAAAATAAATCATATTTTAAAGGGTAATGCTACCCCGACAACCCATATGCTTTATAAATAAAACCGTGACATATACAACAAATATGCCTTATAAATAAAACCATGACATATATAACCCAGCGATTATATACTGGATACCTTCTTTATATAAAAGAGGTTTGAGTCTCAATAATTCAATTCCAATTTAATTATTAATTATTATTATGTATAATTATTAAACAAATTAAAAAAATAAAAATAATTTATTCATATTTTGCATGATTGAAATCTACAAAAATTATAAATATGATAAAATCATGTTCCAAATTATTAAAATATTTTAATAATAAATAACCAGTTTGAATTGACTTTTATAAACACTTTATTAGTATTATTTTTAAATATGGAACTGTATTCTAAATGGTTTGTGTCTAAAAAACATTTAAAAATATATTTTTAAATTATTATTTTAATTTTTTTATGTGTTGATATTAAAAATATTTTTTTAAAAAAATGTATAATTTTGATTTGATTTTTCTAAAAAATAATAATTGAAAAAAACAACTTTTAAATACCCATAAAACTGGTAGCCCACAATATTATCCAGTGGTTCAGTCAACCCACCAAAACGGGACGGTGGGTGGAGCCATGTTTGGAGTGGATCGCTTTAACAATCTCATTCCATCGGTATAAAACAAAATGGAGAAGAAAAAAAAAAGTAAGAATGTCTTTTTGTTGAAAGGTTCGTTTCCTGATCTCACCACCCTGCCATCTCATAAAAGGTTCCACAGAAGTGATTTTTCACAGAGAAAGTTCGCAGGTGAAGAAGAAATAATTTCCATCTCCCGGGCGATAAAGTAGTGGTGGGAAGATCAACATTCTTTTTCTTGGTCTATGCACTGATATCATTTGCCTGATGATTGACACTTGTCCTCACTTTTAGATGAGGAATGGAAGCTCATGTTTTTTTTATTCAGTGACCTCGATTATAGGCTCGTTAATCACAGGGACCCATTATTTTTTAATCTCCTAGTACGATCCAACCTCATTGGTCGTTCCATCTTTATTCACGTGGGCACGCCCAATGGGAAGCGCAATCCCAAGTCCTAGGCAACGTGATCTGTGTTTAATTAGACAGCTCATCAGTTAACAAACCCACTAATAATATGCATTAGATTCTTAATCATTAAAGCTTTCGTTAATGATTCTCTTTCGAGTTGAGGAGAAAAAAAAGAGAGATTCTGATGCTGCCATGGAGATCATAGTCACACGCTTTTGGGCGTTGGTCTAAAGCTGTTTGCCATCGGACAAAGGCGTGCGAAGAGAGCCCTCGATTGGCTAGTGAACTGTGTCGCCTTCACGTGCGTGTTCCAATTAATCAAATCAAAATTTGACAGCTGCTTGCTGGCCTCCCGTGCGCTTGGAGAGTTGCAAGCTTTGCTAATTCGGCATCCACGTCGATCAATTACACGTATTATTTATCCCGATTGTTAGAGTTGTGTTCTGTGCAGTTCTGCTCATCTTGCCGCTACAGTTTTTAGATTGTATACAAAAAAACGAAATAGCCATGTGTTCCTGGTTTCGCGTGACTCTCTAAACCTGAACCATTGATGTATCCACATGCTATGAACACAGCAGATCTTAATCTACGCGCAGCTGCACGGATAATCTGCGCTTAGTCGTTCTTGAAAAATTAGGAATAAAGATTCACACAATGTGTTTATTTTGTGTAGTTTCTCATATTTGAAATTACTTTCTTGTGTGGAAAAATTAAAAACAATAATAATAACAACTTTCAAGAAATTACAACTACTGTAGATTAATAAACACCGGTGATAATTATTTATTTATTTTAATTCTAAAAGATGAGGAGTTTAGACAGCCAATCAGTGGCTACATGCCCACTTTATCGAAGAAACTACTCTTTATGGAAACGCTTAAATCACCTTTTAATAGTGTGATGAAATGGTACTTATCATCGTTATATACACAGCTTTAGTGAGTTTAGATATATTAAGTTATTTTTAGTTTTTTACAAAAAAAACTGTGTTATCGGGCATTGGACTGTTGACCAGCTATGTCAAAATTAGATTTCCGTTTGACCACATTTTTCAGTAATAAATTAAAAATGTACACTGGGTATATTGTATTTCTCGGATTTTGAGAGTTAGGACCAATATCCTTTAGTATTTTGCATATCATAACCAATAAATATTCATCTACAGACAGAAACTCACAATGAGCCTACCAATCCATCACTAGTGATATTTGTTGAAAAATAATAATCGTATTCCGGGATCTTATTTAAAAGCTTAAATTTTGAGGTGAGATGGTTCCTTAACATATTATCAGAGCTTTGTTGACCCAACAATCACGAGTTTGAATCTCATCACTCTCATTTTATTTATTAAAAATCACTTGAAATGATATGTTGAAGAATAATATAAATCATATTCTGGGACCTTACCTTAAAGCTCAAGCTTTTAATTGAAATAGTTCCTTGACAATATGTAGGCTTTTACTCTATTTAAATTTAGCTTGATTTGAAATGCATTAGAAGATTTGGATCTTTGTCGATCAGATCTAAATCACATGATCAATTTAGCAACTAGGGCTCGATGCCAATGTTTTCACGAAAACAAAGACGGATGGATGTCAGAAAGCGTTACATGATGATAAAAAATTTATGATTCATGTAATAGATCTCAAGTTTGAATAAAGACATGTATTTTTTATAATAATCAGAGACAATCAGAATTTTACTTGTTCACATAAACCTATAAAATAGGTTTTTTGAAAGATGAAGTTTTCCCACATCTAAAAAAAAGAAATAAATGGTAATATTCACAAGAATTCTTGCATGCCTTTCCTTCACCTTGTCAATATTTATAAGATATTTTACAACATGATTCAACCAATCCACAACATTATTTCTCTCTACCGGAAATTAAAGTTATCGTGATAGCTAGATGAACATTTAAGAAAGTTAATGTTTTAAGATTTTTTATGTTTGGATTTTGAGTGCTAAGGGAAATTTAATAACTTTTTTTTAATATATTAAAATGAGTTGATTTTGAAGTTGTTCAAAAAAATAACTTCTACTGACCTCTAAATTATTCCAAAAACAGCTGCCCTCCCAGCGAGAAAAGGTTCAGGTGTTGAAACCTAAAATATATTTGAAGGGTTTCAGATAACTTGAAAATTGGGTTGTCGGAACTAAGAGAGAGACAGAGAAAAAAATAAAGAACACGGAGAATCAGCTATATACATAAAAATAATAATAATTCTTAGCTCTTACCAAAAAGAGAGGATCAGGCAGGCGCCTTGGCTATATCAATTTTCTCTTGCACTTGCAGGCCACACGGTCTCCGATTTCTTAATTTGGAAACCTTGAGAGCAAGAAAAAGGAACTCGCTTTTTTCCTCTGCTCGTCTTCGCTTTTCACTGTCCAGATTTCTTGTCAACACGTGGTGACACGACCGAAACTCTTCGTCGAAAAGATGGGAAGGGCCTTCAGTCTTTTTTTAATCGACGAGGATGTCCTGGCCCTACTAGAGGACAATGACCAGAGGAAAGCATCGTGTGAGCATTTTACGTGTCCTTTATACGCGGCTTGTCTGAACATTAATTAATACTGTTTACTCGTGTGTGTGTATACACACTGTACAGCAGGTTGTCCTTCAAATTTTTTGAACATGTTTTTTTTTTAAAAAAATAATAACAATAATCATGCGACGTCGCTTGTTTTGTATGAGACAGGTAATGTATAGCCTGTTATATTTAACTTATTTTTGACCATTATTGTGCCGGTGAAAAGAATCATAAGATAGAGTTTAAAAATAAACTTTTAAAATATATTCAGCCACGAAAATAAACACCAAGAAAAATCAATTTTGATAGTCATAAATGAAATGAACAGTGATTTTGTTCTTCTCTCTCTTATTTCTTTATTTATATACTAAAAAATAACATAAATAAGCTTGTGTATCAAAATTATTTTTTAAAAATTTAAGAGGATCTAAATTGTATATATCACATTATTTTTAAAGATAAAGGATCCGGGTATCTTTTTCCATGCAATCTCCAACACATCATCCATGATTTCATTTTATTTTTATCTTTTTTTCTTTTTAATTCCACCATTGAATAAGAATTCATGCGCAATTGACTTTTTATTAAAATTAAATTGTATAAAATTAAATTTAATGACCAAAATAAATTATTAAAAAACACACAATATCATATGTAGTATTTTTATATAGGTGAATAATGTCAAGATCATAGTAAACAACATACGCATTTTAGTTTTTTTTTTTTATCTAATATTCAACAAGGGAGCATTATTTAGCTAATTTATTTAGTTTTAGCTAACAGTTTTATAACGTCTAAACGTGTCAAATTAAAATCATATAAAATTAAAACACAATTCATAAACGCTATATTTATTTAAAAAATCCCAGTTTACCGATATTCAACGCGAACGTGTTCCTAAGAGAAATGTAATTTTTGAATTTCAATACCCTGTTCAAATTTTATTGGGAAGGTTATTTTTTAAAATATTATTTGTTCAGAATTATATTAAAAATAATATATATTTAAAAAAAATTATTTTTGACATTAAAATATAAAAAAAATCTACAAAAATAAAAAAAATTAAAACAATATATTTTTCTAATTTTTTTCAAAAATATTACTAAAATAAAAAAGAATTTAAAACAAAAAATAAAAAAAATATTTTTTTATTTTTCAAATATTATTTTTGACACCATCACATACAAAGTATATAATAAAAAAACAATTTAAAGCAAAATATTTTTTTAATTTTTCAAAAATATTTTTAAAAAATCAATTTAAATAATTTATTTAAAAATATTTTCTTAAAATGTTCTCCCAAACAACCCCCTCATAATATTAGCTTCGTGCTCTTGTCGGCGGAGACATTAACATTTTTATGCAAAGGAGAAAGATCGTCCATTTGTTTACTGCATGTGGCTACATTATTCACAAATTTAATTAAGAACATAATATAGTAGCTCTTCATCTTTTTAATCCCCACGCGAAACATGATTAGTCACATTGTGGCAGCGAGTGAGTTGGTCCTTCTTGTGGACAATGACAGCCTCCTGTTACTTTAGCACTCCCTGTCCATAACCTTAAAAAAGCCACTTTGGGACATTGGGGGACACAGTGGCCATTCCATAAATATAGAGGACAGGTTCATTTCCACTCCCACCAGGAGGTTTTAGATGATTAGCAATTAACTCAACTACTCATAAAAATTAACACGAAATTAATTGAATTAAACAACTTTTTAGAATAAATTAGATAATTTTTTTATTTTTAAAAATCAATCAATTTTTATTTTTATATTTTTAAAAATAAAAAATTAATTGAAAAGCTGGACCGAAATAAGCCAAAGAAATTTACTATAAATTAATTAAGAATTTGTTTTTTTAAGAACCCCAAATATGATCTATGTATCCGTATGCAACACACGTCAATGATCCATACGTTAGACGGCTCTATTTTTTATTTTTTTCTGATGTCTCTCCGCTTCTAACTGGAACACGTGACCCAGCGGAAAGATAATGCAAAAACCACTAGCTGTCTTGGGCACAGAACCAGTGGTATTTTAGGTTCTTAAATCAGCTTCCTGAAATAACTTTCCTTATATAGCTTCTTTGCTGATGTGCTCCCCTTCCCAAAACGACGTCTCTGAAACCGTACTTTGTCTCCATCAACACCCTCTCTTCTCCAAGTAAGCTTTTCTTCTTCTTTTCTTTCCTTTTTCTCCCCTCCTCTCTTCAAAGGTTTTTTTTTCTATTTTTTGCAAAGACAAAACACATAGATGAAAAAAATTGAATGGATCTCTATCTTCTTCGTTTTTGTTGATTATTGAACAATGATTTTAATATTAGGATCATTCGGAAGTGAAGAAAATGGGGAGGGGGAAGATAGTGATAAGAAGGATTGACAATCCGACAAGCAGGCAAGTGACCTTCTCAAAGAGGAGGAATGGACTGATGAAGAAAGCGAAAGAGCTGGCGATACTTTGCGACGCCGAAGTTGGAGTCATGATCTTCTCCAGCACCGGCAAGCTCTATGATTTCTCCAGCACCAGGTCAGATTTTAAGATCTCTCTGATATACATATTCTCGCTGTCTATTCGACCACTTTTTTAAGGTTGTTTTTTCGCGACAATGAAATGCTATTATCTCATCTGTATCTTTGATCTGTGTTTCTGATCAAGCTAGCCACTTAGGGTTGTGATTTTATGAAGTTATTTGTTGATTGATCCAAAAGTAGTTTCGTTAATCTGCATCGTCATGCGTTTTGTGATGTGTGCAACAGTGCTTTATCTGTTTTCTGCTTTCCTTCCAGTTTTTTTTTTCCCTTAAGGAATATACATGTATGACCATGGGAGATTTCAATGTTACTTGAAAAGCTCGCTGCACGGATAGCACTAGAAATTTAGAAATATTTCTAGTTCGAAGTTTCATAAAAAAACATATAATTAATGATCATCGAAGTATCGAGGGTTTTGTAACCGGCATTAACTGCTGTTTTTGCCTTAGGTTAGACATATCAATCGAACCCTTCCTGTGTCAAAAGTTACGGTGCTCTTCCATTTAGGCTCTTAAGTTCGAAGTTCAAATTCGAGTTCTTGAGAGGATTGTGCGACTTTAAGGTTTTTCTTCCGAGGATTTCCTAAATGTACAATGAACTTTATATGTAGCAAGAGAGATACACTGACACATATTTATCAGCCAGAAAACTTTCTTTGCTCACTAGTGAACTAAAAGTTTATAGGCTTAATTAGTTTCTTAGCAATAACATAGTTTTATGATATTAAGAGTTAATTAAGCTACTCTATCGTGACTTCCCAACTAACTTTACATTCCCCGGCCCTTTCTTGATCAAGAAATTAGCTGTCTAAGCTTTTCCTATTGAAAATAACATAAACGAGATAAAGATTATCTACAATTGGCGAGGTTATGTAACCTTGTTAGCGGCATCAAGTACTGTAAATTTTGCAGAGATTTGGATTAACTAATCTAATGTGACTATCAACGAAGAAAAGCACTTCATATATCATTGAATGACGAGAGAAACAAATTTGAAAGTACGAATTAAGTGAGGAAAAGGATATGCTGTTTTAGAGTACTTATTTTCTAGTCAAATGAAGCTCTCCTTGTAAGGAAATCTCGCAGGACCTCATGCAAAGGATTCTATTTTACGGAATAAAAGCTGAATCACCTAAGAAAACTATGAATGGAGTGTTATGAGGCGTGCCCACTAAATGATTGTTGAGCCAAAATATGCTCGTGGTTAGTTTGTGATGTAAGTGTAATAGTTTGGATATACAAGTGATGTGGTCTCGGATGAAGTGTTTCTATATTGAGGTTAGCTTTTGACGATTTTCCGTTTGATGTGGAGCAATTGATAAACAAATTTTCACCCGTGCATGGTTTGATGGTGGTTGACGAGATGATGGTTGACAATATAAAGAGTTGGACTTTGAAAGTGGTTTTTCACTTGAAGGAACTTGATCAAAAACGGAGATTACATGGAGTTTGCTGGCTTTATATTATTTTCCTATGGGATTAATTCCCGTTAGAATAATCTTATTTTGAACAATGAAAAGGGGCGAGGAAGGGATTTCATGCATTATATAAACGAATTACCTGAGGCACACACATGATCGGTAGAATATATCGAGTCTACAAAGAATAAATATAGTAAAGTGTACATATATAAAAATGATCTCATTACACCATTTATTAAGATTTTTATTTCAAGATGCTACATATATAAACCCTTGTTTTCGAACCTCCATGGTGCAAATATTCACGATGAGTGGTGGTGGAGTGCTTGACAATCTGGCTGGAATAAATGGTGGCTTTGCATGGTTAGCTCTTATAAATATTCGTATGATAATAATTTGAGAATTAAGAGCGACGAGAGGTGAAGAAAACGTAACGTGCCTTCCTATAATTAATGTATTGCTTGTTTCAAGTGAAATCCAAAACACGTAAAACCTAGAAAAAGCAGCTCTTTTATTTTACAACTTTAGAATTCCTGAGACGAAGATTTAGGGCAACGAGAGGGGCGTAACATGCCTTTTGCTTTTCCGTTTCTTCACTTTCTGATTTATATTAGTCGTATGCCCACGTTATGGAGATAGCATAACTTTGTTTATTCATGTATAATCAGAAATGTTGTTTCGTAGAAGAAGTGTACACTGTTAAATCTAGCATTTCATAGCATAAAAAATGATGTTCATGTCGAATTATTAAGAACACATAAACTATAAAGCGGAAGTGTACACATCCACTTAATTGTTTAGTAATTTTACTATATTATCATGACTTTGTTTGTGTATTATCATAGTCTTTATATAAAATTTAATCTAAAAAAAATAATTTCTTAAAAACTATATAATATATTTCATTTTCTCGATGCATGTCAAATTTAAACTCTTAATCATTCTCGAATTTTTAAGGAAATACTATTATATAATTTATTTTCGTAGTTTTATTGCAAACAGCAAAAAAATTCTAAAGAATTAAATAATATACAAGTAACCTCCTATATCATCACAAATTCTTAAAGAACTTAAAGTGCCTTTGATATAGATTGATCTTGCATAAGATTAGTTTTTTTCATTTTTTTACTTGTATAATTTACCCAAAAAAAAAATCAACATGCATCTTAAAGTTTGTGACATGCATTTTTCTATTTATTAAAAAAACAGAACATAAATTAAATCTATATTAAGAAATTATGGTTCAAAACAACGTTGTTAAAACATTTTACAAGTCAGCACTGGGTATATTAACTTTACAAATTGAAAACTGATAAAATCATATTAAAACTTTTCTAACTCTATAAAATCATCACAACCGTGATTTTGATACTGATTTTACTTTTTTCATTGGAAATTTCATTCGTTATAGATCTAGAAATAAACTCCACGACCTTCCCTTTGCTTCTACCTCCATCGAACCAACCACGCTCACACACCATCACAATGACTTCTGAGAAATCAAGGTCCAAGAGTTGGTCCTCAACATCTCCATAGGTCAAAATTAATGGAGATAGTTTCACTTGTGCCACCCACCAAGGTGCTCTAACAACTCAGTGGCAGCCCTTCTTTTCTCCAAAGCTAGGTATACTATGAGATCTTTTGGGATTAAGCGTAATGAGAAGATTGCTACGAGGGAAGAAAGTGCTAGTAGTTGCTTGAAGGTGAAGAAGTATGAGCATTCGAGGAGGAACTTTAGTGACACTACTTGCTTTGGTTTCGGCATCTAAGAGCACATTGATCCTGGAAATTATTAGAGAGTCACAAAGGAGGATGCAATGAAATGGTTCCAAATACTTTTACTTCTTTAAGTTTAAATTTATCAGTATGATATTTGATCGATTATGCAGATATCATGTGATGAAATGATTTATGTCATAAAATTGAATTGATAACATCATTGTTTGGCATCATTTTATAAACTTGTTTTCTTCGCACATTTTGGCAAACATGTTTATTGATTATGCAGTCTCTTTCATAACTTGGTTTATCACTATATTTCAAAGAATTTTCCTTAAGAATTTTTGCATGTTTTTACTGAATTGCTAA
This sequence comes from Salix brachista, assembly GCA_009078335.1. NCBI lineage: Eukaryota > Viridiplantae > Streptophyta > Magnoliopsida > Malpighiales > Salicaceae > Salix > Salix brachista. The sequence continues at coordinate 7,344,145 of CM018573.1, read as the reverse complement.
ACATATGCCATTTAGAAAAAAAAACATCTCCTAGTAATAGGCTTGAGGTGGGTTGATATCATGGTATAAATACTAAAAAGAATTTAAAAAATATTTGGTGCAAGTATTGTCAATACAATTATCAACAAAACCTTTATCAAGTGCTTAAATTGTTCAATGCAAGTATACATATTCATATGGATTTTTACTTAAACCACGAGTTAGGCGCTTGAATCATTTATGAAAAAAAATACTTGTGCTTTTATGTTCAGTTTTTACCATTCAAGTTTATATTTTATTTTTCATGTGTCAAAATATTTAGTTGAAAAACGCTTCTCATATTTTTTTAATGTTTTTAGAGCTTGGTATCAATATTTTTATTTTCATTTTTAAGTGGTGCCAATTGTGTTTTATTTCTTTCAATAAATGCCAGGATTTATTGATTAAAATTTTAATATATTGATAAATAAACAATCTATATCATAATCATAGCACTATTCCAAATTGCATCCATTTAAAGAATCTTATATGAGATGAAGAAGGAGAATAGAAACCATACACTTACCATTAAAAAAAGTTATCAAGTTATCTGATTTTGAAATCTCTCTTAAAACAATGTTGGGAGTGTTTATTGTGATGTGGCTGTGCTTTTTTAGAACAATGTGATTTTTTCTTTCAAATTATGTTTTTGTGTTTTTATTGTTTTGATGCTTTAACATCAAGAATAAATATATAGAAATATTATTTTAATATATATTTTGAAAAACAATTATTATTATAATACCAAATACTATCTAAATATATACAAATATGAAGAGAATAAAATTAGGTGTATAAACTTTAATCCATAGAACGAAAAGGATGGAGAGGGACTGGACATGGCTCTAAAAATATGTGCAAAATCATCTTATTCAAGAACGTTAGCCTAAAATAACTAGTGGATGACTTAAAGTTACTAAAAAGTCTTAGAGCCCGTTTGGCTCTGCGTTTCAACCGGCGTTTTGCCGAAATTTGAAAAAAAAATTTCATTTTAAATGAATATATTTTGGTGTTTTTAGATCATTTTGATGTGCTGATGTCAAAAATAATTTTTAAAAAATAAAAAAACATCATTTTGATGTATTTTGGCACGAAAAGCACTTTGAAAAGCTACCGCAACCGCACTCCCAAACAGGCCCTAACTATATTGCAAGTGGCATGGCTTATACAAAATTATCCACTTGAAATAAACTAACCATTATTAGATAAGAAAGAATGTCACACCTCAAACCTTTAACTTGAAAGCCAAGGTGGGATAAATTTGTTAATTAACATATACAAGTAAAAAAAAGATGGTGAATTGACATCCGAGCAAAAGGTTTTGGCAAAAGAACACAATTTGAACTTGTTATATGTTCATAAATATGATAATGTGAAACTCTAATCTTTCACCCCAATCACAATATTGGCTGGTAATTAATTTGTTATAGCTAGTGAAACTAGTCGACAGAATTCAGAAATAACAACGAAAATCTCAAAATTTCCAAAATCAAGGGTCTCAACTTGATTTTTTTTATATCTAAAGATATAATGGTCCACACACACATGTATATGAAGTAACATTTTTTTCACTTATTATACACAATAAAAATACTTAACTTGTCTTTCACACCTTTGTAGCTTCTAGATAAATAAGTGTTATAGAAATTATATGCAGTATTTTGCATCGTGCATTCCAGCCTACCACCAAAGACATTATGGCATTTCTTATAGTAATCCAAATATACAATTTTTTTTTGTATTTTAGACCATGTTTAGTAAACCCTTTTCATTTTTTACTTGATGCAACTAACTCCAAGGAAGATAAACGTACAAACATAATGTTTGTGGTATGGAACTATGCCTTTAACTTGTTAGTTAAATAATGACCGTTTGTGATTTCTATCTTATCAAAGTCAATGTATTCAATGCATGAAAAGCTATAAGCCTCTTGTCCATCAAGATTTTTTTTAATAAGGAGTAGTTCTCTTTATAGCCCCCAAGTTACATTTACAAGATGTAAACTCCAATACCTTTCTACGGTGTAAACCAAAAAGATCAAATTAGTGGAAACAAAATTACTACTTTGTCGTATAATAACACCTTTTCTATCATGATCATAAAACCACTTTGAGAATCCTCTTCCATAAGCAAGTTTCAAAATCACACTATGGACAACATGCTTGAATACAAGTTCTTATGGTTTTGTATCCATTCATTGCCCATCTTCAGCACCATCAATCAAGATATAAGGTTGTTTAAAAAGTTATTAACAAACATCTTTATAATTCATGAAATATATCTTGTAATGATTCTTTATAACAAAAAAGGTTGAATTATTATTAGCAGAACTTGTAATGATTGCAATAGGGCTATTACATTGCTTTGCATATATCTTGAAATACAATCATTCTTTAAACTAAAGATCTCTTATAAGAACCTGTGTATTGTCACTTGTCAGCATTAACAAAACCATGCCAATCAATAAAAACACTAAAATGATAAAAAAAAAATCTAGATATGGAAAACCATCAATTTCTCATAGGATTGTTTATGATGCATACTCAATATATTTTGAATGTTCAAGTGCACAAAGAGCATGAATTTCCAAAAACTAGTATTCCATTAAAAAAAATTATGTTAAGAACAATTTGTAGTTTGTTATTTGTAGGGAGTTTGAAGTGGGGTAAGTTTAGATTGATTAGAGTGTTTTACAATTGGAAAGGTGTGTTTAAGATAGCCTTGGTGGGATGTCCTATAAAAAAGTGTATTTTCTTGTAGGTGTGCTAGGTTGTAAGCTAGCTTTAGAGCTTTTTAATACTAGGTTCTTAATCTAAATCTTTAATCCTTTCAAAAAAATCACGAGAACTTGCTTCTTCTCAATCCTTTTCTTATTTCATAGGATGCCAAGATCCCAAATAAATTTTTTTATCTCTTAACCGTTTAAGTTCATTAATCTCTTTCAATGGATCATTTTAACCCCCAAGTCTACTACATAATGCTTCTACATTTTCACCCCAAGTAACATTATGATTCCATAAACTTCTCATAAAATTGAATGTTGACTAATTGAGCCATATCATCAAAAAGATAATATGAGGTTAGTTTAAACTCTTCATAATAAAAAGATCTTCATTGTTAAAATACTAGTTACAATTGTAAAGCCATTTGTAAACATCACCACCAATAAAATCAGAAAAAAAACTCATTTAAACTTATGTAGGGTGTGGCATGGTGGAAAGAGCTTGAGATTTAACTTGTAGGTCTCTGATTTAAGTCAGGACATGCTCAACTTATAAAAATCTGGGACAACCGGAGTTTTCCTCGCTTAACTCGGATCTGCAAAGAATGCCTAAAAAGAAGGTGAGGATTCCTCGAATCCAAAAAATTAATCTCGTAAAGGTCATGACATCTTTCACCACTTAAACATGCTCTTGAAGCAGATTCACCATGTAGAGAAGCTTGATGGTCTCTTGGCGGACTGGTTCGCTCTACGAACAATTGCAACTTTTGCAAAATAGAGTCATTTTAACCCATCACTCTAAGAAAAAGATCCTCAATCTCTTTAAACATGTCCCCATGCCTTGGGTCTCGAGTTCCAATCTATAATCTTAAAGCCTTTTAATTTACAATATTTTTTACTTTGAACTTTCCCTCGTTTTTCTTTCACTTCTTTTTCTTTCTTGCAATTTTAACATTTGCGATTAATATTGTTGCACATCATCTTATTATCCAATGATTTCACTTGAATGCAGAAAAATCTCAATAAATGTTTCTCATGTGAAGAATAATTAATCATTATGCTAGTTTGCTACGAGAAGATGCATAGCTCTCACACACATAATGGATCCTTCGATCTTTGTCTTGGATAATAAGATCCGATTCATTTTTCTTTTTATGTCACCTTTTTTTTTACCTGGAATCATTTTTTGGTTGGCGGGGAGAACAATAATGTTGTGAATTCCAGGTTATTAGTGTATAATTTTAGTCCACACCAACCTAGTCACCTTGATAATCTTTTTCAACGTGCCTTTCATCTCATTTTCTTTTCTTTTTTATTTATAAAATTAACACTTATTTTACCTTCTTCACATCAGATAATCAAATGAGGAAAAAAAACATTAAATTATTCTTGCCTTACGTTTTGAGCAACCATTTAAAAAGGTTGGAAACCATTAGTGATTAATGAAAAAGATAAAAGGAAAGCATCCAATATTAATCCTCGGAAGAAAACATTGATCTAACAAGTGTGCTCGCGTAAGTGTGTGAACTTAAAATAAATCTAGAGGCTACAAACCTCAGATTCATATATTGGCCTATTCAGTTGGAGGTCAAACTTTAGTTGTAGATGAAGTTGATGAATGACTAGACAAAATTTGTCAAATGTAAGATGACAACAAATTAGTAATTTGCACAAATAAAGTAAGAAATTAGAATACATGAAAAATCAAAGGGCCTGATATAGAAATATACATTTTAGAGGGAGACATCCTTTATAGACAAACTCACAAAACCTAGAAGCATCACCCTACAACCTAATATCTCCATAGTAGTTTGTTAATGCTCTAGATCTTGAGTTTTTACCCTTGATATATTTTAGGTACCTTCATGAACACTTCATTAAATATAAAATGTCCATTAATAGATGTTTATTCTAAAGATATTTTTCTAGAGACCAACATGGGAATCATAGTTAAAATCATAATACTATCATTAATCTAAGTTAACATATCAAGCAATTGGACATAAATCTTCATATTACAAAAAAAAATATAATTCATTTCCTCTAAATTCTATGACTCGATATGAAACTTTACGAATGGCACGGGTATTTTCTTATTAAATCATGAAATGCCAAGTGAATATTTTTTTTCAACTATTTTTCATGTATCACAAATTCAAAGACACTGTGACATTATATTGAACATAAGGATCTAATAAGCATTTTCTACTAATAAAGATAAGAATTATATCAAAATACCTTGTTAACATCATAATAGAAATACCCATCAAGACTGTTATGCATACTTTCACAATTTGATGACAAAAATCAATTAGTCAGAAACATTTCTCCTATTGATTTACAAATATAGTTACTCTTGAGAAGAATAGTTTCACCTTATGAGAATAAAATGTATTTTATATGGAGATTTTTTGTTTTATGGAAATGGAGTGTTTTATACAAAGACTCAAATCTCTTGTTAACACCACTCATCCATTTCCTTACCATCATCACCACTGTTATGACCTCCAGCATCACTCTCTTTTCAAATCACTAGGTATCCTACATGTATGCTGCCATCATCTTTGTGACTCAAATCTCTTGTTAACACCACTCATCCATTTCCTTACCACCATCACCACTGTTATGACCTTCAATCACTCTTTCTTCAAATCACCAGGTATCCTACATGTATGCTGCCATCGTCTTTTTGCCAGCATCTTTGTTGCAAATGTTGTCGTAATCACTACTACCATTATCATTACCTTCTCATTATTAACATTAAGTGTAGATTTTTTGTAGTGTTTCTATTATTTTACCTTAGTTTAGGGATTTTATTTTGTTATTCAGTTTAGGCTTAAAACTAAAATAAATAAGGTTAGCTTCTATTTCAATAGACTACTTGGTGTGAAGAATTATAATCTTTGAATTAAAGTTTTTGGTCTAATGACCCAATCCGATAGAATTTTATGTTGTTTATTATTGTTGTATTTCTTATATTATTTTTATGTCAGTTGGTTTCAAAATCAAACAATTCTTGAAAATTAATTGTGTTGTTGAATAGTGACTTAAAAAGATTGTCATAAAATATGACATATTTATGTAGGAGAGGATGAGGAGATTCTCCCTCGAAAAAAAACTTTTTAGAAGCTAGTAATACAAGACATGCAAAGATAAATTACAAAATTAAATCATAGATTGACAATGATAAAGTTGCATTGACAAGTTTAAGAATTATATTATTAATTAGAAAAGATGAAGATGAAAAAACAAATGGGTCACACGGAGAGTGATCATGAATCTATAAGCAATTTTGAGAAACTATTTTAGATGCGAGAGATGAATGAACGCTCGTCCTTAGTAGTGTTAGAGCTGGTTACAAGGATCAGAAGCAGTTTGTCAAGGGGATTCTTAATCTCCATCGATATTCATAATGCGATGGAGGGACAAGGTGGTGGTGGAAGGCGTGCGCATGTGTTCTGATGGTTAGAGCAGGAAACTCAGTTTCTGAAACGTTTTCGATAATTTTGCAAGTAACTGTGCTGCTAAAATCAGCATGTTAAAAGTCTAGTCGCATGATTAAATTTGGGTGTAGATTCAGAGTTTGCTAGTACGATATGGATTTTCGTGTGACCATTGAAGTAAACTCTGAGTGAGGAGGTAAGAACACGTAACACAGTTTGTACAAGTGTCCATACCCCTAGACCCCTAGTAAAACTTCACAGCTCTATAACACTGTTAATCAAATCCAAATTACCAGAAAGCAAAGATTTTTAGACTTACAGTTCTTTGTTTGGAAAAGAATGAGAGAGTGATTTGGTTTTCCCAAAACCATATGTTTAAGGTGGACGTGATTTATTTTGGGTATGAGCGAGGACTAAACATGCAAATCTGAGCTAGGGTACCTTAAAACTGCAAATCTAGAACTAGGGGGAAAAAATTAGTTACCATTGTAACTCATCTGGTAGGATAGGAGATAGGATCCATAGAAAAAAAAAAGGCAATTAGAAAACAATTAACACCATTATCTACGTATAACATATACAGCTTTCATATTTTTACGCGCCTAACATTCATCCAAAAAATTACGATCACATTCAGTCACATCCTGCCATGAAAAATTGACAGAAAAAGAGGGCAAGAAAGAGAGAAAGAATACACGCACCTTTGCATGAGACCAGACAAGTTCTCATGATTTATATAGACATTTGAAGAGATTGGCTTAATTGTCTTCTATCCATTTTCCTGTCTCTCAGAAAACTAGAAGATGACATGCATGACAAACCACTTGAAAATTCAGGGTTTTGTGAACGTGCCTTTGTAACCCTGATCCTGATGTAAAAATTCACTAAAAGGTCCTTTGTATACAGGCACTCAACTGCAAGTCCATACATAATCAATGCACAATGCATTAGCTAAATACTGCGTTGTGACCACCCATCTCTTTTTACTTGCGTGATAATAAACGTGCAAAATGAATTTTCCTATTAAAATGTAATACAGACAAGGTTCGAACAAGGAAAGCAATGCGTCAAGCTGGGATAAAGTTCATTTCACCTTAATATAAATAAAAGACTCGAATGTCTTTCGAGCATGCCCGTTCTAACAAACCGAAGGGTAGGGCTAGTGTAACATCTTCAAATGAATATGGGAAGCCAACGTGTTTACGATAAGTTTATGATAGCTGAAGCTAACAGCATGTTTAGACAAACTGAGAATCTTGTAGACAGCTGCTAACTCCAGAAATAAATATTTGCAACCCAGCACCAACCACTAGGCTATTCACTAGAGCTTCGGTAATTTGGCACCTTTACTTTGGAGGTAATTTGACTTCTTCCTTTGTAATAGTCTAATTTAATTTTGTTTATTTATCCAGCCCCAGGTTTCCCACCTGTCTTCATCATCTAACGGTTTGGCCTTGGTCTTAATTCAAGAAACATTACAGATATAAGATGAGAGGCTATAGTTGCACCTATGCATCAATAAGATCTAACAAACAAGATAAGAATACAGATTACTACTTTCATCTTGGTTTTGTGGGTGGGTGGGGTAATTCATTAGATTCAGGGATCACTTCTGTTACCATTTCTCAGTCACATCTGACACTTATGCTCCACTCAAAACTATCAAGACCTGATAAAAAATCATTTCAGTCTCATATAGTGGTTTATCGATCACCGTGATGAAGACACCAATCACCCTGATGAAGATTGCCGGTAAATTATTAAAGGTTGACCAGAAAGCTTTTTTAAGACATCAATCACCCTGATGAAGACATTGAGCAATATATAGAATTGATGCTAAGATAATTTCGTCCTCTAAATGAAGCTCCAGAAACTTTCAGATGCTGTTGTTGCGGCGATTGGGAACAAAGCCTCCTGCTATTTTGGAAAAAGCTCAGGAATAGCTTTTAGCAGGAAGCAAAATGAGTGTACCAAAAAAAATCCTGCTGTTTTACTTGGGAAGCAGCAAAAATTCACAACCTTGTGCATCCCCGCAAAGGAGTGAAAGCTGCCCATTATTAAGCAGTTTGGAAGATGACCTTCTTCATGTGACTGGGTGAAGTCAACAGGTTGAAAACTTGGAATTCTATCTATTGTAAAGTGTGCCAAAAAATGAGAGATGCACATTACTTACCATCTGCCAACAGATATTTACGTTGAAAACTTGGAATTCTATCTACTGTTAGCGTGCAAAAAAATGATAGATGCACATTACTTACCATCTGCCAGCAGATATTTACTTCTTTCGTCTTTCCTTAAAAGTGTCTCGCACCGGCCCTGCATCTCACAAAGGCTCTATAATTTTTATTGCACCAACAACCCACCTGATTTGAACTCCTAAGGATGTCGCAGCTTTTCCAGGTATGATAGAGAACCATAAATTTCTGACTTTCACCTAGTCAACATGCAAAAGATTAGAATTTAAATTCCAAACTTACCAAGAATTGCACGGATATGCTTTCTGCACATCAAAATGACGAATAATTGCAGGTAGTTTGTTATAACTCAATTCATGCACGATTTTCAATAGTGTCGGATGACGGACAAATAATGAGGGAAGACAGTTCCATATGAAGTGAGCTTCCTTTTCACATCTCAGTAAGGAATGCATGGTTAACTCACTTAAGATATCTCAACATGAAATATCATAAAGATTGAAAACTTATCTTCAAGATCCTGCATCAAATAAGATAAAGATTAGAAACATATATTTGAAATGGTGCTCCAGTTGCTATCAACTTGCAGACTGAGTTTCTTACATGATACTACATTCTTGGGCAGAATGAGAATGTTTTTCAGTGGAGCACCATCTCAAATATAAGTTTCCAATCTTCATTTTATTTGATGCAGGGTCTCGAAGATAAGTTTACAAACTCTGACATTTCATGTTGGGAGATCTAAAGTCTTGCAGAGTTGAGTTTCTTCAATGATGTTATTCGTAGCTTAGACTCCTAATGTCAGGACAACTCAAATGACTTCTGGAAAAGATATAAATGATATAGTTTAAATTTGTGCATTTTGTTCTGAAATGTTATCAGAAAGCATTCACATAGAACATGGCACACATCCCTGATGCAATATGAATCTGCTCCTGCAGCATGAAATCAGTCATTGAAAGATACAACAAATCAAAAGACGAGCAACATCAAATGGGCAACCCAACCTCTGAAGTCAAGGTATTTCAGAAACTGATTTTCATTTTATTTTGCGCCTTTGGGAAAAAATTGATTCGTCTTATTATTTTCTCCACATTTAAAATTTAGTTATACATCAAAACAAACATGTTAAATTACTAGGAACAGCTTGCACATCTCTAGTTTTTAAGCATTGCATTTTCATCAAAGATCTCCAGATACATTACTAGGAACTATCATGCAGAACTTTGCCTTTTTCTGCTTTAAACAATGCTGTTACCACGAGCAACATGGATTTTTTTAGGCGATTTTTACAGCTAAAAGATACTGCATGTAACAATTCTGCATTCCGGCTAAAAGCTTGCACCTATTGGACAAGCTAAGGTTACAAACATAACATTATGACACCAAAGGATTGAGATATTTTGTTTACAAAACGCATTAATAACATAAGATAATCTTAATGTTTCTGATCACTTATCAGAAGGATGTTCTAATAAACATGAACTTATGAATGGAATCTAACAAAATAAATTATCGGTCATAATGTGGAAATGATGATACAATTTGTACAAACCACAGATGCGCTGTGCCACATCTAGAACTTGGCCTTTAAGATAATGATTCCAGAAAGGCATAAGAGCCCCTTGAACATGCAAGTATGAAATTGGTGTGGCAAGATGTTGCAAATGAAAAAAACAGTATAATTCCCAATTCTAATACTGCTGAAGGAAATAACATATCGATTGTTTGAGTCCAAAATGATTCAGGGATGAGAAACAGGAACCAATTAATAATCCTTGTCCGGATTCTGATATTTAAAGCACATGATAAATATGAAAAAGTTAGACAACGACAATGGTTATGCTAGTTATTAGCTGCATGAAAATCCTATCTACTATAGGTAACCTCAAATTTAAAAGCAACTAATAAATGACTGGCAAGATTGTGAAAAACAATCAACAAATGACTTGCATTTGAAACACCGCAACAACATGAGAGTATGCATAATGAAGTTGTTTCTACCAAAGAAAAGTACTCCATTAAGCTTCAAAGTGTAGACAGGAAATCATCTGTGCTATTGTTCTAAATTAGCAGGATGAACTGAAATTAAAAACACAAATATACGCCAACTAACATGTCATGTATTCAGGCTCCGGCGAAGCACGTCCCAATTGAATAAATAAATACACATACAATAAAGCATTAGAGCTCAACACAACCAAGCCTTATTGATTCTTTCAAGCTTTAAGGTGTAGCAACATATCTTACACTGGACCTCTGCTACCTGCAACTGTCCTTTATCTGAAATGGGATTGGGACCATCTGCATGCAGATAGAATTCACAAGACATTTTATCAGAAGCAAGAACAATACATGTCTTCTTGAAGCACGTCATAGTCTACTAAAAATGCTTTCTAGTTTTGTCGAGATAAAGGTAGAGCTACATGGAGTTTAGAGAGCGGGTGGTCTTCAGAATTGAAAAGGACAGAAATATGGTGTATTGAATCATAATCACTGCATGGAGAGTAGAGAATAGCTTATCAAAATGAAAAGGATTATTTTTTTAGTCCTTTTTCTTCAGATGTGTTCTCATAACAGCAGAAGGCAATTACTCTTCATTTTAGTGAATGCATGTTAACTACAAAAGTTAGTAATTCCACTAAATTGTGCATTGTATTTTGCTAGTTCTGGCAAAGGGAGGCAGCAGTGTTGAAACAGCAACTGCAAACCTTGCAAGAAAATCATCGGTATGATCCATTCCCTTCAAGCAATAGTGTTTTATATGAGATAAATGAACATAATGACTGACAATAGAATAATTGAGACAGATCAAATATAAAATCTGAAACTTTCAAAGGAGCATGTTATTATTGAAATCAGACACTTGCAGATGGTACTAGTGTCCATGTGATCACTACCAATTTAGACACGCACACAAAAAAAAAATCACCTGTCACTGAAAAGTTCATCTCAGTCACCTGTAAGAAACGTCAACATTGTGCATCAGGAGCAAAGGGACCACAAGACGGCAGCAACCATACACCCTCTCCTAAAAGTATTCAAGTAGTGCTGGCCAGGTTTGTATGACCCCCAGAAATTCATCACAAAGTTGACCCAATGACTTTCAAGCCAAGTCACATTTGCAATCATTTTTTAAATTCTTTTTATCGAACAAGATTAAAGCATCTGCATGAACACATACCTATAAATACCTCGTATCACATTTACAGTTGAATAAATCATTTCTCCAATTATCTTTTTCCCATCTATTACTTCCTATTAATATCGTATTTTTTCATCAGTAAAAGAATGAATAGCATTCTAGCATTTCTCCAATGAGAATAAACTAACTCTAGCCTTCGATACCTCAAACTAAGAGTCACTCCAAAATATGTATGCATGCATGCATGTCAGAACAAAGACTAACAGTAAGTCTTACCGGAACATGAAAGGAAGCTTCCATGATAGCTAATGCTGTTGGAAAAATCCTTCAGGAACAGAATACAGTAAAAAGATAAATGGATCATTGCTTCTTAGTATATGCATCACTAGCAAAGTTTACAATGACCTAGACAAAACTTTAAGACCTAAACTGCATTTCCACATGATGATAACAGGCAAATGATGGGTGAACAACTTTCTGGCTTAAGCATAACAGATTTGCAGAATTTGGAGAACCAATTGGAAATGAGTCTTCAGGGTGTTCGCATGAAAAAGGTTTGAAATTCCTACAAACCCACTTTGCAATCTTTAGATTTCCAAATAGTGGAATGCGTCCATCTCGCTGAACTGATAGTGACTTCATCAGGAACAAATTTTAATGGATCAAATACAAGACCTAAATAGAAAGGTAAACCTGTAAACAAAGGCTACTGACTTGCTTTATGAAGTTTTAATTCAAATAGCTAAACCTTGATATCTCTGTTGCAGAGCAACCTCATTCACCAAGAAAATGTTGAACTCTATAAAAAGGTAAAGTAATTCGTCATGAAAATCAAGAATTGTATGAGGTAGAAGTTTGAGTATGCAGAAACTTGTAATATCCTTGCAATATATTGATTCAAACCATCACTACCTTAGTCCTGAGTCAAATTGCAAGGTGTTTCATTCCACCCTCATTGGCATATTTTCACATCCCAGGTCTATGGAACAAGGGACGTAAACAGAGCAAACAGAAGTTCCCTTCTCACAAATGATCTGGCCATCAGAGAGGAATCACATGTACCTGTCCATCTCCAGCTTAGCCAGCCACAACAACAAAACTATGATACACCAGCAAGAGCTACAAAGTCGGGGTATAATTTCCTCCACAGCACAAGTATTTAATTATGACTATCAATGACTTTACCAGAGTCTTTGATGCCAAACATTTGTCCCCTATAACCGCAGCAGACTACAATGCATGAGTTAAGATGTGTGATGCATCATCACTGGGATGGCTGTTGTGTCATTTTGATGGCCCATAAATTCATGCTTCTATTATTGCATTGTGGTATGTAAGTCGCTAACCATTCAAGAAACATACTTGGTTTGACACGGGGTAAAAACATTCACACTGCGTGGTGATCAAGACAGCTATTATGTAAAAAAGGAGATAATTGAAATAAAGAGAGGTGAAATTGTGATGCATTTTTACAACTTTTTTTAAAAAGATCTTAAATTTTCAAAAAATGGATAGAATTAGAAGTCAATCATACTACCATGAGCAATAGTATGTAGGATATCATTTGGTGGGACTCAAAATAACAATATCACCATGCATGTACTTCAGGAAGAATAACAATATGCTGACAGAAAAGCTAAACTATAGAAGCATATTTAACAAAATACTTCAGAAATATACGGGCATATATAATGCATGCTGATTTTGATTTCAACTAAGTTGTAATTTAAAAAATCAGACTAGAACTGTATAATAGTCCACCTTCTTCATTTCCTACGATTGTTGTATATACAATTTAAAGAAATGATCATAGCATATTGCTTATGGTAGTATGTTTAACAAGTATTGAACAACCGTATACAATTTAAAGAACTGATGACAACACAACTCACTTTCTATAGAATAAAGATGTTCCAGACAGACCACCACAAGGCATTCAAAGACAAATACCCTTTGATGGTCAAGAAAAGATACAGAGGAGAAAATAAAAAGAATGTGTCAACAAGCCCGTAATAACAGAAAGGAGGATGCACATTTTTAATATTAAAAGCAGTGTTACTGCAACTAGACTAGATAAAACCTAGGAAGTTTATATGAACCATTAATAGCAAGCTAAATCATACTGTGAAGTGTGGAAAAAAATATATGCTGCTTGTTATTTCTAAAAAAGGCTTTGTGTACAATACTAACTATACTTATGGTGCAAATGACAGAAAAAATTCAGAGCGATTCCAAGTTACCAAAACCCTCGAATGTGACAGGATATGCACCTCAATTATATGCCTGGTTTCTGGACTTACAAAACCCATATGATCACCGTGGAAGGAGCATTAATTCGTATTCTAGAAGAAGTGTTTCGAGTTGGAATTTGATGCATGCCAAATATGAAAGAGCAACTGGAGCCTGGCTAACAGCATGACTGTCCAGAGTTGGAATCTGATGTGTGAAGTTCAGTATTTTAAGAAAGTATGCAGCAGAGAGAACAGGTTTCCTTTCCAAATGCCTACTCCTGATATCGTCCAAACTGTGCATGAACATCCAGTTTTTGGAATAAATAGGAAAATAAGATTTCAAAAACAACTTGATGATAGTTAACTCCCTTATGAACAGGTGTTAAAGACTAAGGTCTGTTCTCATTTAGGACAAAAATGAATTTAAGAATAAGAGTGTGAGCTCTTGATTTCTAGACCTCCGATTCTAAAGGATCTTTATTTTTTTATAACTATTTTTCACTTCAAAACATTTCGGCGGTTCATACTCGAAAAAACTGTATCGATGGATCTCCAAAATTTTCCACGCAACTAACAAATAATAGTCTAAAAATAATTCTTTGGAAGGTTTACATCCTATTCATCTCTAAACAATGAAAAGAAGAAATAAGATAGACATAAAGATCGTTAGAGTTGCATTTGGCCAGATAACATGTGATCTTTAATACCTGGAGGGGAGATTTTGGAGCTTTTGCAGCTGCGGCCCAAACTTAATTTTTGTCGTGGGACCCACAGTCAAAAACTGGGGTCCCGTTTGGTTATTTGTGTGTTTGGAGCTGCGGTTCAACGCAACCGCAGTGCCAAACACCATCTAAATCTCTCTATTAGCATATTTTTTTCAAAATTAAGACTATATCCGTGCTTGAAATTCATACCATCTTGGACTCCAATATATTTCATAAAATTCCTTCACTTTATCCAAGACTTGAAGTTTCCAAGCATCACGCTAGTGTTAGAGTCAAACATCTGATTCTTTACTTAATAGAAAGTGAGTAGACAAACTAACTTGAGATATCAATTGTTTGAGAATGCAATAATCTTTGTACATTGTCAAAACTTTTCAAGTTGAGGGGGGTCAATACTTGGCTTTATCCCTAAAAAGGATAAAAACAACATTTTAAGGTGTTTGGCTAAATGTATACAATCACATGGTGGTTTCTTGACTTTTGGAACAAACAACTAAATAAACAATACAAGAATCCAATTTACTTGAATAAAATTAAAAAAAAAAAACCTTTTCATAGGAAAGGAAGAGACATGTTGATTGCACTATAATGTGATACGCTTATCTGTGATGTTGTGTAACAAAGCAACGAAAAGTGTTTGGTAAAAATTGTGATGTGTTATGAATAAATTTGTTGTTGTACTATTTGAATTAAAATGAATATAAAAGACATAAGCCTATTATAAGGTTTTTTTAGTAGCTAAATTAATAAAAAGAAAATTGACACTCATTTTTAAAGTTGAAATATCATTTAATATAATGTTTATACATATATCCATTTCAATTTAAAAGTCCTTTATTTATATATGTTTAACATTAAAAAATAAAAATAAGTTGCTTTAATTTTGGAAATCATAGCACTTATAATTATGGATATATGGTTGAGAGTGTGAAATAATAATACTTGGAATGTTATTGTGGATATTAAACAAAATATGGACTATTGAAGATTTTGTAATTTAAAAAATAATACAAGATTATTTCAATCTTTTTCAGAAAACAAATGACCCTCCATCTCAAAAAGCAATTTTCCCATACTTTTTAACAATTCTTTTGAGATGGAATCAAATATACATTATAAGTGGAATCACCTCATACTCTTTAAAGTTAAACAATGAAAGTTATTTACTTGTTTGAAACTTTTAACTATGGTAAAAGCTACATATAGGGCCAAACAAGCTTTCCATCTTCAAGATGAGGCAAAGAAAGTGTAGTGCCATTCATGGATATACCTCATAATGGCTTTAATTGATATAAAGAACATAAAAGATGAGTAATGTTTTAAGAGCAAGAGAAGAGGAAGACAGGTGAAGGTTGCAACATGTCCATGCTTCATCCCTTTTTTTGGATTCATGGGCGAGGAAAATGGGCAATATATTTTCCCCTTATTTGATTACAAAATTATAATTTGCCTAAAAGCTTTAAAGAATTTGCCACTCTCCCCTTAAGAGTCTTTTTCTATGAATTTTACCATGAATTCACAATCCGACCTTTAGATCAAACTGAAATTTTACCATGAATTTCTAGATATATTTTTCCACATTAAGTTTAGGTCAATTGGAGTTTGAAAAAGTCTATTGATACAAGTAAAGGGAAATCGAGTTTAGGCTAAGGATTTTCTCAATGATGTCAGGAGATTTCTCAATAATGTCAGGAGATGCAATATTAATTTTGCTATTGGTTATTTTTTGACTTATGGATTTTCTACTTGGAGATAATTCCTTTCCTCATAATGCAAGGATTCTCAACAACTTATTTTTAAGATTTTTTTAGCTCTACAATTATCTTTAATTGGAAACAACATAGCTTACAAGTGTGTCAATTATTCTTTAATATTCTAATTTTTTTTCCAACGATTTCTTATTTATCATATCTGCATAAGGAAAGAAGAGTTGGAATATTTAGTGGTAGATTACTCCCTTTGCTATATAAGCTTGTTTTATGAAGAATTGTATTTATTATTTAGGGTCAGTGTTATTTTCATTATTTTAGACTTGTTTTAGTTTTGGTTTGGGCTTTTACTATAATTTAGGTTCATGACAACCCATTAGTCATTGTTTAGGGTTTATTAAGTGTTGTCGACTTTGTTTATTTTGGACTATGTATAGTTTTTGTCAAGAAACCACCACCTAAAAACTTAAATTGTTAGGTAAGGACCCGAGATATTATTTATATTATTTTTTAACACGGTCTCTTAAGTAAAAACCCTTTAAGCTTGAAACTTGTATAGATTCACATTAGCTTATGCTTATGTTTTTATCAAATAGAATGAAAATAGTGAGATTTGAATCATGATCATTTGATCAATAAAATTTTGATATTATATTAAGAAATTATCTCTTAAGAGATCAAGTTGTTAGGTGAGACTAAAAATATGATTTATATTATTTTCTAACCGTTTTATTTGCGGGAAAATTCAGCAGTCATGATGTTTTGAATAAACTTGTGTTTTATGTGAAACAACATTGTTGAGACATAACAACTTTGACATCAAAGTATAACTTACTTGTTTGTGCCGTCGCAAACTTTTAAGTGTTCTATGATTAATAGGTCCATGTTCAATTTCCAATACCATCAATTAATATATATAGGGTTATCTCTAAGTCAAGGTTTCTATCTAAACCTTAATTTCAGCTTTCTTGGGTTGTTTATCTATTCATTGTGGGTTTCTGGATTTTTTTATCAATGAGATTCATATTGGTTGGCATTAGAGCTACTCTCTAAAAATTAGTTATATCCTCTTTGTTTTTATTGTTTAAATTAGTTTTCGCATATATCCTCTCGTTTTTTGTCTTGTTTCAGGCCAGTTTGTTCTCTTCTTTTATTATTGTCTAGTTTTGCATTACTGTCTTTTGATAAAAAAAAATATTCTATGTAGGGTTAAACAAAGGTGAAACAGGTATAATAAAGGCTTATTCAATTGGTTAATAAGGTAAATTGAAGTTTTTCTGGTCTAGTCTTATTAAAATCAGTTGGGTACCTTAAGTTTTAGATTTCAAATTTTGGGTCAAATTTCCTATTCCATAGTATTTTTATATCGTATATAGGTTATCTTCCATCTTGATTTTCTACTTATGTCATGTATTTACCAAAAAAAAGGAATGGAGAAAGGTTCTCGCTAAAAAACATAAAGACTTATCTTGTATATTTAGAGTTTTTAGGTACGAATTTGATTAATTACAAAATATTCTATGAATGTTAAGCTTTAAAAAGAGGAGAAACAATAATAATAGGATGAAAAACAAAAGAGAATGGTTGCTACTTTCATACAAAGTTGTTAAAGAAAAGAATTGGCAAGAAAAAAACTCCTAAAGCTTAATCAAGAGGCCTATGAACATTCATTGTACCTATTAGTGATTCAAGGACGAATCATCTTGAAGAAAGGAAATGATAAGATCTAAGAAAAAGTTTGACCAAGCAAATTTAGATTCTACATTGGGTTAAAATTTCAGGTCAACCAGAGTTCAAAAATATCTTGCGATACAAGTTAGCAAATGCTTGTTGCCTTTTAACTTCTTAACTTTCTATTTTAAGAGAACTTATAATACAAACATATTCAACAACTTTATTTATGAAGTTTTCTAGTTCTACAAAAATAGACAACAATGTAGTTTTCAAGTGTACTAAGGATATGATTCCTTAATACCTCGAAACTTTTTCCTTGTAATTTTTTTTATCCTAGCTACACAAAAAAGAAGGTTAGAGTATTCAATGTCAGTCAAATATAGGTTATTATTTGAGATTATATTAATTATAAGATTTTAATTGTATGCTAATTATACAGTTATATATATGTGTGTGTGGTTTCCATATTTAGCTAGGTTAAAGCTTGAAATCAGCCTTGTAATTATTGAAGTATTATGTTATTTGGTTCTATATAATGGAAGAAAATCTTTATTAAGAGGCATTCAAACAAAACCCATTGTTTTTGTCATGGTATCAGAGCTTAAACATTAAATTATAGTTATCTCATTTTATAGTTAATGTCAAGAGGATTAGAATTGTTAAGCGTTAGTTATAAAAGTGGTTTGGGATCAATCCATTGGTCTCTTTTGATTGTAGGCATATTTTATAGGCCTTTTTAGTTGTTGACATAATCTCAAGAGGTGTTGTTAATATTTGGCATCAAAATGGCTTGGATGTTTGTGGTGATTTGTTGTTGTTTGGTAATTATTTTTTGGTATCATGACCACTAATAATTTAGTGTTTTAGGGAGACATTCATGAGTAAAAATTATTTTGTCAATGAATCCTAATTTTGTTTATTTTTTATGGGGTCACATGAATGAAAGCAATCTAACTCCTATTAAGGATTCAAAGTAGGGTTAGTGGAAGATCAAATAAGTTAGAATCATGATTTGAATGTTAGCCTTTGTTGACCATTTAATTATTCTAAATTTGAGGTCATGTAAGACTATTAAAAGCATGAGGAAATATTTGAAGAAAGTCTATAGTCAAAACAACATGGCCCAATGATTTCAATTTGAGTATAGAATTGCAAATTATAACCAAGACAATCTCTCCCTTCGAAAATATTTTACTGAATTTCAAATCTTATGGACAAATTTTATGCCAAAGTACATGATGGTTTTCTCGCTACATTTCTTGAGGTTCATGAGCAAAGCAAGATAGATCAATTTCTTATGAAATTGTGACCTGAGTTCAAGTCTCTACTCATCTAATTTGATGAGTTGTGATCCCTTTTTTTCTTTAGATATATGCTTTGAGGGGTTACTTCATGAGGAGCAATATCTTACTACACAGGCTACCTTCCAGCAAAATATATTACCAGTAATATCGTTGCTTATGTTGCTCGAGTGAAAGAGAAAGGTAAAGTCATAAAAAGTTCAATGTTATAGTTGCATGGAATATGAACATATTTATGTTTACTCTATGAAGTCTTGTAATTAATGCAAGAAGCCAAGACATATTATCAAAGAGTGCCCAGCCCATCCTCATAATCTTCAGGCTATTGTCTATCAAGTTATAATTGATTCATCTTTCATTATTGGTGGCTAATGTCTATCAAGTTATAATTGATTCATCTTTCAATATTAGTAATTCATTTGTCCTTACCCTTGAGATGGTCCAGCAAATGATTATTTCTACTTTTTTAACCTTGGAACTTCAAGGTAACAGCATTCCACCATTAAAATCTTGTCTTATTGATTTTGGTACATCTAATCATATGACTAGTTTTGTTGTCACTCTTCACTATATTCGGTCATATATGGGATCATTATAAAGTACATTTGCTAATGGTAATCAATTTTTTATTCATGATGTTGGAGATATTAATTTCTCTACTAGAGATGTATTTGTATCTCCTTAACTTTCCAATAGTCATATATCAGCAGGTCAGTTGGTTGATGATGATTGTGATGTTTTGTTTTCTTGTTATGGTCAAGTTCAAGATCAGGTGTCGAAGAAGATACTTGTAAAGGGATCTAAAGATGATTTGTTTTCTACACTTTTTCATTCCTCCAATTTTTATGGCATGTACAATTATAAACCATAAAAGTGAAATATGTCATAAATATTTAGGTCATCCTAACGTTATTATCTTATCTTATTTAAAGAACTCCAATTTGTTAGGCAATAAAGATCAATTTTCATCCCATTTTTCTCTTGATTATTTCATATGCTAATTAGGTAAGAGTCTATTTCCTTTCTTACAATAACCGTGCTGAAAAATGTTTTGATTTGGTTTATAGTGACATGTGGTGTATTTCTCCAGTTATATCTCATGAGCATTATAAATATTGTCAAATTCATCAATGATTACAACAAATATACTTGAATTTGTTTTCTTTGTTCTAAATATGAGGTATTTCCTATCTTTCGATGATATGTTGCTTATGTTGAAACTCAATTTTCTTCATGTATTAAAGTGTTAATATTTAATTAAGTTGGGGGATATGTCTCGTGAGTTTCATTGGGTTTTTTAACCAAAAAGGCATTGTCTCTAAGCGTTTTTACCCCTATATACCTCAATAAGATGGTGTTGTTGAATGTAAGAATAGTTATTTGCTATATGTTACTCGCACATTATTGCTTGAATCTTCTATTCTTTCTAAATTCTAGATTGAAGTCCTAATCATGACAATCCATCTAATTAATAGATTACCCTCTAATGTTTTGAAATTTAATATTATTTATTATTATTTATATCAACAATATCCTTGTTATATTGACATATATTGGTTGATGTTCATTGCCCAACTACTGTAAAAACTATTGTTGTAAGTGGCTTCACTCTATCAAACTCCAATCTAATAAGATTTTGGCTTGATATAAAGCATGGTTTGTTGCTCTTAGTAAGGAGTATAGGGTGGACTAAGAGACTTTTGCTTTAGTGTTAAGATGACTATTGTATGGATTGTTATTTCAATTGTTGCTTCAATAACTATAACTTCAATATAACTTTATAACTATAGCTTCATAAAAAGATTCACTTCACATGACTCTTGATAAATTATTTTTAAGGTGACTTGCGCATCAATTATACTATATGATGTACTCTTGTACGCATCGGAACTCCTCGTTTTGAGCATCCCGGTATGCTTTTGATGTTTTTGGGTCTTCAAGTTTGGTCTCATGTACCATACAGAATGAAAGATCCTAAAAATTTATACAGCTTGTAATCTTGAACACAATTAGTACGTGATGAGAAACAAGATTGATTTGCAATTTCATATTACTATATATTATATTTTGGTTTAAGTTTTGTTATTAGGGTGTGATGATTCTAATTAAATGATTTTTATTTTTATTTTTGAGAAAGATGGGACGTTTAAAATGGTAAAATAGATATGTACAGCACATAGTTGAAGGAAATAAAAAAAGAAGTCGTGCAAGGGAAGCAAAAAAAAACAATACAAATTCATAGTAAATAGGTTGGCTACTTATCCAAAATACCAATCATCTTCGCTGAGACTTGTACTATTTACCACACCGCTAAATCCACAGATCAATTACGTCTATCTATGATGATGACCACACAACTGGTTGCTTAAATATAATAGTTTAGACCCGTTAACTTAAAACACCTCAAACATTTTAGTAGAACAAGAAAACAAAAGGGAACAATTTTCCTATTCTGTATTTTATGTGATTTCCATTACACACTTGATATTAAAGAATCAAATATTACCTTATGGAATCGACCATTCATGAGCACAACGATTATCCTGCAAAGATAAGTCATAAAATAAAGTGAAACGATAAGACATCCAATGAAGCTAACAGCCATGTCAAAATTAACTTTGTCCGCTATGAAATGGATATATCTCAATGGTACAGAACCAATAATTTAAAAAAACTATAATCAAATTAAAGCAGCTACATAGCAGTTCAAACTTCAAAAGTGAACTTTGCTAAACACTGTACGAACACCGGCAAAAAGATCATAATTCTCGAGTACTTACCTAAAAGCGAAAAGCATCTGGCGCTTCCATCCAGCTCCGTTGCTACTCTAAAATATCTTCTGCAAATGTTCCAAAATATCAAAAACAAATTTAAAAAAATTAAAAATAAAGGGTATGCACCAGTCAAAACACAGAATGCTACTCGATTTTGGTGAAGAAAAGATGAAACAAAGTCATAACTTTTCGTTTAGCTGCCGATATAACATCATCAAAAACGAAAACACGAACTTAGGGTTTCAAATGCGCATGTAATGATGTCAGTAGTTTAGTTCTTTTGCTTATATTTCTTGGAGTTTCTCATCAACCAAGCGGATCGACGCATTTTGTTGATCCGATAACAACATATACCGATGGCAACATTGAAAAATCACAGATAAGAACAAAATTAATAATCATTTAAACGGCGACTTACTTTGAAGAAAGCAGCTTTCAGTAGTAAATATAAAGCTTACAAAGGCTACAAAAGTTTAGAGAGGCCAAGTGAACAGTCTAGATTGGAAGAGGAAAGATATTAAAATCTGGACAAAAAAATTAGGGAAAAATCTGTGGGAGAATCGGAGGGAAACAAGAAAGAGAAGCTGGAAGGAGATTATAAGAAATCTGCTTCATTCAAGGAGACATGATAATTTGGGTGGGAGTATAGAGTGACGACGCTAGAGAGAGATGTTAGCGAGACAGATAGAGGGGGGTGGGGGCATGAAAATATCTGTGGATTAAAAAATATTATATAGTGTGAGGTAGTAGTCGTCTAGTAGAGTTACTTAGGGTTGCCCCCACCCGATCTATACTTGTAATCAAATAATCCGGTACTATTTACCTTTTTTTCTAGAAGTAAAATAAAAATAAAAACAAAAACAAATTCAAATATCTTAAGGTTCGGAATTCGGATGCTTCTAGATCTGCTTTTCTCCGTTCCGGGGACAAATGCCTTTTTTTAACTATCACCAGCGCATCTGTTTGCTATACAGTCCGCTTCTCTTCTCGGCGCATGCGCACAAAGGCTAGCGATTATCCAATGTTTCTGGAATTTGTTTTATATAAAATAAAATGAAGGCTTTTAGATATGTAGTTTGCGATAATTTTACAATATATGATGAATAAATCAATAAATAAATGTTATTTTATCAGGTACTTTTACTGAATATTGTAATTATTTTTATTCGGAATAGTAATAAATTAAATATGTTAATCCGTTTACTCAAAAGAAATTCAAGACACATGAAAATCTTATTTATATTAAACGTTAACATTCTGTATATATTTGGTATGCTAACTTCTCAATTTTTAAATGAAAATTTTGCTTTCATTTTTATTAATTGAGTGTGGGAAATTTTAAATCTTTTTAGTTAATTGTTTTTATTATATTTGTATTTAAAAAAAACACATCAAATATATAATAACTTAAATATACGTAGAAGTGATATTTATATTAAAATTATACTGTCTACAATTTTTTTTAAAAAAAAATTATGTTTTGATTTTGAGTTATAAGATAAATTTAAGTATTTTTTTTCTTGGTAAAAAAATCATTATAGGCTTTAAATTTACATTTTTTAATATAAAATTATATATATATTATTTTTAGATTCTCTGAAATATCTCAAATTGTGCTTCCCTTTCTGAATATAGGATTAACAAAATGAATTTTTGATATGTAGGATCAAAAACATTACAAAGAAAGCCGTCTGGAGCCTTAACTAAGAAGCCGCTGTTTTCAAGCCGTTTAGAAATGCGTATAGCTGACGCGAGTAGGCAATTCAATTGTGCCAAAGTGAGACAGTTGGGCAAACAACCGAATTACGTGTCACGCTTTTAATCAGCCACGATGATCAGGTACAACTTCTTGTATATGAGGTCGTGCAGTGTCTCTCTAAACTAATAAAAAAAGAACACGCAGCTGTCCTCGCCACCAATTTAGTCTTTTAAAAAACTCGAATCTTATAGGCTCATGTTTCTATTCTTTCTTTTTGTAGGTATCGCAAAAGAAAGATACTCTGCCGCCCTGAACAGACACGTGTCCACTAGTGTACTTTTGTTCTATTATTCGACCTTTTTTTTAATCTATCCCAAAGGGCATGAAATATTTCATGATTTGAGAGAAGAGAGGTTTCTCTCTTTCCTTGCAGTTCAGATGTTTTGCAAGGATGAGGCAGTAACATTTTTTCTTCCTCGAAAAACCTCTTGCTTAAAATAATAAAGTAATTATGTTAGTATGATTGATGTTATTTTTTTAAGAAAAATTTATTCAAGAATATGTTAAAATATTATTTTTTTATTTTTTAAAAATTATTTTTGATATTAGTATACAAAAATGATTTAAAAATACCAAAAAAATAATTTAAAGTATAAAATAATTTAAAATAAGAAATTAAAATATATTTTTTTCATTTTTTTTTTTTACAAAAATATTTTTGAAACATAATATTAAACATGACTAAAAAACAAATATGTGTATATCATATTTATTTATGTGACGTGAATAAGTAATAGGTCTTATCAAAATTTATACAAGGTAATTATTTTGTTAGAATGTTTAATTGATGTTGTTTTTAAAAGTATTTTTTATTCATAAATATATCAAAATTATTTTTTTTATTTTTAAAAAATTATTTTTGACATAAACACATGAAAATGATTTAAAAACACTTCAAAAATTTAATTAAAAATAAATTAAAAATCATTTTTTAAACAGTGTCAAACAAAAGCTTCATCTACGCTCCACATAGTTTGAATATTTTTACTTTTTACAAAAAAAAATGATACAGGATTTTTTTCAACGTGTTAAAAACTTTATATATTTATTCAATTAAGTAAATTGAGATTGATTTGTGTTGATATATAAATAATATGTGGCATTAACTTTGTTCGTGTGTATATTTAATTTGTTAATAAAAACTTATTTATCTTTGATAATTATTGAATATTCTATTATGAATCCAAAATAAATATAAAGTTCTCATAGTAAAAATATTTCATAAATAAATTTATAAATTTGTCGTAATTATAAAACTTTTATTGAATCAGAATATTATTTTTAAACATTTATGGTCACTGTTTTATTAAGAATGCACATTAACTAAAGTTGTTAAGATTAATATATATTATGTTTTTCTTGTTAAATGAAGCAATTGCTCCTATAAGCCAAGGTATAAGGAATATTTGAAATTAATATGTGAATATTTTTTAAGTACATATATACTGAATTGACACACATAAAAAATTCACATTGAGAAATCACATTGTTTATGAAAAGCTTCACTTGACAGGTATGCAAGTCATCATTAAACTTAAAATCATCTAAGTCATCTTATATAATAAATGTTATTTTAATAAATAAAAAATTATTATTTTCTAGTTTATTATTTCTATTTCGCATTTATCTCTTTTTTTTCACTTTAAATTATAACTATAACTTTAACTTTATTTTTCTCTTTTTTATATATAATTTTTTGAAGTGTTAATTTTCTTTGAATATAATACTCTTTCAAAAAATATTAATTCAAGTGCTTATTCTCTCTACCCTCTATATCTCTCTCTTTCCTACTTCACGTGAGAAATTACATTATACTCTTTATAAGGGGAACTCCAACTGGAGTGTCATTTTACGAGGCAAAAATAAAAAACTAATTGTTTAGCATGTTTGTTCAATTTTTTGCACTGTAACAAGAGTGTCATTTGTAGAGCCAAAAATGGCACCCCATGCATGAGCTGCTATTTGTAGCAGCTCATGTAGAGAAGGCAAAAATTTGGGGCCACCTTATATATATATATATATATATATATATATATATATATATATATATATATATATCAAAAATGTTTGTTTTTGTTTTTATTTAAAAATCTCAATAAGAGAGTAAAAAATTATATACAAAATTAATAATTATATTGTTGGAGGGTTTTTTAAAAGTAATTATTTAATTATATAACTTATTCCTATTAATTGTATAATTAAACTACATACAAAATAATTGCACTATATTTAAAATAATATAAAAAAATAGTTCTCCAAAATAGCTTTTACCATTGGAGCAAACATCAACAAAAAAGCCCAAAGGGCATGAAATATTTAATGATTTGAGAGGAGAGAGGTTTCTCTCTTGCCTTGTAGTTCAGATGTTTTGCAAGGATGAAGGATTACATTTCTTCTTCTTCTACAGAAACCTCATGCTTAAAAGATAGAGTGATTATTGCGATTATGTTTTATGTTATTTTTAAAAATATTTTTTTATTTAAAAATATATTAAAATAGTATTTTTTTATTTTTTTAAAAATCATTTTTAATATTAATATACAAAAATATTTAAAAACACTCAAACAAAATTTAAATAAAAAATAAAAATAAAATTATTTGTTTTTCAAAAACGCTTTTAAAATGTAATGTCAAACATGGCCAAAGAACAAATACATGTCTATCATATTTATTTATGTAACGTGAATAGGTAATATGTCTTATCAAAATATATGCAAGCTATTTATTTCGTCATAATGTGTAATTGATGTTGTTTTTAAAAATATTTTTTATTCATAAATATATCAAAATAAAATTTATTATACTGAACAGTAAAAAAATATTTTTAACATCAACACATGAAAATGACTCTAAAACACTTCAAAAAAATAATTTAAAACAGATAAAAAGTCATTTTTTAAATAGTGTCGAATAAAAGTTTCATCTACGTTACACATAGTTTGAATATTTTTACTTTTTACAAAAAAAATGATACGAAAGTTTTTTTAACGTGTTAAAAACTTTATATATTCATTTAACTAAGTAAATTGAGATTGATTTGTGTTGATTTATAAATAAGACGTGGCATTGACTTTGTTCATGTGTATATTTAATTTGTTAATAAAAACTTATTTATCTCTGAAAATTATTGAATATTTTATTATGAATCCAAAATAAATATAAAGTTCTCGGAGTAAAAATAACTTATAGATAAATTTATAAATTTGTAGTAATTATAAAACTTTTATCACATCAAAATATTGTTTTAAATATTTATGGTCAATGTTTTATTAAGAATGCACATTAACTAAAGTTGTTAAGACTAATATATATTATGTTTTTCTTATTAAATGCAGCAGTTACTCCAATGAGCTAAGGTATCAAGAATACTTGAAATTAACATGTAAATATTTGTTAAGTATATTTATACTGAACTGACACACATAAAAAATTTATATTGAGAAACTATATTTATTTATGAAAAGCTTCACTTGATGGTGTGCAAGTCATCACTAAACTTAAAATCATATAGTTATCTTATATAAATAAATGTTATTTTAATAGAAAAAAAATATTTATTATTTTATAGCTTATCATTTCTATCTCGCATCTCTTTCTTTTTTCTTCACTTTAAGTTATAACTATAACTTTAAACATTATTTTTCTCTTTTTTTATATATCATTTTTTTAAGTGTTAGTTTTCTTTAATTCAAGTGCTTTTTACATCTCTCTCTTTCCTACTTTACGTGAGAAATTACATCATACTCTTTCTAATCAAACATTATTTTGTTCTTTTTCTAGCATTATTTTTTCCTTTTTTCTAGAGTTATTTTTATTTTTATTTTTACATATAAACTTATTTTTCAAGTGTTCGCATTTTATGCAGGCACTCCTGTAAATTATCAACTGTACCTCAAAATTAACCAATAAAATATTGACAAGTATCCTGCAAATTACTTTATTTCAAATTCGATATTTCAGGCTAACGGGTTGAATGGAAGGACCAATTTTTCCTCCAACAAAAACCCTGAGGACCCGATTGCTTTTGTAGAATCATTGGGTTCCATGCGCCAAAGATGCAAATTCCTTATGGACTAGAAACAGTGTGCTATTAAGCAGGTATATGTATGGTAGATATTGTGTTTTAAAATATTTTTAGCTTGAAAATATATTAAAATAATAATAATTTTATTATAAAAAAATTATTTTTAATACATACAAATTAATAATATAAAAAATATACTTTTTATTTTTTTTAACAAAAAAACATTCCACACTAAACCAAAAAACGATAAACAAGTGAAGTTGATGGGCTGTAACATGCAGGCCCGTTTTGTTATCAAGCCAGCTCCCTTTTCATTGGACTTGGACCCTCGAGAATCTGGAACCCTTTTTCTTCTATCCTAATCCACCTAAATAAATTCCAGGCCGGTCTAAAAACATTTTCAATCTCTCACACACATACTTGCATAAGGAACCCAGAAGAAGACACAAACTGGATAAGCAACAAGAAGCGGCGGACACAAAAACTTCTTGCCAAAAACGTTGTGACTCTCGCGGTAAGCTCCTTATCGTCTCATTCCAAAATCGCCCCGGCATTTGAAAGCATTGTAAAAAGTTCATTTTCATCCTGAACTTGTTTTGTTCGTAGCATGAGTTTTTGAGTTTTAGTGGTTGTTCTATACTAGTAGTTCAGGTTATGGATTTGATAATACCTACAAGTCATACCCATGAAGGGCTTTGCTCATTTCAATACTTCAATAGAGACACCACTAGAAGAAGTAGCTTTGCTGGAGCTAGAATTAGGGGTAATGTTGGTTCAACCAGGAAAATCCACGTGGGGCTTAGAAAGTTAAGGAAGAGTCGGGTTTTTGCCGTGTCGGAAGTCGAAACGTTTCACTCCAATGGTAAATTGCAAAATCACGACAAGCCTCTAAACGGGCACATGGGAAATGGACATGTTTCTTCGAGTTCTATCGAGGAATTTGAGAGCAATAATCATCTTCGTAAGTTGGTCAGAAATGGGGAATTAGAAGAGGGTTTTAGATTTCTTGAAAGCATGGTCTATCGCGGGGAGATTCCGGATATAATTGCTTCCACGAGTCTAATTCGAGGATTTTGTAAGATTGGAAAGACTAGGAAGGCGACTCGGGTCATGGAAATAATAGAGGATTCTGGAGCGGTTCCAGATGTTATAACTTATAATGTATTGATCAGTGGGTATTGCAAGGCAGGAGAGATTGATAATGCTTTAAGGGTTTTGGACCGGATGAGTGTTGCCCCAGATGTTGTTACATATAATACGATCCTGCGTACCCTGTGTGACAGTGGGAAGTTGAAGCAAGCAATGGAAGTTCTTGATCGACAGCTGGAAAAGGAGTGTTATCCAGATGTGATTACATATACTATACTGATTGAGGCGACTTGTGCGGAAAGTGAGGTTGGACAGGCCATGAAACTCTTAGATGAGATGCGAGACAGAGGATGCAAACCAGATGTGGTTACATACAATGTTCTCGTCAATGGGATGTGCAAGGAAGGGAGATTGGACGAAGCTATAAAGTTCTTAAACAGCATGTCATCATATGGATGCCAGCCTAATGTCATAACTCATAATATTATCTTGCGTAGCATGTGTAGCACAGGCAGGTGGATGGATGCAGAGAAACTACTAGCTGAAATGGTTCGTAAAGGTTGCTCTCCTAGTGTTGTTACTTTCAATATCTTAATTAATTTCTTGTGCCGTAAGGGTTTGCTAGGTCGAGCAATTGACATATTGGAGAAGATGCCAATGCATGGATGCACTCCAAATTCTTTAAGCTACAATCCATTGCTCCATGGCTTCTGCAAAGAAAAGAAGATGGACAGGGCA
Organism: Salix brachista; assembly: GCA_009078335.1. Taxonomy (NCBI): domain Eukaryota; kingdom Viridiplantae; phylum Streptophyta; class Magnoliopsida; order Malpighiales; family Salicaceae; genus Salix; species Salix brachista. The sequence continues at coordinate 7,314,598 of CM018573.1, read as the reverse complement.
ATTCAGTATTTGGAGATAATGGTGTCTAGAGGCTGTTATCCTGATATTGTGACCTATAATACTATGCTCACAGCTTTGTGTAAAGATGGCAAGGTTGATGCTGCAGTTGAGCTACTTAATCAGCTAAGTAGTAAAGGGTGCTCACCTGTATTAATCACCTACAATACTGTGATTGATGGGCTCTCAAAGGTAGGGAAAACAGATGAAGCAGTAGAACTACTGCATGAGATGCGTGGAAAGGGTCTGAAGCCCGATGTCATCACTTATTCCTCACTTATTGCTGGGCTTAGTAGAGAAGGGAAGGTTGAAGAAGCAATCGAGTTTTTTCATGATGTGGAAGGATGTGGGGTCAAACCCAATGCTTTCACCTACAACTCTATCATGTTTGGACTTTGTAAGGCTCAACAGACTGGTCGTGCAATTGACTTCCTGGCTTATATGATATCTAAGGGATGTAAACCCACTGAAGTTTCATACACCATTCTCATTGAAGGCATAGCTAATGAAGGTTTAGCGAAGGAGGCTTTGGAGCTGTTAAACGAGCTGTGCTCGAGAGGAGTTGTGAAGAAAAGCTCAGCAGAACAGGTGGTAGTCAGGCTGTAGCTTGCAATCTGTGTCATCTGCTGCACTGGATGACTGGTCTCTGGTAACATGTTACCTTGATTTCATGAGCCTCACTCTTTCTCGATTAAGTATTTTCAGGAGCTCATCTCTTACTTGAATTTGCAATTCACAACATGCAAATCCAAGTTCAGTTTTGTTAGTCTGTGTAGCCCTTGTCCCTCATTTCATTTGGTCTTGGGTGTGCTCCATAATTCTGATGAATGTTCATACACTGACTGTTTATCCTCGTTTGAGCAACAAGTAATACCTATTCGAGTCTGTTCTCTTCTCCAGCTTGCACTTGAAATCTTTTATTAAATATGATGGTGTTTTTCATAGTATTAAGTATGATGGTGGTTTTTTGGTATACCTTCTTAAAGCCTGAGAAAAATAAAAGTAACTTGCTAGATGCACCTCTCTCCTTTGTTTGGAGATAGAGGAATGATGAGCTCTGAAAAAAAAGTTCCAGAAAAAAAACTGAGATGGGCATGATCATTTTGGTTTTTGACATGATTGTGTGGTGTTTGCCTCTTCTGTAAAAACTTTAATGTTACTTCCTTTCGAAACTTTCGAGCATGAAAAACCTACGCTTCATTGACATAAAATGGATCTTTCCAAAAAGATACCTGCACATCTTATGATTCTGGACACTCCTGGTACACTCAAGAACAGCCAGAACCATCAGGATAGAGATAAAAATAAAGGGGCCCTTCAGCAGGATGGAAAGGGAGAGGAGATTCTTAGAACAAAAACAAAGTCGAGGGGAACCAATGGTAGTAGAACAGGTGCCGCTAAAAGGATGAGCCGGATGTGTGCTGCAGTTGTATATGCCGTCTGAATCTCATGTAAAAAGATAATCACCAGAAAAAAGTTTTTAAAAATAAAATAAAGCAAGATAATAACAAGAATTGAAAGGAGCAGAATTGTAAGAGCTAGCGATTTATCTAGAGCGGTTTCAGCAATGCATCCTGAATACGTCTACATAAGCTCCCAATATTCCTGCTTCATGAAACAATCTCGTGGCCTGCACTAACAGAGTTCCAAAATAATAATAATAATAATAATAATACTTACATGACTTTTTTGCGGAATAGACATGTAGAAAAAATAGCAACCATTTTAACTTTTGATAAAAAAAAAACATTAGAAATAACTTCTGACTTGAGTCAAAAGCTTGTTATAAAATAACGTTAAAATTTTAAGTTAGTTAAAATTAGAACTTACAATAACGTTAGAATGACATTAGAACTACTGCTTACAAGTTTAAGCAAAGAGCAGGAAATTGCGAGGAATACCTGCCAATTACAACTTACAATATGCAATATATAGCTTATTACTGCACAGGTTCCCAGAAATTATAGCTAAAATAAAGTCATATTGACAAATCGTTTCTTGATCCTCAAACATCAACCCTTCCCTTCTTTACGCCGTTGTGTCATCTTTCTCCCTTGAAAACAAAAGGAAACTTGTTCATATGATCTTGTGAAAATCTTCTCCACCACACAAAATCCTTAACAAAAAAAGTGGAGGGAGGAAAAGACACGAGCACTCAAAAGAAGAGACCCCACAATCGTTCAAAAGAATAATATTGGTTTCACCATTGTTTCCAAGGAAGAAAAGCCGCGCTGATGGAGAGAACTTTATCTTCTAGAAATAAAGAAGAAGAGGAAGAAGAAGAGGAAGGGCCGCTGTCATGTTGGGGTCGTCTCAAGTGCGGGAAGTATCCATGGACTAAAAGAAGAATAACCAGCAACACGACACCGTCTCCAAGACAGGAGAGGAGTAGTACTATAGGTTGCAATTTAACAGCAACTCTGACGAGAAACAGTAGAAAACCAAAAGTCCAAGCTGGAGGACGTTTTAGGTACTCCCCCTTAAGCTATGCTCAGAATTTTGACGATGGTAGCTGGGACAACGATGATATGGAGGATGATGTATTTCCCAGCTTCTCTTCAAGATTTGCTCCACCTCCATCAACATCACTTGAAGAAGATAAGAGATAGAGAGCTGGCTGACAGCAATTTCTTCCGAGACTGTTGGTGTACTGGTATTATGCTGAATAAGCCTGATTCTTTTCTTACTCTTTTTTATCCAGTAAAGAAAACAGTATCATACAACTAGCTTTCATATTTCATATTTCATATTTCATGAGACTATCAATAACACCCGTCTGCATTGATATAGCATAGTACATGAGATTAAGTATTTTATATTTGAAGGAAATGGAGATGATACCAATTAACGAAAATGCCTTCAAGTTTTTGGACTTTTAACATCCCTGCGTTCAAGTTACTGCTTTTTTCATGCTAAAAAACAAAACAAAACAAAAAAGTGATGATATTATTTATTTTGTGTGGAAGTTTCGTTCAGAGATGTCCATTTATTTTTGTAAGCTGTCGGGATAAATAAACATCAGGTCTGGCTTAATTCAATTCATATTCAGATCGGTAACTGAAATGTTCTTCCCATACTAAGCTTAGGCTAATGGTTGAAGTTGAATTCGAACTATGGGATGGGCCTATATATCTTCACCAAACTGATCCCGTAAGGACCAAGACATAGAGGAGTCCTCACGCTGTTTTCCTCTGCAAAGTCTACCTCGGACCCGTTAATTATTCGTTGGGCTGCTTGGCCTAAGTTGAAATTTTAGAAGGAACGAGCCATGTATCCGTCTGTCTGCAGTTTAATACAATCTTCAACTATCTAGCTAGCTCATGCAATGCCTGGCGAGGAGGATAGAAGCAAAGAACCAAAAAAATAAAAATAAAAAATGATTTAATAATCTCTAATAAATCTAAGAAGTCTGCATGCTCAATAAGCTTTCACCTTAGCGTAAGTACAATCGGTGAACCCTCCTAAGTTTGTCAATCCATGCCCAATATTTTGCCAACACTTCCAAACCTGAAAAACTTTATTCGTTTTTTTTTTGTGACCTTTCGAACGAAGCAGCTTGGAATGACTACTTAATTGAACTAATAGACAGGACATCCATCAACAATAACACCTTTGGCAGTTGGGCAGGTAGCAAGGGGACAGTGCTCGCCAGCAGCGCCCCACCAGTCTAGGCTGATCTCCTTCATCGTCAGACTGAAGTACAGAAGAACTCCCATGAAAGCCAAACCAGCATCCAAGGCGGCAGAAAGAACATAGTTGTACCTCTGCCACCAAACCTTGTGGAACTTAAAGACGAAGTAGTTGAAAGTTATGGCAACCACAATCCAGCAATTGAAGTTTACTGTTGTAGCTGGTGGCATTGCAGCTGTTGATCCCAAAAGTACAGGAAGATTAATTAATTTAATCCATTTCTGCTTTGGGAAAAGTTTGTGTAGCCCCCATACCAGAACAGGTCCCAGCACTCCTCCAAGGAAGAACCAATTAAGTTCTGTGTAGTTTCCAAGTCGACCAAAGATTCGAGCAGGTCCAATCAAACCCCAGATCACAGATGCATCATAGAAAACTCGATCACCAGGGCACGTCCATGGACTGTTTGGAGGGAGTAGCTCGTCCTGGCATATATTCTCAATGCCAGTCAACAGCCACCATGCCACTGCAGTATTCAGTGTTCCATTTATTAGAGTACCTATGCACTTTATAGACGCAGCGAATAGGCATACATGAAAGAGTCAACGACAAGATACTATTTGGGAAAATAGAATAAGTCAACCTATAAACAGTCAAGCATGAGAGATACCTGCACCACAAACATAGATCTTGGTGGAATCTTCATGTAGTGACCTAGCTTGAAATCGCTGAGAAAGGAAACAGCTTGAGACATGCTTATATACCCATAGGTTTTGAAGCAGACGTTGGCTATTGGTCTACCAGGATAAATTAGACCCATAGTGTACTCTGTGATGATGTTTAGCCCTGGTGTCTGGCAATAGAAGGGGAATGGCAGCAATAATGCTAGTTATCAAATGAGTAAACAGCAAGAAATTAAATTGACTTCATATTTGAATTCAGAATCATGAAGGAAAATATCGCCATGAATCAAAATCATATGTTTTCTGTTTGAGATCTTCCTCGTTTTCTTAAAATTTCGGCTCACAACTTCTTGCAAGGCTTGCAACTTGGAAGTGCGCACTGCAGAACCGAGTCAGAAAAAAAAAATACAAAATTGGGATAGTTGCATGATTGGTATATTAACTTCACACCTTTGTCAGGAGACAATGTCTGGATTATGCTTCAAATGAAAGAAAAGTTGGTTTCCTGCCTTGTTGCTTTAGCAATTTACCTTATCAGCATATTATAAATTAAATTATTGATTTAACAGGAAGGCGTGAAATATTTTTTTATGCGTCCATTTGTCAGATTGCTTTGTGAACTCGTTTTTTATCTCCTAATGTCTTGGATAATTAAACATTCTTCGATAGAAGTGAAACATGTGAACAGAAAAAAGAGGACATGTTGGCATGTAAAAAAAAAAAGGGATAGAGAGGTATCCCAGATATTTTTTATAAAAAAAACCCACAATAATTTTTTTATTTTAAATTTTATTTTAAATTTTATTTTGAATAAGATATTTTAATTTAAAATATTTTCATTTATTAATACATAATATGATTTTAGAAGATGTTACTCAAAAAAACTTATATTAGAAAATAAAATATTGACTATAGTGCTTGATTGAGACACTAAAAAAAGCCGGGCTTATCAAAAAAAAAAATCCATGTAATTTGTGTGAACTGCGTTTAAAATAAATAAATAAATTATGATTTTTATATTTTCAGATCATTTAATATATTAATATTAAAAATATATTTTTTTAATTTTTTTAATGTATTTTGGAAAACAATTTGAAAAACAAACTCAACCAAATTTCAAAACATTCCATTTATTTGAAATAAAATTAAAGTTAGAATACCAATAACAATTCAAAACAAATGATGTGCCTGTTTGACAGATTGGTTGAAGTTGCTTTTAAAAATATTTTTCGTTCAGAAATACATCAAAATAATTTTTTTATTTTTAAAAAAATATTTTTGATATCAGCACATAAAAATGATCTAAAAACACTAATTTTTTTAATTTAAAATAAAAAAAATCAAGTTTTTTCAAAAATATTTTTGAAATGCAATGCGAAACAAGTCCGACATGTCATTGTCAAGTAACATAAAAATTGATGGAAGGTTGACAAAAATACTTATTGAAATTTTTTAAAAGTAGGTGCACTCAAATGAAAAAAAATTAAAAGTCATAACTCAATTGAGAAAAATGTAAATTTGGTATACTAATAATACAACTATCCTGAGAAAAAAGGGGTATTTGTTAAAAGATGAGTACCTGATTTGTTGTGGCAGTTATGACACTAACTGGAAGGGTAAAAATCAAAGCAAGGCCTGTCGCGAAGATGAGCGCCCACCATGGCATCTGGACTTGGTCTCTCATTAAAATGCACAGTACGAGAGAAAGTAAGAAAGACAGCACTAGCGTCAGGTGGAACCACCAGCCAGGAATATCCTCATACCTCTTCATTAATCTTGTGTGAACATCCATCTTTCCCTTGTATGAAGCTCGAAACTGTTGCCATATTTCCCTGTTGTGGAATAGTCAATCAAAACATATTCCAGCTATTAAATATCAAATTACTGCAATTCTGGCAACCCTAATCAAAGCATTAAATCCTTCACTTACTTTCCATTAAACACGAGCACATGCGTGAGGGTGGACATAATGGCAGCAAAACCAATCCCGTATGTCAGCGAAAAGAACACACTCAAATTTATGTTTCCTTGCCTCTGAAATGCGGCCACATCCAGCTCGAAGTTGTTGTCAACTATGGCAGATACGTTATACGAGTGTCCTTTATTGTCAAATAAATGCGAGGAGAAAATTGGAAACGTCTTTGCGTTGTAGAGATTAAAACGCCAGTATGCTATTGGCAGTACTACGTACATAAATGCAGCATAGCCCACAAGGACATTGACGGCGGCAAAGAACGGGGTGATGAGTGGGCTGCCAATGAACGAAGCTATGACAGACCAGTCAAGTCCGAAAGCACCAATACCAAGTCCTCTCATTCCTGAGCCAAGCTGCTGGGCTGTTACTGACTTGGGGAATGCCCAGCAGACCCACGAAATGGTTCCGATGGCCGGGAAAAGGTAGCCGGGAAACACATACCATGAGAAGCTACAGATTAGAGCGATCAAGAAGAATTTCCCTCGTGACATGCGGCTGTTATCTTTCTCATGCAGAGCCCTGCAGAATGTAAGGTAATAGCAATAGGCAATGACTAAGATTTAATCCTGTTTCAAGAATTGAAATTGAAGTGCTTAAATAGGCAAAGCATGAACAACAAGTATCGATTATTAAATATTGCTCCCTTTTCAGCCTTCCAATTAACAGCAGTTCTTTACAGTGATACCAGAACAATGATAAATTTTGTAAGTCCAGAGAACAATTCCATTGTAACGAGCTTATATATATATATAAGCTCGTTATAAGCTTGTTACAATGGAATTGTTCTCTGAACTATATTTATATCTATATATATATGTGTATATATACTGCAAAAGAAAAAGAAAAAGAAAAGAGGGATTCAATTTTGCTTCAATCAGCTTGCATTTGAAAGCAGGGAAATCATGCTCCTAATTTCACCCTTGATAATCTCTACCAATCTAGAGAGAAAATGATCACCAAAAACATACTATTACCTGAAGAGAGAAACTTGCATGAGACTAAGCGGCCACCACATCTCTGCTGGATCCACAACATACTTCCTCATGATCCCAGCCCATCCATACCCCAGCATCTTCATATCATTGACATTGCGAAAACAACACATCACAACCACAACCATACACACACACAACAAAAAAAACACATGCTCAAATTAATTAGTTACCTGAGTAGTTAAAACTAGAATCCAACTAGCCAAAAACGAAATCTTCCTTTTATAAAAAGCCATAATTATATCGATAATACCAACAGCATAGGCAGTTGAGCTCCCCACATTAGCAAAAATGGAAATAAGCACATGCTCTTTAACATTAAAAGGTCCAGGATTAAGCGAAAACTCGCGACCACCAAATCCAGGAATCCTGAACCTGGTAGTAGGCAAGGTTTTGGCCATGAAGCGACCAATGGGGAGTGTCACAACCTGTACCGATATCATAGATATCGTGAGAGGTTCGGTCCGGTAGGAAAAGAAAGTATTCAGAAAAGATAGAATAATGCATGAAGCTATTCCGAGGAACCACATCCGAAAGGTCCATACTGGAAGGGTCGGATCGTCGCGTGTTGGGACAGTTAGACGGACCTCCTCAATGGGAGACACGTCATCTTCTTCTTCTTCAATATTTTCGTTCATGTTCGGGCTCCGAGGTTTCCCTTCTATTTGATCAAGAGAACCCATTGGCAGGCGAAGGGCGAAGGTTTCTGAGAGGGCGAGGGAGAGGTAGTTGTCTATCTGGAGAGGATCCAGGAACGGGGGAAGTTTGTTTTGGTACGTCAGGCTCTGCTCTTAACAGAATCGTCGTGGTATGCATTTACTTTTAAACCCCTGGCCCCTGGAAGAGTCGTTCACTCAACTCAACTCCACTCTAGCCAGTGTTCCATTTGATAGTAGATGCTCTTTTCTTTTTCGCATTTTCTTCACTCTCCCCTATTTCGTAATTTCGCCTTTGTTACGGCTTCTACACTGCTTCCAAAAACGTGCTCTTAAATCACTTTTGAAGCATTTACCTTTTTTTATAGGTTGAGATGTCAAGATAATTAACTAAAAACAAGGGAATATTCTTGCAAAAATATGGAAGGTGAGATTGGAGACCCACTTTTGTCCATTAATTACTAATTTTAAACAAAAATAACTTTTTAGATGGGATGCCATTAATAAATAAATAAATAAATAAATAATGGGCTAATATTATTTGGGATACCAAACTGTTAATAATGAGGAGCGTGCATTTTTCTTAAATCACTTTTGAATTAAATAAACTCTTGCCTTTATTTTTTTCACTCTAATTTTGATTGCTCGATTGCTCTATTTCTGTGTGTTTATACTTTTCTTTATTGTTATATTTTTTCAATTTTATCCTTCTATTTTTATTGTATTTTTTAAATTTTATTTTTGGTTCTCATTCTTTTGATTTTAATATTTTTTTATCAAAAATCACCCAACATTTTATTTCATCTAATTTTTTAATCCAGTTTGGTTCTTATTCTTTTTATTTTTGTATTGTTTTTTTTCAAGTTAGCCCACCCATGATTATTTTGTTTTGTTTTTATATCATATCTGGCTTAAATTGTTTAGGTTTCAAATTGTTTTATGATTTTTTTTTTTTGTCGGGATTGCCTTTCAGCAAACCAATATGTTATTGATTTTTTTTTTTTTTCAATTTGATATCTTATTATCAGACCGTTGCATTCACTATTTTTTATTGTTCTTTTTGTTGTGTTATTTCGATCTCATATCTAGAGTAAAATATTGGTCAAGTTAACCATGATTCACTTGGTTTTTTTTTGTATAATTTTCATTCTTTGGTGTTAAATTATTGATCTTTGTGCAATGTGAATTTTTTTATATATTTATTCATGTTGAGTTATCCTCAAGTTAATTTAGGTTAACTTGTATTTTTTTTATTTTTTTTATTTAGCTTTAGCATTTTTTTCAAGGTCCTTATTTGAAGAAAAAAACTATTTTGATCTCATGTCACGAGTGGCGGGTTGGTCGAGTTAGTCTCGGTGAACTTTTTTTTTTTTTAATTTTATCATTTTGTATTAAATTATTTGTTCTTGAGCGTTGTTTTTTTTATTCTTGTTTTGTTATTTCAATTATGGGTTGTTCAAGCTAACTCGAGTCGGTTTACATTTTCTTTGATCTTCTTTTTGCTAGTTTCTCCTTCTAGAAATCTAATTTTTTAACCTAATCCAATGTTGCAAGTGGTTGACTCGACTCGAATTGGCTCTTCTTTTTTCTTCTTCTTATTTTTCATGAGGTTTATTTTTTCAGTTTTATCATTCTGCATTAAATTATTTTTCTTAGAGCTTTGTAAAGTTTTCACTTTTTAATATGTTTGATTACTCTGAGAGTGGGTTGATAAAATTAACTGGAGTTAACTTGAGTTGTTTTTTTTTTTTTTTTATCTTTAACTTTGTATTATTAAGTCTCGATCCTTAAAGTTTTTTTTTTGTGTGGGTTGTTTTGGTTTTATACACCTAATCATGTTATTATAAATTTAACCCATTTTGTCTTGGATTATCATAATCTGAATATCTGCTTTTAGAGTTAGGAATTTTTTTGATCAAGAGTCACCTGTCCAGTGTATGTGAATGCAGCAGTTGGATTTCACCGTTTGAATATAAAGTGTGAAGATGTGTAAGTGTAATGTAATTGTAATTCAAACAGTTAAACGACCCAACATTCGGAAAGTTCCTCTGCCTTGTAAAACGACATGCAAAATCACATGGGTATCCACGTCGTCTATTTTTTAAATGACTGGTCACTTGAACTCCCAACGAAATGCTAAAGCCACAGAGATTCCTAGATCTGGGAGGACGACCCCTCCCAACATTTTTTGTATTTTTCTTGCAATAAAAAATAATAATAAAAGATTCCAGGTCATCAATCATCACCAACCGCACTATCACCAACCGCACACCTCAAAAACAAAGAAAAAATCGCCTCCAGTAGAACAGAAATAGAAATAGAAATCGCAACGCTAGCAGCGGTGACAGAGCGTTCTCTGATAGAAGAACATAACAATTATAGCAATGGCCATTGCTCTTCGCAGGCTCTCTTCCTCCCTCAGGAACCCAATCAAACCTTACCTCAATGGCGGTTCCCTATATTACAACATGGTATCTATTGTTTTGTTTCACGCCATAGCTTAATTGAACAGGACTCATTTCTTTTTCTGCCCATCTGATTCATTTCGATTTGATTTTCGACAGTCTTCTTTGCCTGATAAAGCTCTGCCCGACAAAGACACAGCTCGCGCCAATGTAAGCCATCATTTATTTTTACATGTATGCTTTATTTAATATCCAACCGTGCATTTTAATTTTGCTGTTCTCTCTTGAGATCCCCCGTTTAAACGGATCTCCGATTGTTCTTGATGATGATGGTGGTGGTGGTGGTGGTGATGATAATCATAATCATAATCATAATAATAATTTCAGTGGATAAAGCAATTGAATGCTCCATTAGAGGAAATCGATCCGGAGATTGCTGACATCATCGAACTCGAGAAAGCAAGGCAATGGAAGGTAAAGTAATCTTGTTAGCTTTTGAATTGATTTTATACTGCTAGGTACTGATGGGGGATTTTCACGTCATTTTGCAGGGATTGGAACTCATTCCTTCAGAGAATTTTACGTCGGTGTCGGTGATGCAAGCGGTTGGTTCAGTTATGACCAATAAATACAGCGAAGGGTACCCAGGAGCTAGATATTATGGAGGAAATGAGTACGTGAATAATCGAATAAATCAACCTCACACTTATAACATATTATCGTTGCTCCATTTCCATAAATGGAATCGTTGTTCGTTTAGTGTGGCTACCTTCCTTTGTTAGGGAAATGCAGCTACGTTATTTAATGTTTGAGGTTTTTTCTGATTAGGTACATTGATATGGCTGAGACGTTATGTCAGAAGCGTGCGTTAGAAGCTTTTGGGTTGGATCCTCAAAAATGGGGAGGTAAGTGAACAGGTTCATTTTTCTATATTTTGACATTGCAAGATGAAGTTTCACTGAGTATATGTTCGTATATTTTATCCTTCTTGTTGGTTTTCTTCTGATTGAAGTTAATTCACCGTGCACACCACCTTCTTTTTTCATTTTCTTGCTACTAGGTGTTTATGCTGTATAATTGACACCAACTTACTGCTTGTGAGGGATATTTATGCTAAACTCAAACGATCAGAAAGAATGTTTTAGATTTGTTTATATTTGGATTCTTACGTCCTTCTCTGTTATCATATTTCATTATGTGATGCAATCTTCATAGCAAGCGTGCAAGAGACTTGCACATTGAACACGAGTTTTGTTAAAGACAGCACATGCCTTATTTATTGCAGTCAACGTGCAGTCACTATCTGGATCCCCTGCTAACTTTCAAGTTTACACGGCACTGCTGAAACCTCATGAGAGAATCATGGCACTTGATCTGCCACATGGTGGGCATCTTTCACATGGTTATCAGGTGCTTATAGCATAACTTAGACTATTTGCTGAAGTTCTTGTAACTTTTCCTGCTCTTTCTTTGAATATTTTTCTACTGTCTTTCAATGTTTAAATGGTGTCCTTTAAAATTCACTCCAAAAACATGGTATTTGATGGCAGTTCTAAACTGATTTAATTTGATGGAAGTTCTAAACTGATTCAATTGCTATCATTGTTTTGTACTAACTATGGCACCATCTCGCATGCATGACCAAGCCCCCCACCCCCCCTTCTTTTTAATTGTATCTCTGATGAATTTAGTTCGGTACAGACCCAAGTAGTCTGGAAGACTCTGAATCTACGGAAACATTAGAATTGTGGTTTGTTCTGGTTATTTGAAATGTTTCTGCTATTTTTATGTGGGATTATAATTTTTTCTGTTGAATCATAAACCATTATGTGAACATCCTATTATTCTCCTCGCCATCTTGCAGACTGACACAAAGAAGATATCTGCTGTATCCATATTTTTTGAGACAATGCCATACAGATTGAATGAGAGTACAGGCTATGTGGACTATGATCAGGTGCCCTTATTTTCCTTATCTTTGAGGAAGTTCTCACTTCAATAGATATGAATTCTAACACTGGAGTACTACTTGTGTTTGTTAGGGTTTATTGCATGTTTACTCATGATTTATTAATGTGACAAGCTTGTTCTCAGGAAAAGGATGCGTGACTACTGTCATTTTTTATTTCTTTACTTGCTGTAAATAATTAGCAAAACTGCTTAATTGTCATAAATAAATGAAACAATACAGTTATTGTAGATTATTTAAGATTTGCTTCCTGCTCTTTCAACAACTGTCTGTTCTGCAGTTTGTTGAGCATAGAGTTTGAGTTTTAGGTTTACCCCAACCCATCACTTAAAACATGCTTCCAGTGCTCACATATTATTAAAATGGTTAGAGAGTTGAAAATTTCTTTCAGGACTATAATTTCAAGCACTAGATTTAGTGTTTTGCAGGAGACTCAAAATGTTGACTTCAGGAATTGACATTTTGTAAAAGTCAAAATGGTTTCTGTTTTAGTTTTTCTTGTTGTAAGAATTGTAACATCAAAACAAGACTTGAAAGTTATTTGTCTGTCGTTAATTAGCTGGACTTCTTATTTTGGTTAGTAGTTTGCTGCGTTCTTTTAATTTCTCTAATTTTTGCATTAAGAAAAGTGAAATTTCAACTCGTTTTATAAGGGATTGACTTGTGAATATTAAAATGCTTGCAGCTGGAGAAAAGTGCCACACTCTTTAGACCAAAACTTATAGTTGCTGGTGCAAGTGCTTATGCTCGCCTTTATGACTATGCACGTATCCGCAAGGTAAACTCCCCTAAAGTGGATGGCACAACTGCAATTGTTATTGTTGCATATTATTTAAACTTCTATCATACTTACTGTTTGGAGATTAGGATTAGGATTTTTTGCCCCTAAACATTGAGATTTTCAGTTCCGATGGATTGGCAGGTCTGTGACAAGCAAAAGGCAGTTTTGTTGGCTGATATGGCACACATCAGTGGGCTTGTTGCTGCAGGTGTTATTCCATCTCCTTTCGAATATGCAGATGTCGTTACGACCACTACACACAAGTCACTTCGAGGTCCACGGGGGGCTATGATCTTCTTCAGGAAGGGGGTGAAAGAAATTAACAAACAAGGGAAAGAAGTGAGTCCATAATTCCTTTAAGAGGGGAGGATGACTATTATGATCAACTAAAAGTAGATTAATTAATCATTCAACTTCTGCTCTTGCTGTTTGCATGCAATCAACTTTTCAAGTCTTTCATTAAAATAGAACACCTACAGTATATGAACTAATAATTGAGTTTCATCTCACAGGTGATGTATGACTTTGAAGACAGAATCAATCAGGCAGTCTTTCCTGGACTTCAAGGTGGTCCACACAATCATACTATATCTGGTTTAGCGGTTGCACTAAAGCAGGTCAACTCCCCATAGACCACTCCTTGTGACTGCTTTACCAGTTAAAATGATGCATGATACCATCTAGAAATTCTTAGAATCATTTTGGCCAGGCTTCCTGATGATTTGGACCTTTGAAAATAATTGATTCTAGGTGAAAACTCCAGAGTACAAGGCCTACCAAGAGCAAGTTCTCAGCAACTGTTCAAAATTTGCCCAGGTACCATGAACGAGTTCTCAACATTTCATTGGTGCAGATTGGCCATAGCTGTGCTTATTTTTTAAACATGCACACGCTGTATCTCATTATCTTATCAGAGTGATTTAGCAAATTGGTCATATCTGTGATTATTTTTTGAACAAGATCTTATCAGAGTGATTTAGCAATAATAATCTACTGTATTTGCAGAGCTTGCTAGAGAAGGGCTATGAACTGGTATCTGGTGGCACTGAGAACCATCTAGTCCTGGTGAATTTAAGAAACAAGGTATGAAGAATGGGTTTCCTTTATCTGATTAAATAATGTACCTCGTAATTGTGTGTTTTAAACAGGGAATTCATTTTACAACTATGGTGAAGCTTTTGCATGTTGGACACATCCCCATGACAAGTTTCAATTTTTAACTCGTGAGAATTTCATCTGAAACTGTCGGTAAATTTAGGAAAAATGTTGCCTGTGAAGCTTAGTGATTTGATATAGTAACACTCTTAGATAAACCTTTATGCAGGGAGTTTTTTTTCTCTCTCTTTCAAAAAAGGAATGGATGAAGAAATTTTTGAATCCTGATTCTGACAAGAATATTGATGCCATGAAATAAAAAACTTTGAATGCCTTGGAAGAATTATAATTTTCCAAACTTAAGAAACCTAGTTGAAATCGGTCTGGATTCCTTTTGAATGGGCTCGGCTAGAAACCATTTTTAGCATGAAAAAGGGAATCAATACTTTATTTTGAAATTTTTGTTTGACAGGGTATTGATGGATCTAGAGTTGAAAAGGTTCTGGAATTAGTTCACATTGCAGCTAATAAAAACACTGTTCCTGGAGATGTATCTGCCATGGTTCCTGGTGGAATTCGTATGGGTAAGGCATTGCTCATGTGTTCATTCATCTTGTAGTTACTGGTTGTTGATTATGCACTTCAATTTTCTTAGAACCCCTTGCTTTTTGGTGCTTCAGGAACCCCGGCTCTCACTTCAAGGGGTTTTATTGAGAGAGATTTTGTGAAAGTAGCCGAGTTCTTTGATGCTGCTGTGAAGTTGGCCTTGAAGATCAAGGCAGATGCACAAGGTCCTTTATTATCATGTCTCAAACACAAATTGTTTTTTTATATATATATTATTATATAATGAATGGTCCAGAGTCATATCTTCCATGGATGTGTGCTGATAGCGACTTATAATGCTGCAAATCCAGGAACGAAGTTGAAGGATTTTGTAGCAGCCATGAAGTCAGATGGACACCAATCTGAGATTGCCAGGATCCGTCAAGATGTTGAAGAGTATGCCAAGGAATTCCCTACAATTGGATTTGAGAAGGAAACAATGAAATACAAGAACTAAGAAGGCTCGAGGCGTGTGGATTCTTGAAACCAGATGTCAAGAATGGTCAGGACTGCTTGAATAAAGGCATCGTAAACCTCTTTCTTTGTGCAAGGTCACGATGCTCCGACAGAAGTCATGTATACAACGCAGATCTAAAGTTCAATGAATGCATGGAAGTTGATAGGCATGTTGATGTGTCGTTTTATCACCCAATGTCTTCAAACAATGTCACATTCTGATAGTATATTTGACATCAATTTCATCGAAATTCTACATCTTCATCGCTGCCTTCAATCTCTCTGTGCAGATATATTGATTGCCTGAATCCACCGTGTTTTTAATTTCGAATAGTGAGCAAAGAAGAGAAGAATGCGATATAAATCCATTCAAGATGAAATTGTTGTTGTTTACTTGGTCGTGGAACACCGTGAAGATGCTGAAACAAAAAAAAAGGGAGGAATGAATGTTTTGTGTCACACGTGAATGATCAGTACCCTTGTTCTGACATAATTTAATGCTAATCATTGGAGTTCCGGACGGTTTTCTTGCATGGGGCTGCATCGCTAGCAATTTATACCCTTCTTTATCAACTAATTAGGGACGGTCCATTTCTTGAAATGCACATAATTTTTTTTTTTTTTTGATAACCGGGGTGTCCGGGCCAGTTTGGGCGCACCACAACTAAATCCCTGGACCCACTAAACATCCTGCAAACCCAATGAGCATGTAAGACACCGCGGGGGTGACAGGCGTGTTGACAAGGCTTGAACATGGGATGAGAGGAATGGATAAGCCCTTCTTGACCACCAGACCAAGACTCTGCTGGCGAAATGCCCATAATTTAATTGCTGCAGTCGACTGTTTGGACATACGATACAAAGGGAAAGACTCAAATTGTCTTTTAGTGTTCCGGATCAAAAGAAAAGAGAAATGTTTGGATGCATCTGTAAATGCACCTTGCTCCATACTAAACAAATGAACCCTAAATTAATAAAAAAAAAAATAGATTCCAATGCTTGAAAAATATGGTTTGGATATGTTTTAATTACTGGCCAAAAACTTAGCTTTGCGATAATGTTCCGAAATCAAATATACCAAGTAACGATGGTTTTTTAGTGTTTGGATGGAGAGTCATCATATATTTATGTCAATATTCTCTTTTTTGAAGTTTACAAAGTTGATGATTGGTGATAAGAAAAACCTCATACCTAAACAATTCTTTTTGGTGAGATTTAAGGACCCTCCAATTATAATAAAATCAATGGTTTTTAATAAAAAAAAATTGTGATAAATAAGAGGATGAACATTAAATTTTAAGCATGTGAGTGTTTGTTCTTAGTTGTGTATGATAAATGCTATGAAAACAAGAGTATGAATACTTGGAAATATAAAAAAAAATATGAATTTTTTACCTTGGTGGTTTAGATTTATTTATAGCACTTGAATTTTGTTATGTTGTTCGAATGAAAGATTTATTTATAGCACTTGAATTAGACGAATGTGTGATTGAATTCAATGATGGATATAACATTTTACTGAACTCATGTGCACTTGAATCTAGCCATAACTTGGACATAACACCTCGCTAAGCTAAAATATATTTTAACTTATTTCATAGCTAAATCCAGGGTGGTGAGCTTGGAAGCAAATCAGACTATGTTATTTGGCTTTCCTATTTTCACTCTTTGTTGATTCCGAGCTGCATCTGTAAATCTCATTGCCTCGTCATTTCGTATCACAGAAGTTCTATAAACACCTGATTGGATGCAAACTTTGAACCATTTAAGCCTTGGGAGTTTCGCGAAGCGCTCACGTTGATAAAAAAGAGTGCAGACAAATTTATTCCTTATTTTGTTTCTTGTTTACTATTGCATGAACAAGGTTTCAGTCCCAGAGACTGAAATTGTTCGAGCCCTCATGATAGAGACTGGAACCGATCATTAGTCTTTTGTGATGTCGTTTCTTGTTAATGTTTATGCTAAATGTGGGGTGATAGTAAATGCTAGAAAAGTGTTTGATAATTTGCCTGGAAGTAATGCTGTCGTGTGGATAACTTTGATCACTGGTTATGTTCGAAATTCACAACCTAAGGTGGCTGTTGCGGTTTTGGGAGATGTGTTCTTTTCCTTCAAATCTCACTCTATCAATTGTTTTGAATGCTTGTTCTTCTTTGAAGTGTATTGCATTGGGGAAACAGTTCCATGCCTTCATCATTAAATACCGGACCAGCACGACTCCAGCTTTGGGAATGCTCTTTGTGGCTTGCACTCGGAATTTGGCAGCTTGGAATCTTCGGCCAAAATACTTTCTAGAGACAAGAGAAAAAGATGTAATTTCTGGACGATGGTTATATCTGCTTGTGGTGATAATGGCAGAGCAGGGAGTAAGAATTTTCATTGAAATGCTTCTTGAGAATGACGAGCCTAATAAGTTAAGGCTAACTACTGTGTTGGGCTTGTGTAGCACAGTACAATCTTCGGATCTGAGGGCGCAGGTTCGTTCATTGAGCACTATACTTGGCCATGAATCAAACCAATGTGGATGCATTGATGAAGCGAAGAATTTGTTTGATAGAATGGAATACAAGATCTTGATTATGTGGAATGCAATGATTGCAGGTCACAAGCAATGGATCCTGCGAAGGATAATTTTTTCAGCACAACACTCAGCATGTATTTGATGTTCAATCGCTCCGGCAGGAAATCTGATCTATTCACCTTGTCAAGTATCTTACTGCATGCAGTAGGTTGGCAGCCTTAGAGCAAGGGGAACAAATACATGCCCAGACTATTAATTCGGTGGTTTTTATCAGATGCAGTTGCCGAAACTGCTCTTGGGATATGCACGATAAGTATGGGAGCATCGAGAGGGCAAGAAAAGCTTTTCTGAAGATGTCTAAAAGAACTTTGATATCCTGGACTACTATGATCACAAGTTTCGCACAGCTGGGTGCAGCTTTTTGAAGACATGAGGCAAGCTGGATTCAGACCAAACCAGGTTCCTTTTGTTGGCCTTCTGGCTGCTTGTAGCCATGCTGGAATGGTCGACCGAGCACTTGAATATTTCGAGTTGATGCAAAAGGAATACAAAATTAAGCCTGTAATGGTCCATTATGGATACTTGGTTGGCATGTTTGTGAGGCTGGGCTGGATATCATAAAAAAAATGGATGTGGAGCCAACGATTTCATATGGTTGCTCTTGATAGCAGGGAAGCATGTGAATGCAGAACTGGGTTCTTATGCCGCTGAATAGTTACTCAAACTCAAGCCCAAAATACTGAAACTTATGTATGTTGCTAGATATGTAAATCTCTGCAGAGAGGCGGGAGGATGTTTCCATGGTGACAAAGTTGGAAAGTTAAAGAACCGGGGTAGGATCAGCATTAAGGGAGAGGTTCATTCTTTCAAAAAAAAAAACTGGCCCCACGATGTAGATCTGCAAACTCTTGAATGATTTTGCTGACAAAGCAAAGAGTCTCGGTTACAAGTTGGTAGAAAATATGGATGTCATTGACGTCAAGAAGAGGAAGCCGGAGAGGACATTCTCTTCTTGTGCTTACAAGTATGAAGTTGGCAGTAGCATTTGGGTCATTGAATACGCCCGTTGGTACTCCTATACGGATCATCAAAAGTATCACAATGTGCAACTATGGCCATGATTTTATGAATGTTGTCTCGTCACTGACTAGCAGAGAAATCATCTTTATTAAACACAGAAAGCGGCTTCATAAGTTGGTTAACGGACAATGTTTATGTGCAGATTCCCATGCTGTTCTTTGACATTTCCATATGGCTGAGTAGGATTACCTCTCTCTTTTTCCAGCTTTTTGGGATTTCATGAAAATTCGTTTCATATATGTTGGCTAGGAAAAGTTGCGCTACTCTGACATGGAAGGCTTCTAGAGCTCGTGTAAACAGAAGTGCGGGGAAAGGTGATTCGAGACGAGGGCCGTTTTTTTGATTCACTAAGACGGATACAAATCTTAGATTATGCCGTGGGATTAAACTATCTTTAATATTCAAAAGTTGAACATTCTCATTGAAAACTTCATTGATTCGTTTCTCTTTTAACATATATATATGTTACATGTTATGGCTACAAAACAGCATTACAACGGTGGAACTCAAGATACACACATTAAATCATAAAGGAAAAAACAAAAACAAAAAACACTAAGCATATATTTTCTACCCTTCTGGAACGTGGTAGAGGCGGATGTGTTAGATGACATAAAAGGAAGGGTCATGTAAGCTAAGACCACATCACCGAGAGATGTCGGTACAGTTATGCATAATCAGTAGCATGCATCAAAACACTGGTACTGCAACATGATGATGATGAACCAGGAAACGAAATCAGCGCCTTTTGCTCTTTGACTTGGTGATTCTAGATTTGCTCGACTCAGTGGATGGTTTCCAGATGATATCCTCAAGATTGCTACAGAAGTTCTTGTAGAACTGCATGAAAGAAAGAAGCACATCCTTTTATTCTAGCAGTTTTCAAGAAAGTTTTCTCAAAGCAATCTGACACTAAACGTGTATAAATGCAAACTGGATAGATATATAATCTCTAAACAACTGACCTTGAGGTATTCAGCAGCCTCTCCAGCAGTTCTCTGGATATCTACCATTAAAAATGTTGGAGCGACTTCAAATACCTTCAGCCAAAAAATTAACAATAAATTGTGATCAGTAGCCAGTAGACTGATGAAATATGAAAGCAGCTGAAAAATGTACAGCAGAATTGGGGCTGGGAGCCTACTTCCAGAATAACTGAGAAATGACCAGCCTTATCAGCTGAAAGACCTTCCACTCTCATCTGAAAAGTAACACATCATATTAATTCATTTATTACAACCATTAGAGGGAGCAAAGAAAAGAGTACAGTTATAAGATCGATGTTGTTAACCTTAAAATTGCGAATATGAGTCTTAAAACCCATTGATTGTGCAACTACTTCCATGCTTGATAATATAACATTTGCTGGCTTCTTCGAAACAAAGCGTGTCTGATGCTTCAGAGAGTCCTAATAGAGACAGAAATTAGACCCTCTTAAATCTGTAAAGCCTACATACTTTAAACTGGATACAAGAGTGGGAAAAGGTGAGATGATACAGAACATATAATCTATGATACTGATATGCTGGATGGGAGGCGAAGATCTTTAGGGTAATAGTTTTGAGAAAATAATTGGCTCTCATAATGTGCCTGGAAGTGATAAATCATGTTGTTCAAATATAGCACTCTTCAAGAGACAATGAAGAAAATGTAAGTAGCACATTTGATGATCTGTACCTGCCCACGGTCAAATAGGGTTGAAAGATTCAAGCCTTGAGATAGAGTTATTAAGTCGAATGCATTAAGAATCAAAGGACTCATCTCCTCATTCCCATGTTGTTCATCAGCCCTTTGCTCCTACAGCAAGGCATCTCATCAAGAACACAAATAGGATAGAGAAGACAAAGCCACTTCCAATTAAAGGAAACACAACTTAAGTATACAACCAAATTGATTTATTCTGGATGGAAACCATAGTTTCAAGGGGTTAGAGTAGCATATCTATTGGAAAAGAAAGTGAATTCCTAATTCAAGTGACTTCAAGAGAATTTGACCAGCCAGAAATTAGAGCATGCATGAGCAGTGAAACCAAAATTGAGGGCTAGAGGTGACGTCATTAAGCATGAATCTATCTCCAAGATGAAGGTGAAATGCCTTGTTAAAATTTGTTATGCTGGAAAACAGCTGTCTTCTAGTTAAAATATTAAATCAATGATCGAACACTCAGAGCAGTAAATAAAGCCAAAAGCATCAAACTGATAAAGCTTTCAAGTTTCAAGATTCTTAAATTATGGAACAACATTTAGCATCTGGACCAACCTCAGGATCATCAAAAACTGCATTTACATCATCCAGGTTCACATCTTCATACTCAACGAGTCTGACAGGAACAAAACCTTTCTTGAACCACTCGTCATTCCTAACCTGTTCAACTGTAATACGCTGCATGGAGAGAGGGGGTGGGTGGGTGGGGATATGGAAAACTTCTTAGAAACACCAAAGCAAATTAACTAACTTAAGACACTAAATTAAATTAAACACTTGGACACTATAATCAGCTAAATATGATGGAGATGATATGCCCAAATAGAGGCACTGAATTATTAACCTTTACAAGAGATTATGAGCACTAGATTATCATACACACGGAACAACATTTGTGCATGACACAAGGTTTAAAAAAACTTTTAACTAGTGAATCATGCAAAACTCACCTCTATCAACCGCATAATTAGAAATTGAGTTCAGTTTTCAGATGTGAATAATATAAAGAAAAATAAGGACAGGTCCAGTTCAGTTTGATGTTGAAACATTTTTTCCTTGAGTGGGAATCTATTTCATTACTTCTATTAAATTGTCAAATTGGCTTGCAACATATTATACTGCTTTTAAGTTTTCTGTAATTACAACAGTGCAACCTAGAGCAATGTCTGGTAACATAGCCAATACTTACTGTTTCAGGCTTCGGGTCCAAAATTCTAAGAATCAAAGATTTAGCTCCCACTGGAAACCAAGACGGGCAAGAAAATTCTGCTCTGTCAATCTATTGAAAGCACATGAAAAAATCAATAAAATCAACTGTTAGGTATGATTGTATTGAAGCTAAAGCAGCAACTGTCAGAGACTGTAAGAAAAGAATATCATGATGAGCAGTACTAATATATGCTAGGAAGTGCAATTTGACAAGATAGAAGGATGCTGATAAACATGGTAGAGATTTAGCTAAAAGTTTTGATTTTCAAATTTATGTGTTGAGATATATATTATTTTTTGTTAAGAGTAGAGCTATTTACAGGATTTCTAGATTAGATGGTGCAAACTGAAAGCACCTGCTTGATTTGATTAGTTTGCTAGTTCAAAGCTTAACCTCACTAAGACCTTCTAAGAGCCTAACATCAGACAAAGAATCAATAGTGCCCTGCCATTAAAGAATTGCAAAACATCCAAAGATACTTTATTCCATAGTTCTTTCCTTAAATACTTACATAATTACTTAGATGTAAAATTAAATCCCAGTCCAAGAAAAAAATGGCAACAAAGACAAAAAAATCCTCATAATGAAGAAAACACAATAAAATTTACCAATAATCCCAAGTAAGAGCACGTGATATAGGTTCATGCCTTGCTATATAATGTGGTGAGATCAAGCTCATCAAATGGAAGATATCCTGCCATCAGAACATAAAGGATGACCCCACAGGACCACACATCTGCGATAGCACCATCATAACCCTTGTGACTGAGTACCTAGACCAGAAAATGAAAGCTTACAGAAGCATGCTTGGATTTAATTTTTCACTCAAGCTAGAAGCTAAACACTATCATAGTTACCTCTGGTGCTACATAGTTTGGAGTTCCACACGTTGTCCGCAACAAGCTAACTCCCTACGCACACGAATTGCCAAAGTAGCAACCATTGTTTTGTTAATCCCCTCAAGTTTGATGATCTAAAATAGTAACAACAAGAACTCTCAATGAGGATCTTACTTGTTCAGGCAGTGCACTCAGGCCAAAATCAGAAATCTTCAAGTTTCCTTGTGAATCGAGTAAAAGATTTTCAGGCTGTACATAACATGAACTATGAGATTACAGCAAAAAAGAAACTGAAAAAAAGCTTTCTGGATGTCAGCATAACACCTTTAAATCTCTGTGGTAGACTCCCTTACTGTGGCAATAATCCACACCATCAATAAGCTGTTGAAAGTATCTCCTAGCTTCAGCCTCACTAAGTCGTCCATGATGCACCTACATAATCATGGTTAACAAGAATCCTGTATTAGTGTTGGGCTGGGAATACTATAGACTTCAAAACGCCTATCCATCTTGAGTGTTGGATTTGACTTTTGACTACTCACGATTTTATCGAACAATTCACCACCTGTAATGAATTCCAATATTATATAAATCTTTGTACGGCTTGCTAAAACCTAACATAAAAAGGTAGGTGTTAGGAGGAAGCACAGTTGGTAATGGAAAAAAATTAAAACCATGCAAAGTCCTACAAGACATGATATCCTTAAAAAATAAAAATTTAATACTCCATGCCTCATGCAGGCGCACGACATAAGGATGTCGAACAAGCTTCATTATAGATATCTCCCGTTTTATCTGCAGGAAAAAAGAAATATATTGTGAGGAAGATAGAGGCGGTTGTGTAACAAACTAAATTGTTTTAAATTATAGGAATATAAGATATGATGAATTTAGCCAAAAGAAAGCTGCCTATATTCAAAACAGCATAATATGGGAGACAACAAAATCCAAGCATTTGCCTCAAACCAGAAAAATTCAGATGGGATGCTCCTTGTTGAAGGGGTTTATGATTGTATCACATAACATACTACTATACATCAAAGCAGAGTCATTTCCAGGTAGTATGTTGCAGGTCTCTGGATCAACCTGGGTGAGTGAAAGTGAGAGTTCAAATCCAAAAAACCGTGGGGAAAGCAATTCCACTCGTTCACATGTTTGAAATTCATTTTCTTAAAAGAGACATTGTTTTAGCAGAACCCAATCCATACATTTGCCACTAAACTAACTAGATAGTTTCTTTGTTTGCAAGCCGTGAAGTGATGATTCCTCTGACATGAGATCATAAAATTGAGAACATAAAGCTAATGACTTGTCAATTTAGCCATTTCAAAGTTAGGATCTTTCCTTCCTTCAATTGTTTTTAAGAAAAACTTATCTGTCTATTAAAAACCCTTCCATTGATTCTTTTCCTGTCCAGTCTATCGAGCACCCAATAATTCAAACTGAAATTTCTCTTCTTACGACACACTACTGTGCTTTCTTGTAATCTAATCCAAACCCAGGCAAACAAAAAGAAGCTAACTTACTAACCTGATCGACCATCTTATGTTTGATGATGGTGCTTCGATCGAGAATTTTCATGGCTACACTTTCACCAGTCTCCGTGTTTTGCGCGAACTTCACCTTGGCAAAGGTTCCTTCTCCTATTGTCCTTCCTACCTCGTACTTCCCTACTTTCCTAATCGCCACCATCGTGTTAACCTCTCTCTCTCTCAGCTACCAATTAATCTCTTTCTTGGTTCAAAATCTCTTCTTCTCGCATTTCAAAGCAGTCCTTCTCTCCTCTCTTTAAAAAGCGAGGTCCTGATTTTCAACTAGAATAAGCTATCAAGTGTTTTGGGTAGAAGCAGCCTTTTCGCTTTGTAGATTTTAAGAACAAGGAACTGGCACCAGCAGTGATATTTTAGATTGCGTGGGTGCGTTTTAAAAATGCAATAGCAATGTTTAAAATTAATATTATATATATATATATATATATAAATATATTTCTTTAGTAAAAAATATTTACTGGAGATGAAGTGTGGAATTGAGAGGTATTTTATATCTGTTTATTTTTATGGCTGTAAAAAAAAATAGACTACTTTTAACAATACAATCATCGAATAGATCTTGTTTGTTAATGTTTTTCAAAAATATTTAAAAAAAAATATTTTTTTTTAATTGTAAATTAAAAAATAGTTTTTTTAGATATTTTCATGTATATTTATAAATAAAAAATACTTTGAAAAATAATTTAAACAAAACTGCCTATTTAAAGTTTACGCCACGTCATGAAAGTAGAACAACCCTTACAAATGTATTTATCTTATATTTAAAAAAAATCAAGTATCCTGAAACATAACACACGAGCATACAAACTATTGTAACTGAATTTGTTCGAAATCTAGTTAAGAAAACCTGACTGTCTATATAATTTGAAGGCCGAAGACTTTGAAGAGTGAAAGGTAGAGAGACGGGGGTGGGGCGACCTCAAATCTTGTCTTTTAAGGTTTGGTACTGAAATCTTGTCTATTATGACATCAAAATGGTGTTACACCCGCCGTGCCGCAACTTTTAGTAAAAAAAAAAATATTTTTATTTTAAATAAATATGTTTTGGTGTTTTTAGATCATTTTGATGTGCTGATATCAAAAATAATTTTATAAAAAATAAAAAAATATAATTTTGATATATTTCAGCACGAAAAGCTATCACAACAACTCTTCCAAACAGGTGTTACCGTGAGAAATTAGGAGATGGGGTTGTTTTATATCAAGCTTTCATTTGGAAAAGAATGGGTTTGGTAAGCTACTCAGACATCCATGGGGCCGAGTTTTTTTTGTAGATAAAGGACTTCTCTTCCAGTAGCTGCTACTAGCGTGATTTTTTTGTGTGTGGAAAAAAATTAATCGAATTATTAAAAAAATCAATTAAATTGATTTGAATTTATTAAAATTTTCTGGTCCAGTTTAGCTTTTGGTTTTTATAGCTAAAATCGGTAAACTAAAACCAAATTAGTTCAAATTAAAAAATATATATATTATAATTTTTTTATTTTTCGGTTCAATTTAAATTTTTTATTCTGATTTTATTTAGATGAAATAAAAGAAGAAGAAAAACTTGATTAAAGTTAAAAATAAATTTAAAAAACCAAAATATATTTTTGTTTTTCTAGTTAAAAAAACGAACCGCTTAAACAAGTTTCGTTTTTTTTTTTTTTTTTTAACTTAATTGTTTTTATAAATAAAAATAAATCTAAACCGAAAATAATCACTTCTACTTTTAGCTATTAGCTGACTCCTAATATATATATTATAAAATTAAAAAAAAAAAAAAAACATACGTCTTAGATCCATAAATTTATATGAGAGAATGACTTCTAATATCTTCTTCCATGATTCCCTTTATTTCCTGGATTTTGCCTTTCTGCTATCATGATTTAAGTCTGCCCGATTATATGGACCTAATTATCTTAATTAAATACTAATCGTCATTCCTTAGTTATAATTGCTTGTTGAACCATAGTTCTGTCTGTTTATGACTAAATTGACACGTTACGTTTTTTCTTCAAGATTTCCGGTGACTTGTGGGGAGAGTGACGAGTCGGATCCTAGACAAGTGGGTGCAGCCTCCATGATGCCGTGGTCTGTCAGCGAAAGCTATTGTTTTGTTGCCATTCCAAACAGGCCCTTGACAGATCATCAACATCCAGCAAGCGCCATGATCGTCCCTGTTAGAGATGATAAAACTGCACCCAGGGGTACAGAATTTCAAGTCTGCGAAATGATTATGCGCAAATGGACCATGGTTTCTCGTGGCCGTCGTCATCTAATTTGTTGCGGATTACGCATCACCTTTGGTTATTTTTTTTTTCATTCCCGCGTGGCATGTAGTGAAATCAAGTGCTTTGAATACAAGATGCCTCTCTCGTCCCATGTGCGTCGCACAATTAAGTCACCATTAATTGTTGAGCTATATTAATTATTAATTATATACTTACTATATACTAAAAGAGATTATGGTTCTGTTACTATAGCTTGTGAGACAAATTATTGTAGATTATAATAGTGTTGCTCAGTTTTCAGTTCGGTTCGGTTTGTTCGATTCACCAATTTATTTATTTTTTATATATTTTTACACAGTAAAATAATCATTATCTCTCGAAAAAGACAAAAACAGGTGCTTTCGGGAGGGGTGCCACGGTAATTGCATATTTTTGGTTCGGTTCGGTTCGGGTCACCAATTTATTGATTTTTTATATTTCTTTGCACAATAAAACAATCATTTTATCCCTTGAAAAAGACAAAAATCAGCTATGGTCGGAGGGTGCCACAGGAATTTTACTTTTTTTAAAAAATGACTAAATGTGAATATGCCCCCAATAAGAAAAAATTGAAGGGTTGGTTGTAGGGGTGTTACAATAATTGACCATATTTTTTTTTTATTTCTCTTTGATTACTGTGGGCTCGTGTGACACACGCGGGCGACAATATTCGTCCTCCCACCCTTTCCAGGCGGCGCGTGCGGTGTCTTACAGTGAAGGAAAATGTCCATCCATTATCTTAGTGGATACTTCGCCATGTCCTCTACCTCGTGGTGTGGCGCGTGCAATCAACAGGTGATCGGAGACGAGACGGTGGGCGGTTGAACTTCCCCCCCCTCTTTTCTCTCTCCTTCACCCTAAACTACACAATAGCCCCCCGATTTTATATCTTTTTCATTGCAATCCCTGCTCTTTTAATTATGTTGTGTGGTCCTTATTTCTGTTATATAAGTTTTGATTTGTTTCAATTGTGTCATTCGATTCAAATTGTTTATATATTACATTTTCATTTAAGTCCTTATTCTTTTTTTTTTTGGATTGCTTTTAAATCCTTTAATATTTTCGGTACAAAAGATTTGATTTTTTCAATTTTATCTTTTGATTGAAATTGATAATATATTTGGTTTTAATTTCGGCCCTTATACTTTTAATTTTTAATTTTAATTATTTTATTTTATTTATATCTCTTAAATAGTCCCTATTTTTGTCCATGTTTATATATATGTGCTCTTAGTTTTTGTTTTTAATTTTTATTATATTCTCTTTTGTTGAGATAACATTGTTTTTCAAAAAAATTGTTATTAAATTTTAGTTTGTGATAATTTGAAAATTGATATTTCTTTTTTTTTTTTCCTTTTTTCTTTCTTTTGGTTTTTTGAATTAGTTTTTTTTTTTATTTTCACGTCAAATGATTTTTTTAGCTAATATTTTTTTATCATTTTTTTATTTTTTGTTTGCTCTTTTGTTGAAGTTTTTGGGTTTTTTTGGTTCTTTTATTGAATATATTTTCCCATTATTCACGCAATAATAATAATAATAATAATAATAATAATAATAATAATAATAATAATAATAATAATTTTTGTTTTTTTTCTTACTTCCTCTTTTGTTAATATTTTCGAGTGTTTTTCTTTGGGGTAATTTAATAATTTTTATTATTTTAGCAATAATAGTAATAATGTTTTTAGATGTTAAGCTTTCAATGTTGATGTTATTATAATAGGGTGTGTTGATATATTTCACCATATCAAACCTTAAATATATAGACATTATATTTTTAAAAAAAAAACTAGCAAAATCTATTAATTTTTTTAATCCTAACAGTTATAAAATTTGTTTGCTCGGCCCGCAATGTAGTGCATTCAATTTAACTAGTTATACTACTAAAACAAAATGAAAATCATGCAATTTTGCAAAAACCTATGATTTTGTACTGTAGCGGTATCGAATCTGTAATTTTTATTTTGTTATGGCACAATTATAATTTATAGATTTTTAAGGTGGCATGATGATAAGAAATAGTAATTTGATAGGAAAGGTGGGTTGTAAATTCCATTTCAGTTGATGTTTTATTTTTTCACTTGGAATAAAATGTTTTGGTTTGAAGCGTTTCGGCGTTTTGTTTTGGAGTTGTACTGTTTATGTCCATGTATGTATAATTAAATATATTAATTCAAAAAAAATAGTTCAAATCCAAAAATAAAGTTATTTATAATAAAAATATAGTTTAATTAAAAAAATCAAGTTGATATCTTAAAAAATATTGAAACAATGATATATTGAATCAAACCGGGTCAATATAGGTTTCAAATATGTGACCTCCTTTATAAGACCATTATAATTTTAAATAAAGCAAATCAAATCAAATTATAAAGTTCAATTCGTAATAAACTCGTTGCTGAATAATGAAATTGAGAAAAATTTAATCTAAAAAAACACACAATAAAATGATTTTTCTGAACAAAATCATGAACATGTATAATATTACGAGAATATCATCATCAATATCGCAAGGTCATTATATTCTCTGATTGCTCTGAAATTTTAATATAATGTATATAAATTTATCAAGAAACTCCTCATAAAATTTGATTTCAATCTAGCAGTCAATTAAAAAAAAAAACTGATATTATAAAATTATTTAGTATTTAAAAAAATATTATTTACACAAAACGGAATAAATGAAACAAAATCAAAACTTGTTGACTGTTTTGGCCGAAACGGAAAAGGATCAACAATACTGTTCACCCTCCCGTCAAAGAAAGTTGTACGTATTGTACGATTAGGATCAGTGAAGGAAGTACGTATAGTACGGTTAGGATCAGAGAGAAGTGCTATGAGCCCAGGCACCCATAAAAAAAAAAATCTTCTTAAAACAGGATATAAGCCTAAGCTCGTAGGACTTGCTAGGGGAACCTCTTTCGAGATGCGCACTGACAACTCACATGTAAGCATCGGTCCCTAAAATGTCACACCCATTTTGTCTCGAGGTGCATGCTAGGTATTTGAGCGGTGACTATACGGACAAAGGTGCACGATTTTCTCCCATCCCCCCCTTTTTTTATGTCTCCCTTAGC
The DNA here is from genome assembly GCA_009078335.1 of Salix brachista. Taxonomy (NCBI): domain Eukaryota; kingdom Viridiplantae; phylum Streptophyta; class Magnoliopsida; order Malpighiales; family Salicaceae; genus Salix; species Salix brachista. The sequence continues at coordinate 7,285,123 of CM018573.1, read as the reverse complement.
TTGCTTTTCTTATATATTTATTTATATCAACTAAATTGGAAGACGGAATGGGAGAAGTGTAGGAGAACAAGAGACTAAATCAGACGACAAAAATTGGTTGGCATGTGTGACGACGCTAGCATAAAAATTCCTCAAAACACACGCCACCATATAACGTGGGCAGCCGTGAAAAATCCTGATCAAGTAAGTGCGTACGTGGAGCTGTATCTCTCTAAGCAGAACGACTGGCTTTGAAAAATCAGACCAGGTTCGGTTGATTATTTGTTTCTTGTCACCATCATCAAAGTGTATAATAATACTACATTTGATTCTTGTCTGAACATCACTAACAAAACAAGGAATCGAGTCGTGAATTAGTCATCGTCGATCCGCAAACAAAAAGAAGAATTAATTAGTTATCTGCACCAACACTTGACAAACATCACAAAAGTGTCTATCCACTATAGACCTGCAATAAAAAAAGACGGTGAAGACAGGATAGGTTGCTTTAAATATATTTTCACGGAAGGGATTAGCATTATGCAGCATGGCGCGGCTGCATAATTATCGAGTCAGGGAATTCTGGGTGTGTTTTTTTAAAAAAAAACAGAGAAAAAAAGGTTGTAGATATCCTGTCTCAGTGTCTATCCTTAATTAATTGTTAGCCTCAACAATCATTGTTCCATAGGAGAAGTGGAGCAACCCTATCTTCCACTCAGCTCCATTTGTTTAATTTTAATTTTTTACTCGGATATTAAAAAAATGGATAGGAAAGTCACCATCTTCTCTGCAAATGTCTATCACAAGTTCACAATAGCCAGGCTCCAAAATGTCTTTGTACGCCAATTAATTTGTTGACTTCTATATAACCGGGACAATTTTTTATTTTTATTTTTGCTTGTCCTTTACAAATCAAGAAATACGGGTCACGGCCTCACAGGAGACCCACAAACGCTTTGCAAAGGGAAACCATGGGCTATACAGTCAAAGAAAGCCCAGGTAATATCATCCCATAGCATAGCCCACGACCATAAAGATCCAAGCCTAGCCCAATCGTCGCTAAAGCTGCGTGAAGGCATAATTTCAGCATCAAGAATCCGGTAGGCCTCTTGACAAGAATTTATTTTTAAAAAGCAGCAATTTGTTTTTTAAAAGAATCATGTATTTTTTAAAATAAGGTGGGTTTTTATCTATCTGAGTTTATTTTTTTCAGGTGTGCTACAGGAACGACTGTAAGAAACTTTATGGGAGGATTCTCGGAACCTGGAATGTTGTGTCTTCCACTCAGGCAGTTTGTAAGAAGCAAACAGAAGAATTCTGGAATAGAACCTATCCTACGGAACCATATGAACTGAACCCAAGCACCCAGTTAGTGGAGGGTGTTGGAGAAACTATTCTAAGAAGCCCAAAAAAGCAAAGAATATGATCTAGTTTCAGCTGTCAAAAGGCAGAGTTCTTTCTATTATCAGGTAATAAAAAAAGAAATCCAAAGAGGGACAAATATTCATGTTTGTAACATCTAAACACGACTGGATTGCTAAAGGTAATCTATTTTTTTAATATTTTGTGGAAGTTGGATGACAGTCTGTTAACATAATGGAAGTTATTACACAACAACTGTGCTTCACTAGATTTTGTATCAGCTTCCAGAAGATGAATGTTCTGCTTGATAGTTCAGATTCTATGATTTTCATTTAACAAGAAAGAAAGGTGTGAAAAAAATTAAATTTTTTTTTGGAGAACTAACTTAAGTCATTCTGGTCTGGATTTGACACAAGCTCGACAAACCCACTTTGACTTCAATGACGGATATCAAGTCCCCATATGAAAAACGGTACCTTTCTTGAAGAAGCTGTAGCTAGATATAAGGGATTTCTGTATTTGATCAAGAGAAACCTGGGGAGGTCCATTAAGCATTTCTGTGTTCCAACTTATGATATTGACCTCATCTGGCATTCTCATCAACTACACCCTGTTTCTTACTGTAAAGATCTGGTGGCAATAATAGGCAGGGTGCTAGAGCATGATGACACCGATTCTGATACTGGAAGGCAGGAGCTATGCATAGAAGGGATTCTCCATCTCCTCTCAAAATCAGACAAGAATGATACTGCTTCCGATCAATATCAAAGTATCATTCAGCTTCCAGAGAAAACGCTGATTGAGGTAGTCACAAATATCTTTTCTCACTTAGCTTTCAGATTATTGCCCCATTAAACTCCCAGATACCAAGCGCAAGTGCTGATATGACACAATTCCTTCAGGTTATGGTGGAAATTGTGGAGGTTAGAGACTTACCAGCTGAGCATGACGGAGGCCTTTCCGTGATACTTAGTAAGAAAAGGCCAGATTTGTATTTCAATGGCAGGAGAATGAGTATCTTGTCCAAGGCGGGGAAGAGAGATGTAGCTGTTTTCAGATATGAACCCACAGGAGAGCTCATCTTCAAATTCCTGTCCTATCCATCCTTTGTTTCACATACTGCAAGCCCTGCGAGAATGTTGGGGACAGCATCAATCTCTCTATATGACCTCAAGAAAACAGGCTCTCCTTGAAAAATGGTTTGCATTGATGCCAATTTCTGGAATTGTAGGTTCCAAGCCAGTCAATCTCTGGATTGCTGACTTTGGTGCATATTTGACCATACCGAAGCTCTGCATTCAATGATATTTGTTTTATTATCAGATATTCAATGAAAACGGAGGCCAAAGACAGTTGTTTTCCCAAAAGGGAAGTGATCGGCATGACCAGCTCCGGCGAAACCCTTGTTCTCGCAGAGTTTGCTGGAACAGGATGGTCTTTGATGAATTCCAGCTGGTGGTTTCAGCCTCGTGAAAAAAATACCTGTGCTACTCGGATCTTTGAGCTCACTTGTAGCCATAAGGTGAGGGAGGACCTATTCTACCCATGCCTTAACACATGGGGATTTAAGCAGTTTTTCCCTTACATTTTATTGGGGTTTCCCCCCCTATGATCATCTTACTTTTCGTAATTTTCGATGCAGCTAGCTAACCTCTAGTGTTTTGTGGCTTCAGGCGATCGTTTTTCCTGGTAGAAAACTGGAGTATGAAATCAAATGTGAGAATTATAAACACGAACAAAATTTCATGATAGCTGTCAAGTTTTCTGTAGAATATCCTCATGGAAAAGCCGTGGCACTATTTGATTTGAAGTCTGCCTCTCTCAAGGTACAGAAGGTGCCAATCATAGAGAATCATTCGTCGATAGGATTGTATTATTTTATATAGTTTTGTGAGCAGGTGAATGAAGAATGGGTTGAATTTCCCGGGATTTTATTAGCTTTTCTACTCTCTGATACTTCGAGGAATGAGAGCGATGGACAATTCAATACCGATGGAGAGAGTGCAAAACAAATGGACACTGATTCAAAGCAATATGCAAATACAAACTCCGAGGAAGACAAACAACCAGCCAAATTCAGGACATGGAAGACACCGCGAAAGCTGCCACCCAAGAGCCCTGCAAATCTGGTGATAAATGTGATTGTGGTGTTGTGGCTCAAGTTGAGGTGATGGGTGGAAAAGGCAGTGGAGTTGTTAAGAACGTCACAGGTGAAGAAAACTACAGTAATGGATCCAAAGCAGTGATAAACGGTGGGGCACGCTCCCACTTACTTGGCCTTGTTTATTCAGACTCCGGCAGTCATATAATCCTAGAGGATGAAGCAGAGGGCGCTCACTGTGGCGGATGTGGCTCATGTCATGGTGGTTGTGGAGGGTGTGTTTCCCAGTCTGCCAGTTCTATATTCCCAGGGGATGTAGCAAACGCCCCTCAATGTGGTGGATGTGGCTCGTGTCATGGTGGTTGTGGAGGATGTGGCTCATGTCACGGTGGCAGTTGCGGCCAAGATCAGCAGTAACTTGCTTCTCAACTAAGGATCTATCTATTATTACTGGATCTTGGTCCTTTCAATACCAGAGGGGGAGACAGGACTTGGGGCCCAGTCCTGCCAAAACAATAACTTGCTTCTGCAGCTATGAGAAGAAACGCCGAATCTTATATCTGCCAAGTGCCAAAGATTTTGTGCAGAAGGGACATGCTAATTTCTACCACTGAATGCAAATTTAATTATTAATTAATGGTGCCAGACTTGATGGTGATGGGTTAAAAATATACCTTCACCACTGGCAACACAATTTCCCACCTGGCTAGTTTGTAACTAGGCGAGAGAGAGAGAGGAATGCAAATGCCATAACCCCATCACAAAATCATGAAGCAAATCCGCCATTTGTACGTTATGAAAACCTTATAAAAAAACAGTTCCAAAGATTTGGACCGTTCACATCGATCTAAACCATATTCAAATAAAAGAAAAATTAATAAAATAATGAATCCAACCAACCAATCATTTCTGACTCAAAATCACGCGCAAGAATTCTGTGGAGTTGTAACATTACCATTAGCAACCTTACCATCCTGATTCACCGCGCCACCACCTTGCCTACAATCTACAGCTTCATTGGTTGCCACTGGAACTGCCTGATACGGCGCTGTATAATACACCTGTCTCCCTGCACTATCATAACCAATCTGCAGATACCCTCGCTCAGCCAATCCGACTTTTGGCTGCATTAATCCACCAACCGTGGTCGTCTTTTGTAGTTGAATTGAACCTGTCGCCGGTTGCTGGACAGGATTGTAAACCTCCTGCACGATTCTCTGCACTCCATAATAACCTTGACCAACTTGTCCAGTAACCGGTCTCAATGCTGGTGCTTGCAGTAAATAAACTAGCTGGTCAGTTCCAACATAAGTCAGGGGACAACCAGTTGGTCTCACATGCCCTTCGTGTAAGTATACGGCTGGAATTACAACTCCAATCGGAACTGGAGTGGGCGGCACCGGTGTTATTTTCTCCGGAAGTTTCTGTGCATAATATTCACCTAGGAAACCTCCAGAGCTGGCCTCGTCAGATTTCCGTTGCTCATTATTGCCAGCAATGTGCAATCTCTTCAAATCCAGGGTCCGTTGATTAAACGCCTCATAGGCATCTCCAATCAAATTCCTATCCTCTGATCCACATTCCGAACCAGCAGAAACATCTTTCACAACAACCTCCGGCACAGTAGGCTGCGACGGTGGAGTATCCCCAAATTTCGTTCCTGGAACAACGGTGTTATTATCCAGACTGAACAGAAAATCCGGATTCTCTGCTGACACGGCCGCCTTGGCGGGTGGTGAAGAAGATTCTAGACTCTGCATACTTGCAGAAAATAAAGCATCCACAAACAACTGCCTCTCCGATTTCACTTCACTCGGAACGAAACTTTTCAAACTAAACAGAAACAACCGTAACTTCGCGGCCTTAGCTGAAGACCGGTGCAACCGGTCGGATTCAATCATCATGTGCTCAAGATCCTCGTCATTTGTAACGGAAATCAAGGTATCAAGATCTTCACCAGGAAGTTGATACTTGAAAAAGATATCAGTGGCCCCACCACAAAGAGACGTGAGTTTATGCACCATCCCAGAAAACTTAATGCCGCGGTCGACGGATAGGATTTTCGTGTCGCCGCCGATGTAAGCGAGTTGGTTATCGTGGAGTCTTGGTTGGATTTTCCCATCATAGCTGCACATTAATTTCACTTTGTAGGTTGATTGCGGGTCGTCTGATGAATGAATGTCTTCGATTTCACGGGAGTCTGGGTAAGAAGAATGGGAGAAAGTCTCCATTGTTGTGTATTAGGGTTAGGGTTTTCAAAGATTTGAGGGGGAGGAGGATGGATGAAAATGTGTTCGTCGGGAGGTAGAAAAAAAAAAAAAAACAGGGTTACATGTAATAAAACGGCGGGAGCAGAGTCTATTCCTGCTAGATGGTTGGGTTTGGTTTGCGAGCAAGGGAAAATAATGCAGGAGCGTGAAAGAAAGTGTTTTGTGAATTATAATGCGGGCAGGTAACAATTATATTTGATGTCGTTTCCTAAATTATTTTTTTATATAAATATATTAAAATAATAATTTTTATTACTTTTTACAGCATATAAAAATTAAAATATTTTTTTAAAATAAAATAAACAGCAAAAAATAATAATTCAAAAACGCACAGGTATTGCTCTTTTTTTTTCCTCTTGTTTTTTCAAAAGTTTGTGCGTAGTATCATTTTAGTGTATCATAATTAAAAACTGTTAAATATTAATATGTAAAGATATCATGGCTAACTGTGATCTTGATATGGGATGCAATGATAGGGGCCCGTTAACCTGCATAGTTCATACTACGTCGTTTTATTTTATTTTTGCATGAAAATAATGCTAAATAAAACAATATTATGAGTCTGGATCCATTGTAGTTTAAATAATATTAAATAAAAAATATAACAAAAAACAGTTATAAAGCATTAAAGTGATTTTATTTAGAGTTTTAAAAACTTGTTTTTTAAGGGTAAAAAAACAAAAACAAAAATTTATAAATTTTATGACAGTAGGTATAGAATCGAGATAACATTATAAAAAAATATAAAAAAAAGTACCACTTAAAGAAAGTGAAAAAAAAAGGTACCACATGAGGATTACATTTGATAGGGAAAAAACAATCGAGGGTGAGTGAACTGTAAAGAACAATCTGGAAAAAGAAACTCAAAGAAAGCATATGACAATCACATAAATTGAAACCAATTTTAAAAGACAAGAAAATAGAAGTGTAGAAGTTTTTAAAAAAAAACATTTGTAATTTTATGAAGCATTTACAGGCCTCGAACTCGCAACCTATTGAATCCCAAACTTGAACTAAATTAAAAAGTTCAATTCATAATTAATTTATTATTGATCAACCAAAGTAAATCAAACAAGGATACAAAAAATCTAAAAAATCCAGAGAAAACTAAATTCATTTTTTTAAGATAAATAAAAAATCCTAAAGAGAAAAAATTAAAATATTGTCTTGGAAGGAAGCATTCAAATATTGAATGGCTCTTTCAAAGATCTCGAACTCACAACCTGTTAAATTTTAGATCTGGAATGAACTAAAAAATCTGACTCGTAACCAATTTGATATTTTTAGCCAAAATAAATCCAACAAAAAGATTTAAAAAAACAAACTAAGAAAACTCGAGCTATTTTAAAAAACAATGGAAAACCAAAAGAAAATAAATAACTTGTATCAAATAAAACAAACAATAATGAGAAATAAATTAAAAACAAAAATGTACGGATGACAACCAAAAAACAATGTTTGGTTGTTAGACGACCCATCCGCCTGAACAATACAGGGATCATTTGCACAGGCACGAGTATTCTTTTTAATAAATATACCCCGTGACTCTATTTTTGGATACCCCGCTTTATAGCTATAGCAATGTAAAATGACAAGAAAATTAAATGATAATTTTGTTGTTAAAAGCTTCAAAGTAATTATAATATTATAAAAAAAGAATAGTAAGCACTAGATTATTTTATTAAAGGAATAATAATTTTAATGTGAAAAGATCTCCGATCAAACCCCCATGCGTTTCATTTTCTTCTTCTTTTTTCTCTGCAAGTTTATTGAAATTTCCCTAATAAATATAGTTTTTCCTTTATTTCCCCTAATAAATGAACGCAGAAGTTGTTGAGATTTTAAAATTTACCGCATATGCTACACAGTACACAGTACACCCGTTAGACCATGCCCTTTTTTTTTTAAGATAATGTTTTATATATAAAAATACCTGTAAAATTTGAAAACAGAAATTTCCTGTGGCAAATGGAACTAACCAGCGGGGGCAGATGACCCCGCTCCCGTATAAAAAACGTTGCATAAATAAATTATTATGGCATATATTGTGTTTCAAAATTGATTTTGAAAAAAAATATTATTTTCTATATTAAATTAATTTTTTTTGAATATTTTAAAATCATTTTCATGTCAAAAATAATATTTTCAAAATAAAAAATATATTATTTTAAAAAATTTATAAATAAAAATAACTTTAAAAAATAACTTCAAAAAATAACTTCAATCACATAATACTTTCAAACAAGCATTATAGCATGTCATGGAGAGCACTCCAATTACGCATAGCTGTGTAGACACCAATCCATCGCTACAAGTTGGGAGGGGATAAAATTACGAACATGGGTGTTTGGGCGCACTTTAAAAATATTTTTTTGAATTTTTTTTTTTATTAGAAATAAATTATTTTTAATGTTATTAAATCATAATATTTGAATAATAAAAATAATTTTTAAAAATTAAAAAAAAATATTTTTAAATAAAAAAATATAACCTTAAGACCTTTAGTGAACTGTGCATGTTCCCCGCCCCCGCGAGCAACATGTTGTTTCTGTAATAATTTAAAGGTAAGCCCGGCCCAGGTGAAAGCGATTTTGCGTTTCAATGATGGTGACCAATTCGACTTTACAGTTTACAGATCACATGTCCTTTTGATTTTATTTTCATAATAATTTAAAGGTAAGCCCGGCCCATGTGAAAGATTTTTTAATGGGCTAGGCATGCTGCCCACCCAGCCTAGATACCTTGCTCTTTTTTTTACTTTATTATTTTTGTATCGTTTTAAATTAATTAATTAATTAATTATGTATGCTGGATGTCCGACCTGGTGAGTGTTCGATTTTATTTGAAACTAATTAAAAAAATATTGTATTTTCTTGTTCATAAAACATGATTTAATTTTTATATGGTTTAAATGTAAATTAATTAAACTTTTTTATTTTTATTTGAAATTAATTAAATATATATGTGTGTGTGTGTGGTGGTGCTTCATCTACTTATTCTAGATTATATGAAATAGATAAATTAAATATACGTATCGTTGTTTTTTTTATCTATAACTATTTGTTTAGTATAAAAACACACGTTAAAAATTCATGATTTGATCAGCGAAGCACTGGTCGGGCTGGGCTATGCTGTAACAAGCATGTGTAAGAGTCCAAAACACAGAAGAAAATTTATTTCAGTCACAACTAAAAAGTCGTGGAGTCCACAACTCAAGAATCCTATTAAGGGAGAGCAAGAAAAGTAGAGCAAAGGGCATTCAATTCAATTTTGGAAGAAAGAAATTTTGGTTTGTGGATTTGAGTGGGAGCATAGCTATGGTGAAAGCAGTAATCGGAGACGAAACCCAACTAACTTCAGCCGAGGATCGCCTCAGCCAATCCGGTCTAACCTCTCAGGTTTCTCTCTAAATCTTCATATCCACACATGCAAAGCAACAACTACGTCCTCCAATTCTTGACATCGAACTTTTTTTCTCTCTCGTCAGGTGGGTTTGGTGATAGGAAAACTTAGCTCCAAATTAGATCGTGGCTTCATTTTCGATTTGGTCCCCACCCCATCAAATGATGCAGGAGAACCAGCCTGTTCACTCCTCGAAACCACCAAAGATGACAATAAGAGAAAGGGTTCCAAATCTAAATCACAACCCGCCTGTGATTCTTCTTCCTTGAACATCGATTCCGATTGGGTCGCTGAACATGCCCGTCAGGTCCATTCTACTTTTTAAATTTTATTTATCTTATGCGGTTTGTTATTGTGGGTTCAATTTGGTGAAAAAAATGTTGGCGTTAATGTCAAAGGTTTCGAGAATGCTGGTGGGTGGCATGAAGGTTATTGGTGTTTATGTTTGGGTTAGTGATAGTGCTTTCAAGAATTCAACTATAACACTTTGCCAGGTAATTCTTGCTCCTTGTATTTTGACTATATTTCCTGTCTTAGTTTGTTTTAATTTCACTTAGTTCTGCGAAAATTGAGCTGAGGTTTTTTTTGTTGATGGCAGCTCTTACAGACAGTGAAGGGTGTTGCAGAAGCTGCACCTATTACTGAAACTGACTGGGATGAGAGATTGCTTATTCATATATGTTATAGTCCAAGGAGGTATTTCCTCGTCACTGTCACCGTTTAATAGAAACTCTCATTTCCATTACCAGGCATCTGTCATTTTGATGCAGGTGTTGTTTTTGTTGTTCATATGGACTGATGGGTTAATTTATGTAGGTGGACGTGCCGGAATTGTGTGCTGTCTTCGAATATCACTTCAAGCAGTATACGGCCATGTGATTTTAAAATGGGAAGGGTCTTAAGCTCCCTTCAGGCATTTAGGTGCACATACAACTTCAAACTCAGGTATCGTCAGTGGTTTTCATGTGTGTTCTGTATTTGGATCCAAACAGCAATACTATTTGGTGCTGGAATATGGATATCCTGTGATCTTTGTGGCTCATGAATGAAGCTATATTTCCCAGATTGCCTATAACTCATGAGAGTGCATCAAATTCCCAAACATTGAGTTCAATTCTTCGGCATGCAATTTCAGTGCATGCTAAAGAGCTAAGGGATGCGAAGGCTATGATTGATGGGAATTTGGTAAGCTGCACTGCGACTTTATTTAATGAAGCTGCAGACCTTAAAGCCATTAATTTATGAAGCAAATCAAGGATTTGCAGTTTCTTATCATAGTTTTATTCATTTAATATGAAACCTAGAGTAAAATTTCTAAAAGTGACATGATGATGCTCGAGGATATTGGATGGAAAGCGATTCTATTAACAGGATGGTTTGGTTATTAAGATCCAGAAGTTAGTTAATAAACACCTGCACCTGCATCCCCATGGTGATACCATGAGACAAGCCTGATTTCATGAAACTCATTCATAACAATTTAGTGATCAATGGATCCCAATTAGGCATATCATTTTGAGTGAAAGCATACTGTTGCTTCTTTGGCTTGGAATAGCAATTTGTATGGACTGTGGCTTCACTTTAGGAGCATTACTATTCATAAACATTTGTTCCAATGGTCCATTCTTCTTGTCATAGTTTCCTTTTATTTTATGGTTTTAGGTTGTTGGCGAAGAGCTATGCACAACTGATGGTATGCATGAGGTTGAATTGCTCCTACCATTCACGAAGAATTCTTTGGTTGAAGGTGTGTTGGCAAGCTTTAAATATTAGGCATGATTGTATTCAGTGTCGATATGGTAGCTTGAACATATCGTTTAAATCATTTGATGATTTTTTTTATAATTTGCTAAAGCAAGCAGCCAGAAGGATGTTGCTGGCGTTCTTGTCTTTGGTGGATCTGTGTGCTCTTATGCGTACTCAAACTCAAAAGAACCATTGATGCTGGCTGTTGCTGATATAAAGGTACTTCTATTCTAGAAAAAAATACTTTTGTTTTGAGTATCTTGAGGGAATGTCTATACCAGATTGATGATGATTATTCATGATTTTTTTTTTGTTTGATTCATGTGTTTATGTCTACTGCATTTTGGAATTTTACTAATAGTGTAGATATTGTTATAGTTCAATGTGAATTTACATGTACTCCATTGGTACTTCTTCAACACAGTCAAAATGGTGCAAGGGAATTTGTTCCTTAACACTGTATATAAGATGTTCTGTGTGTTTCTCCACTTTTCATGCACAACCCTGCCTATTTACTGATATGAAATGATTATTGGTGGGCCATTGTGGTGTATTCTAAGTGATCACCTCCGTTCTCTTCTTGCATCCTACCTCACAGAGGTTGCTACATGCCCATCTTCCAAACAAGAATGTCTACTTTTGGAATGTCGGATCTATTATCAATGAAATTTCAAGGATCCTCTAATTTGATTTTTTGGCCAGCATTTGTTCCTTGACAGTATACAATGCATTCTGTATGTCTCTCCACTTTTTATGCGAAATTCTGCCTACTTGCTGATAAAAAATGATTATTGGTGGGCCATATTCTCATACTAAACATGTCATTGATTTGATGGGCTTTTAATGCTGTTGCCAGTTATAAGCTTCACCCAGGACCAATTGGCACATAATGCCTGTGATCTTTATTCAGAATTGACAAGATTTTAGATTTGAATTTCAATTACAGAAAGAAAAGAAATTCAGAATGGAGGATAAATGCTGAAATACAAGATAAAGATCAGACAGGCATTGTGTTCTAGAAAATCTGTTTGTTGTGGTACCTGCAGAATGGCAATGCTTGAATCCCGTTTTTTTCTGATGCTTTATCATTTTGGAATAAAGTTTTTGCTTCTCTCTCCCCTTGTTTCTCTGTTTCGGTTTCTTTTCCCTTTTCATGGTTATTGTTTTTGACCTATGTAATTATGGGATTTTTTTTTTATTACTCTCAGGATGATATCATCAGGAGTCTTAAAAGCAGACTTGATATCATCTGTGATGAAGCGGATGAAAATCCAGATCCTATTGACAATGATTGCAAGGAATCAAGGCTAGAAAAACTGCCTGAGAAACCTATTTCAAGACTTGTCCTGAACTCTTTGAGGTGTGTGAACTGTAACTCGGTCTGAAAATTTGTATTTGATTTGTAATTGTTTTAAAGTATATTGGTGATATTTTATCATCTAAAGTGTCATTCACACATGTTGAACTGTCTGTCTGAAATTCATGGGGGGGTTCCTTTTTTGTTATTTCTTCTTGCCTCTTGATATTCAGCTTAGCAGAGAATTTATCTTAAGCATCTCTTTGAAATTTGATGCAGTTAGTTTCTGAAACCTGAATTGCTATACCCATAACATTTGCTATTGTACAATTCAATGCAGGAAAACATGCTTTCTTACATTTCCTCGAAGAGTCTTTGTTCCCTGGTTGGCTGGAACATTCATCTGTGACTACCTGCAACCATCTGAGACAGTTGAGGTCTGTTCATGTGGTTTGTTGAGCGAAATACATCAAACACTACATTTGAACATTATTATACTGAAAGCTTTCATCGATGAAGTAGTTTTGAGTTGTTTCTTGCTCTATTAGGTTTTAAAAGAACACTGCGTTGAGTTGATGTCCATGGAAGCTCCAACTGATCCCTCGAAATATCTCCAACCAGAAGTTGAAGCTCCATCGCTGATCACTGAATCTTTTTGGGACATTACAGTTCCTAACCATTTTGCATCTGGTTCTTCTTTAGACAAGAGCAGACAAGTCGACATGAGTGTGGAAAGTAGCCGGCGAACTAATCAGCCATTTAATTTCAATGTCTTCGCCGCAGTTTGCTTCCTTGTCCTTGCAATCTTGGTCGGGCTTGTGATAGTAAGGCAAAAATAGTGTCCGCCTGAATTTTTTTGGTATAAATCACACCGTATACAAATAGGATAACAGAAATTCAATTTTTTGATTTCTTGTTTCATTATCTGTTCCTAAGCAATTTTGTTATTAGAAGAGAGCGGAAAGTGAAGCGTGGAAGTCTAGTTATTACAACTGGAAGTTCTTATCCTCTCATTTTACTTCTTGAGGTGAGGGTCTGGAAGCAATGCTTGTACTGACAAGGGTTTGTTAACAATTTCCTCTCTTGGATATTGTGTCGTGTTTTCTTACATAATTCCTATGTTGTTGAAAATTACTTATGAATTCAATTTGAATTTTCAATTCCACGACTGGAATTCAAAATCGTCACAAATCCAATCATTTTCGTTCCTATGTTCTGATTGCTGAAAAAACAGGAGGCATTCTATTTAACAGGAAAGGAAAAAAATGATGTGATGTAGATAATTCTGACGAATCCTCTCTAACTCCCATAAACATTACCTGGCTTTGTTTGGTTCTAAAAAAGCACCAGCTTTATCAGAACCTGAGCTTTCAAAATCATGATTTTGAAAGGTTTATCAAACATCCGCAACTACTTCAATTTTTTCCACCTCAACTCAGCCACTAGGGTTCTCTGTTACAACCCAAAACAAATCCAAAATTCAAGCAAACTAGTGATTTAACAAGATAACAGGGGAACGATGATCCACCCCAAATTCAATAAAGAGAATTAACCACGCAACCGCCAAGCGTATGTCGATACTTGATGGATATGTTATACAAGATGAACTTTTTGCAAATAATATTGCACAGGCGCAGACACAGATGTTCTTCGAGTTCCATCAATCAAGCATTTCATACACAGAAATCTGACAGATTGAACAATCCCCTCCTGGAAGCTTCTCCCTTTCAGGTTCACCTGGGAGTTCATGCCTGCAGGGAGATTTTTTCTTTGTGGATTATCAGCTGTCCAGGAATGTAACCATTCCACGCACTAAAAATAATGCTACAGGAAGAAGAAAAAAAAGCAAATGGAATAGGAACAGGTATTTTAATTATCTTCGAAACACACCATGCTTACCTTTTCTTTATGAACAATGATCATTGAGCGAAGTTCACAGTTCCCGAATCTATACAAACAAGTCACAACAACCCCTTCATTAATCAGTCATAAAAAAGTTTTTGAAGGAAAAAATAAATAAACTATAATATAAGAAGAAGCACTGATAAATAGTTGCTAATCACTTTTTGCACATCTTGTTTTTGACTGATGGATGGCAATCATTTGCCAAAGCATTCAATGTATGCTGCAAGAATCTATGGTGAGTAACTATTGCAATTTCTTTCTCTGGTCGTGTCCACAGCCTGAACAAGTGACAAATTGTCTGTCAGTCGCAGAATCTGAAATACTCTTTTTATAATACTATCTTCCCAATTGCATGAATTCTCTCAATTTGTATTTATTTTTGTTCAAGCTAACATGCCATCGCTTGGCGGATCGAAAAAAAGAAGATGCAAACACCTACCAGCTCATAAACTCCAAGCCCCTGGCTGCAATTTCTTCATCGGTCTCCCTAGCATCAGTCTTCCACAGAATGTCTTCATCACTTTCTATCTAAAAAATGAACAGATTGAGTAACCGGTACTGGCAAAAGGGTGCCGATTAATCTTACAATCCTTGAGTTAATGCTAGACACAGGTTATTAATTACATACCAATGAAAAATCAATTGTAGGAAAACGAGGCCGATTCTCGCTAATGGTTCTCCTCTTGTCACATGGATGAACTCCCTGCAGTGAAAACAGAAAAGTTAACAATTTTTATGCGCTAAAAATATTTCAAAACCCAGCAACTTTAATCTACAAATGGAGGCATATATACCAAACGTTCTCGACAAAGTTCTGCTGCTACAATTGGTGGGCATTTGAGACTTGATATCCCACTGTTGTCTATATTTGCCCCCTTTGATCCATTTATCTGGCCTTCGCAACAAAAGACTTGTGTGGCGGTTTGCATGGCCCTAAAAAGAAACTCATTGATAATATTTAAACGATGAATTGAACATGCAGCGAAGGAACTGACGATATTCAAGCTGTATAATTATTCAAGTACCTGCACAAAGGAGAAGTGACGACTAAATCAATCCTCCTAAGTTGTCCAGATGCATGGACTTGCTTCCTTAGATTGCCAACCTGTTGCAATACCAGAAAGCCAGATGTACACGTCTGATGAAGCAGGAGAGGTTTCTCCCCGAAAAGAACTTTCACTTTTTGAACCCATTTTTAAAAAAAATTTAAAACAATTTAGAAAGTTGAAAAAAAATGGTTTTCTAACTAACAATTTTAAGAGAAAAAAGTAAAATATTTCTACATTTATCGAAAAAAACAAAACACTGGTTCATCAAAAGTATTAAAGAAATCCGATTCTATTATTTGGATTTAGAGAAGTATATGAATTAAATGAAACTATAAACGAAAAAGATTCACCAAGCACTAATCGGATGTTGATTTCTTTGAATAGAAACTCTCGAAAATATATGAAGAGCATTACAGATTTATTTTAGAGCATGAAATGAAATGGCCATCAATTTACATACCTGTTGCCACCCCAGAGGAGAGAGATGCGCATCAAAATACTCTGGAGATAACAGGGCATTATGATCTTTCTCCCCTGCTACGTTGTGGGTTCCTTGTGCATGCCTCACCTGGATGGACACGTATAACTGAGGAAATCGATCCTGAGACATCTATAAAGAATATAGAAAAGGTAAAAAAAAAAGTGCAAATTACCAGATGGAGGATTTTAGAATGCTCTAGTGGGTATAGAAATGGAGCTGGATTGGCATCCATGTCAGGTTAGAACTTGAAACACAATCCTGGAACTTGGTGTTAGGCCTTGAAATTAAAAAAAAAAGAAAAAAGGATTGATATTAAAACAGCAGGAGGGATCAGAAGAGCTTTTGGATTTCGTATGACAGAAGGAGGTCTGGCACAGATTCTATCCTCGATAATGCAAGTTTCTTTTCCTTTTTGGTTTTGGAGAGCAGTTCTCCAGCCAGAAATCCTAATTATAGACCCAGTCCAAAACTATTCTAACGCAGGATCACAGGGTCGGTAATAATATCTCTTCCTGTGAATTTCATGTAAAGCCAGGCTGCCTCCAATTATCTGAATGGGCTCTCAAGAAAGGAAAAAAAAAGCACACGCAAAGGCTGTTTTATTATCTATTTTTGGAGATCGATGATGACGCTGTAGCCGTAATGGATTTCCATCCGCGCCGCCCACCTTTTGTCCCGGCTCGCTTTGAACACCGTGGCCCGGTCAATTATCTGTTCAGCTACGTCGGCAGATATTGACCAAATTCCAAATCATTCAGATAGTGTAAGAAAGATCATTAATTTTTCCTATCTATTTTCATTTTTTTTCAATTATATGTAACAGTAAAATAAATAACTAAACGAATCATATATAAAAAAAAAACATTTGCACCAGTAAATTTAACGTAATTGAAAACACAAGATGATAATTCCCTTGTGCATGTGCACCCCAGCTAGCCAGATGCAGTTTTTTATTTTAATTCCACAGAACTTTATTTTTTTTAGATATTTTTTATGGTTCAAGTTCACCGAATAAAATTTTGATGGTTCCACATCCTTACAAAATAAACACAAATCAAGATCTGCGATGTAAATTCGAGGACCGCGTGCAGCTTTCACCAGATCCATTAATGAACACATTCAAGGTCGGACAGCGTGCGTGCGTGTCTGTCGTACAGATGCTGGTGGAGGAGTTCAGTCATTGTATTCAAATCTCTCCAATGCCTTCTGAAAGCTGGGAATAGAAAGACTGCCCTTTTAGCTATTATCAATGATAATACAATTGTTATAGGCTTATAACTTGCTTGAACAACAACATTATTATCAAACAATAATATAAAAAAATGCAGCAAAAATAAATTAATTGGCAAAAAATTAAAAATAATAATAAAAGAACCAAAACTAAATCGATCCAAATTATGAAAAAAATCAAATGTTGTAGAGTGAAACTTAATTAAAATAACTGAAAAATCCTGAACATGGGTTTAATAAAAGGATTAAAAAAACATCAACTTAAAAAATAGAAAAAAACAACTAAACTTGAACAAACTTTCTAAATCTGGTTTAATCTGTAAAACTTCTAGCCTGTAAAATCCTGAACATGGGTTTAATAAAAAAACTTAATTCTCAGTTAATTAAATTTAAAATAATAAAATTGATGAAAAAAATATAACTGAAATAAATCTTGTTAGGAAAAAAACAAATAGTAATAAAAAAACAAGGATAAAATTCGATAGAAAGTAATTGAAATAACTGAAGATTAATTAGTATTTCTGGACTAATTTACTACCGGACTTCTTTTTTTGGTATAACCAGGGTATCCCAGGCTTTGTCTGGACTAATCCTTTCGCTCCGGGTGGTAAGAGCTCCCCAAGAGACCGGCTGCAGGCGAAGAGAGGGGTCGAATCCCAGACCTCGTAAGCGACAAGAGAGCGTCTAACTGTCCGCCAGGACCTCTTGGGTTAAATAGAAAGTAATTGATATTTTTCTAGACAATAAGGATTAAATAATCTGTGGCTTAAAAAATAAGAACGAAACTATATTTTGATTTTCTCCCAAATTTTGTAACCAAATGGGAAAAAAGGAAATAGGGTTTCAGGCAGTTGTCACACTCTTATGCGTCGATAGTCTACGAGCTCATCATGACTGAATCTATTTATTTATTCATTCATGGCATGTAAGAATATTCCGGTAACTTTTCACGGAAAGAAAAGGAACTGCAATGTAGTTAGAGGAGCATGAAGGAAATCCATCCATGGTTGAAAGAAAGAAAGAGTGAAAAATTCTAACCGACAAATCATGATTTACCAATTATATATGGTGTAAGTGGGAGTGTGTATAGGTTTAAAAGTGATAAAGTTTTTTATATTTAATTAAGAACAATTTTTTTTTGCATATTTTAGTCATGTGAATGTCAGGAATACAAGGATAAAAAAACATCAACTTAAAAAAATAGAGAAAACCAAGTAAATTTGGACGAAACTTCTAAACTTGGTTTAATCTTTAAAACTCGTAACTCGTGAAATCCTGAACGCGAGTTTAATAAAAAAAACTCAATTCTCAACTAATTAGATTTCAAATAATAAAATTAATGAAAGAATATCATTAAAATAAATCTTGTTAGGATAAAAACAAATAGGGATAAAATTCGATAGACATAAACCCAAAGATGATAAAATTTGAAAAAAAATATCAATTAAAAAAATAAAGATCAAATTTAAAATATCAACAAAATCATAAGAGGTGAAATTAAAAAATATATAATTTGATAGGTTATTTATATATTAAAAAAATTGTAGGGGTGAAATTGAAAAAAAAATATGTAATTTGATAGATTATTTATATATTAGAGAATGATAGGGGTTAAATTAAAAAAACATTTAAAATGTTATAGCTTATTCTAAACTAATTTAAAAAACAGCAATCCAAAGGATATGGACTAATGTGAAGGGAAAGTATTTTGAAAGGGTTAGTTTGAAATTTTGCAAGGTCTAGTGAAACATTCATGGAGGAAAGTGCGAAAAAGAAAAAAAAATATTGTCAATAGCGAACCCAAAACACTTTCGGTACACATATCACAACATTGTTTATAGAGCATTGAGATCTTCCTAACATCGTTTTGTGAGACTTAGATAAAGTGATAAAAAAATAAAATAAAATTATAAAGTTCAATTACTAACAAATCACAAAATATGACAGTTTAAGATATTTTTTTTGAGTCAACGGTTGAGAGGCTTCTGAAATGAATCAAGGGCTAAAATTTTATCATGGTAAAGACAATATTACCCTTTTTCGACATGGTCTATTTCATGCTATAAACATCAAGAAATTTGACGCCAGAGTTGGGGAAAATTCATTTCAAACCCCAAAACATTTTACTCCCATTCGGCAGCCACTTACACCCCACTTTTCCTCCACCTCCAGAAACATTCTACCCTGACACACTGACAATAATCAAGGCTATCACTCGCCTCTAGTAAGGCCAGAAAACCTTTTCTTTTTCTCCCCTCAAACCACTGTGGCCATAGCATGCAATGGCCACCACCCCCTTTTCATTTTAGTTGGGTTTGTGCTCGGTCTAGCCCAAATATCTGGGGATGGACCCGACCCAAAGTAAAAAGAGGCTAGGTCAGGCCGAACTAATATATTTTTATATAATATTTTAAAAAATCCAGAATTTTTTAAATAGGTATTTCATTAAAAAAATGTTTCCTTTCTCATATTTTCCAAAAACTTTTGCATAATATCAGGTTGTGCACTTGCACTTTCTATATTAAAAATTCCGGGTTTTCACTGAAACTTCAATAAAAAAAATCTATTTTTTTTTGTGATTTCATTGCAATGTTTTTGCACCAATTTGATTAGTAGAATGAACTCGACATAAAATATTTTATTTTATCTGAAATTTCCAAAAAAATAAAAAATAATTATTTCAAAAAACAATTTTTTTTTTATACATACGGCTAAATCCTAAAATATTTCAAAACATATCTCTCACAAAAATAAATTGCATTTTTTCTCATGTTTTAAAGTGCAAAAAAAAATATCTTAATAAGTATGATTATCCATTAAGGTTTGACTAAAATATCAAAAATCATTAGGGGGAATTTCATTTTTTATTTCGCATATTAGGATTTAGCTATAAATTTCATTATTCAAGATGTAAAATTATAATGTAAATTATACTTTCAAGTATTAAAGATACAAAAAGGTAAATACAATGTTAAAATTCAGACCTTAGAGTAACTAGTAAGATCAACAAATAAGATAGATTTTCTTATGAAAAAAAATATATTTTGAACTTTTGAAAAGATCAATGAATAGAAATCTCACTTAAAAAAACAATTAAGTACCTAAATAGCTTATTTTAGATCTGGTGCACTAAAAGTTATGTGTATTCTTCTTACACAACTTATCCTACCCAAATAAAGTAGATTGCCTTATTCTAAGATAATATTTTTTTATAAATCCGGCCTTTGATAATATGATGATCTTTTATTTTATTTACTCAATTTCGCGTGTTTCTTTTTTTATTGATTTAATAATCAAATATTTTTTATTTACATTTCTCTTTTTTTTTTCTCCTTTTGTTATTGCTGACAACTTTTTATTGATATAAATAAATATTAATCTATTTAATTGGATGTCTAAATTAACCACTTGATTTATAATTTGAATTTCTTTTATAAAAATCACATATCAAAATAGTCTACATGCTTAGTTTTTTCTTAAAAAAATTACACGCCGTGGCGGAATCGCAACGCAAGTAAAATAGCTAGTAAATAGATATTACATGAAGCCTGACAATCATTCATTAAAAATAATTCCGTTCACATGCCATTGTGCACCTATGCTAAACGGCATGCGGATGACATTTCCTTGAACACAATAAAATGTGGATTTTTTCAATCAGAGCTAGCAAGCTCAAAAAATACAGTCCCTAGTTTGTTTTGTAGGATGAAGTACCTCAAATTTCTTTCGATGGACTCAGCACCTCGATACTGATTCATCTCTCCAGAACAGACTATTACTTAAGACTCCCGTTTCTGTGGTTGAATCTCTTCCGCAACATCACTTGGAAGGTCAAGCCCTTGAGGGTTTTTTCCAGGATAATTAGTTGTTGCTGGATCCGATCCTATCATACTGCAATGGGGAAAGAAAATAATCAGTGTTTTTTGCATCAGCTGAAAAGTAGTCTAGCTTTTCTCAAGATACTAACCCTCTATCAACAAGGACCACTGAACGAAGCTCACAGTTCGCAAAGCTGCAAATACAAAAATCAGTTTAATCTGATGAACCAAAGCAAGACCCGCGCAATGTGGAATTCAATGAATCTACCAAAACTTTAACATTGGCAGCCCAAATTTCATAGTTGTTGCTAATTAAACCTCAACCCGGTTCGTTACCCCGCTGGCAATTATTCTGAGACATACAACTAGGTATGGAAAGGTGACGGGAGAAGCTAAACAGTGCAGAAACCTGATTTTTACACCTTTATAATTGAAACTAATTTGACTCACTTGGAAAAAGGGATCAAACAAGCATTACTAGTGAGTGGTCAGATTCCTTCTATAGCATGTACATAAGATTGTTTTCCCAAAATGAACAAGCACTTACTGCGTGCATATTTCACTCTTCACGGATGGATAACAATCATTTCCAAAACCACTTAATGTATGATATAGGAATCCACTGTGGGAAACAACTGCAATCTCCTTCTCTTTTCGAGTCCACAGCCTGGATAGAGAAAGAATGTTGTCAGCAGTGTACACCTACATTGGCCACAGCTACTCCCTGTGCTGTGACTAATATCTGATTTAGGCATTTTCAGTGAGCAAAAATGTGGAAGGAATAACCACATAAAAAAATTGTGTTAGCATGTAAACAAATTTGGCGAGTTAAACTCTTACCGGTTCTTCTTAACAGCAGTAGTAATTATAAGCAATCATTAGAGAACAAAATTAAGCATTCACTGCTGTGTTGAAAAAGAAAAAGAAAAAGAAAAGCAGCTGCCAAAGATTTTACTCGAATGATTATTTCAAATCCCATCAAAAAGAAAAAAAAAGTTATAGCAAAAGACAGGTGAGGTAGTGAATCCAAATTCTGAAATGTAATCCATTTTGGCCATATAAACTTTCAGTTCTTAGGTTGGTAAAAGAACACAATAAAAAAAAACATAAACAGGGTTACCAATTCAAGAACTTCTGTCCCCTGGCTGCAACTTCATCATCCTTCTCTCTGACATTAGCCCTCCACAAAACGTCTTCATCACTTTCAATCTATACGAAATAAAGTGCCTCCTATTAGACAAAGTTAGTACGAGACTATAAACCAAGAAAAATAGTCAAACTATAAACATAACTCATAACTGCATGTCTGCATAGAAGATAATAAGAGTAGATACTTGCCAATGAAAAATCAATTGCTGGAAATATGGACCGATATTCACTAATGCTTCTTCTCCTGTCACATGGATGCACTCCCTGTCGTTGAAACACAGTAGAATTTTCAAGGTAAACAGCTTACCATTCAAGTTAGAAGAAACAACAAAAGAACTATAAAACTAAATGAATGGCATTACTCATTACAATGAAATTCCCATCAATACCATGTTTTATCTTTTGATTCTCATTCTTTACCTCATCTAATGAACACTACAAGCTTTGAAAAGCAAATCTTATATCCACATTCCACACAGCTATGATATGCCAGGTGTTGTGAGACGTACCAAATGTTCTCGACAAAGCTCAACTGCAATAAATGGAGGAGAGTGTAAACTTGAAATTGCAGGATGGTTACTTTTCCCTGCATTTTCCACCATCAACGGAGGGGCATTTATACCATCCATGTACCTTTCCCCGCCAAATACTCCGACTGCTGTTTGCATGGTCCTAGTAAAAGTATTCGGCATCATAGTCTACGAAAAAGACTGAAAAATGCAAAGCCTCCTAATTTTCATCATCGAATGTGACATGTTTCTTCGGAAAACATGATATTTCAAATTCAGGAATACAGAAAACTATATTATCTTGAATCATGTTTTCATTCATTCCAGTCAGTGTATTCAATCCATCTATTAATTATTCCTTGACACCAAAAACACCATACTCAAAGCTAACTCAAATACCTGTACATAATCAATCATATTGACTATTGCCACGCGATATAAGATGTTTTCATTTATTCATCTTTCAAGCTTGTGTTACAGCATATAATACTAATGGCAAAGTGCCACATGCTACGAAATATAAAGAAAAGAGCTCATTAACCACAATAAAGGATTTGGAAGAAATCTAATACCTTAACAAAGGGGAAACAATGACCAATTCAATCTTCTTATTAACCCCACATTCATAAACGTGCTTGCGCAGATTATCAACCTATTTCAATTACACAAAATCAAGCCTTGCTCTGTTTAAAATTGATGCTTAAAACAAGAGCATATATGAAAAGCAACGTAAGGGGGCAAGTCAGGGAACGTTGAATCGACGATTACCTGCCGCCAGCCTAGAGGGGTAAGGTGCGCATCAAAGAGTTCTTCGGACAGATAAGCATTATGGTCCTTTTCTCCTTCTACATTGTGAATCCCTTGCGCGTGCCTTACCTGTATGCATTTTTGTAACCCATTAAAAATAACAGTAACCAAAGCGGTGCAGATTTTTAAACACAAAAAGGTATGTTTAAGCGTGTCATCAAAATTCACGAAAAACAAACCAGGTGAATTGTTTTAGTGCGGTGCAGTGGGTAAAGACATTGACCAACTGTTCCATCCATTTCTGCAAGCATACAGGCAAAATAAACAAGCAAAACATGCAAATAGGAACGAGTCGAATCGAATCGTGTCCATATATGTATATATAAATTTATATAAACAGAACATCCATGTAAAAAAACAAGATTGGGGAATCCAGGAGAAAAACTGGTAACGATAAAAAAAGAGGAGAAAGGGGGCTTGATAAGAGCTAGGCTAATGGAGATTGACTTGTACCTAACAGAGAAGAGAAACAACGTGGTGACGAAGAAGAAGGACGGGAGAATGAAATAATAGGATATGCGAAATTGTTGTTTGAAGAAAGCGGTGGCGTCGGTGATGGCAAAAAAGGCATAAGAGGGGTATTATATAAAATGGACATGGTGCTTCAGTTGACTAGTCTCCTGTCCTGGATGCTGATTCGGTGTGTGGAAGAGCGTGAAATAGTCCGGTTTCTGATGCTTCGTTTACTGCTCTCCTACTCTGATCACAGGCCATGGTTTACGAGCCTTTAACGCAAGCCCAGGTATTGGATTCTTGAAAGGTCACCATCGTTTTGACCCGGACACTTCAGGTTTTTTAAAAAGAATTAGCACTGTATTTTATAAGTCTTGTTAGAATAATTAACACCAATTGAAAGAAATTAATTTAGTGAATATAAATTGATATATAATTGAAAAAGATTTGGTTTAAAATTTGAAGTTTCTAGACATATTGCATTGATATCAATTTATGTTTTTGATTTAATTGAATTAATGATAAAATAACCATGAATATAATCGATTATAATTGATTTGACATGAGAATTGATTTGACATAGTTAAGCATGTTTAATTTTGTGTTTAGAGATCCTTATTATCATTAGGATCCCATGATCATTTATTAAACATGTCTAACCTCATTTCTAATTTTCATGTTATTTTTCTTTTTTTAATATTTTTTTAATTTAACCCTAATGTTTGGCTTGTCATCTACCTAAATATCATCCATAACATTAATATCACATTGACTTGTCATTTGCCTCAGTATCATTAATTAAATTCATCTCAACTTTATTTATAATTTTCACATTACTTTTTTTTAATGATTTTTTAAGTTTAACCCTGATGTTTGACTTGTCATCTACCTCAATGTCATCAATAACATTAATGTCAACTAAGCAATACTAAAAAAATATAATTTGTCAACGGGTGGAAAAGACAACAAAAACAAATAAGATAATTTGTTATGAAATAAATTAGTTTTTTTCAAATAAACAACACTAAAAAAAATATACTTTCTCTTAGATATAACAACCTTTGCCCATGGCCTATATACCATTTATTGATATTAACATAGATTTTAAAAAAGGTTTATCTAAATTAAAAGGGAAATAGGTCATCTTAATGGTAGTGGATCGATTAAGTAAGTATGTGTATTTTAGGTTTATCTAAGATTTGTACGGGAAACATTTATAAACTACATGGACTCTCTATTACCATGGTGAGTGATCTAGACTTTGTGTTTTTTAATTAATTATAAAGGGAACTATTCATCAATCAAGGGCTAGATTTATATTATTTAACTACTTATCACCCCTAGATTAATAGTTAGACAAAAATAATCAACAAATATCTTAAAAAATATCTAAGATGAACAACATATTATTCCATCAATCAATAGTCTAAATGGTTACCTTTAATCAAATGGTGGTATAGCACTAATTATCATCCTCTGACCAAATCCACTTTAACTTCATATAAGATTCTATATGAGTTATATATTTTTAGTCAATATCTTATATTTTCCCAAGAATTCCAGGGTTGAGATAGTAAATAATTACTTAACTAAAAGAGAAGACACGTATAGAGTAATCAGAAATTAATTAAACGCAATTCAAAACAAGATGTTTTAATTAGAAAATAAGAAGAAGAAAAAGAATTTGCTATCAATGATTTAGGAGGTGAAGATGAACGTGAAGAAAATTGCAGAATCAACAAAAAAAAAAGAGGACATTATACTTATATATATAATCAATTTACTAAGGTTTTTTTCACAACTTTTTTTTGTTTTTTCAGTTTAATTGATTATTTAGTTTTTTTGTTCACCCCTTAAATTAACAACCTTTGTAAATGGATAAATTACAAGAAAAGGTCCAAAAACAAAAGATATTTTAAAAGGGGGATTTACAATCGAAGATATGTGGTTTGCCCCGCTCCAATTGTCTATTAAGGTCATGCAGTCGGTCAGCAGTCGGCACTAGGTGGCCAAACTCCTGCAACTCAAATAACATCCCAAGCCCCAACCAAAGGCTAGGGTTCACAGGACAAAGGGAGAAAAAACAGAAAGTACATTAAGGTTGGGCTTCCCAGACACCATAGTATCCTAAGAAGTGGACTTAGGTGAGATGAACGAGGGTCAACTGTTCAGATTATGGGGGCCCAATATTGGACCAATGTCGCATGTTACCCACTCCCATTT
The DNA here is from genome assembly GCA_009078335.1 of Salix brachista. Taxonomy (NCBI): domain Eukaryota; kingdom Viridiplantae; phylum Streptophyta; class Magnoliopsida; order Malpighiales; family Salicaceae; genus Salix; species Salix brachista. The sequence goes on along the minus strand of CM018573.1, from coordinate 7,259,342 downwards.
GAGTGAACACTTGGGCTTTCACTTAAAGTAGCAAAGGCCTATATATAGATAAAGGCCCAATATCCATTGAAGTCATGATCCGTGATTTTTGTCGGGCTTTCGTGAAACTATGACTATGAAGTTTCAGTCTGGAATGAACAAAATAGCTTGTTAAAGAGGCCTAGATCTAAATAAATTTACCGCTTTATCCTTCTAAACGACAGCGAATTCTAGCCCAGCCCAGGCGCTGCAACCCAGGGTCAATTTTCACATGGGAGAGCACGTGGTAGGTAAAACGTCCCCAGGCTCCCTGCAAAGGAGGGAAGCGAGCAGTGGTGGTTTAACTGTACGCTGAAGAGAGTCGCGATCCAAGGCCCGGTTAGCCTCTGTTTCTTTTACGATGAGGACACAGCATGCGCTGGTAAGAAACAATGATTAATGTTCGCAAAAGTTTTAGACAACTCTGGTCAATCAGCAAACACATACAAAAAAGACTTTGTCTGATATTAGGATTGGTGGGAATTGAGTGCAGTTCATCACCTTGCCGTCCACTGCAAATGGCACCAAATATTTTCATGGTAGGAATTAAGAGCAGAATCCCTGCACGTCCAATAACATTGGACTTCAGCTAGCGATTGCTTAAAATTAAAGAATGCCAACTAGCCACTATATCGGAAAAAATGATCTCCACTAATGATCTCTTGATAATTTGTCAGTAGCTAGTTGCTTGAATATAATGGACGGCAACCAAATCTCTAGCAATATATACTTTTCAACCACTATAGCTAGGTTAACCCTTAGGCAATGATGCATGTTGAAAATTTTAAATAAGACTCGAGAGAAAGGAAATTATATCGAATCATCGCTTAATCTAAGATCTAAACCAACTCGATCGCATTGATGTGTTAAACCTGCTATTTCCTTATACTATTCCTGTGCCTTTTTATATATACGAGCATATTATGGAGCTTCTTCGCTATGAGTTGGCTTCTTTTGGTTATGGCATTCCTGGCTCGATCGAGGACAGTCTCTCTCTCTCTCTGCAATTGTTTTCTTCTCGGGATAATCTCTCGGTCAAATCAAGCCATCCTAATTTTATTTGGATTGCTAATAATACTGCATATCTTCTTCCATATATAAAATAAAGATGATCGAGAGGAAGCTAGAGAATCTCGAGCTGTTTGAACTTAAGTTAGTTTAAACCAGTAGCTGTTGAACGTCGTGTTTTCTTTTCAGTTCTCAAATCTTTTCAAGAGACAAATGCTAGATGGTGTTGTAGTTTGACTACCAAGCAAACAACCGCTGTATTTCATATAAATTTCATAATGCAGACACGAATTTTCAAAAGATTACGAGTATATTGTTTTTATATGATTGATCGAAATATAGTTCCTGATATATCTCGATTCGAGGAGACCATAGCCGGGCTTTACGAGAAACTTAAGAATGAAGTGAAAATATTAGATTCGGCGCCAGATCTAATCAATGAAATATATTGTCAACTTCAAGGACAACGTATATACCTTGATTCTCGTACGTTACGCATCCATATAATTAATTACCATTTTTGTTTCGGGCATTTATATTTTTGTAGCGTACGTAGAAAGGCAGGTGTGATCATAATGTAGTGGTCCAGCAAGACATATAAAATTATAAATAGGTTGAGTTGTGTAAGTTTTTTGTTTTGATCAAAATCATAGCTAGTATTTCCAAGTTGGATTCGTGGTTCGCTCACGTAATTCCTGATCGACGTTGCTGCCTACACTCCCGAGCCACGCGATAGGCATGGAAGTGCTCCGGGCCCCGTCATTATTTTTTTATTCTGCCGAATTTAAACAGATTTTAAGGTCAATAGTCAGTGTGAATATGGAGCGATACCGTTTTATCCTGCATATATTTTGTTTGTGAGGAGGTACCGCTCGGCATAATTATAAGAATTTTAATGCACTAAACAATGCCTATCATGTCGACCGACTAGTGGAGTTAATTAAACTAATTCGTCCAGTAGGGTTCCAACTACTCAGTTTTTCAAATGACAACTAGCTAGCTATGGCTAGCTCTCCGAGCCAATTCAATGTTTTCGAGGGCTCTCCTCGAGTACATGGAGTTTGTATTTCACAAATGATTGGTTGTGTTATTCCTCAAGGCTTGTAACTTTATTCGCTCTGTGTTCATTTGCTTCCTAATCGAATCTGAGAATATATTTATCAGCTCAAATATTATAAATGATTTATTTTGTGCCGACTAGAAATGAGCTTCATCTCGATATATAGATAACCAAACTGGTATAAGAGTATTCTATTATTATTATTATTGAAATAATTAATAAATAAATAAAACGATGCTCACAGTTTGTGATAGCAGTGGTCCTTCAAAGTGCCAGTTTTTATCGTGGGAAACGGGGATTGATCTGCAACAAAACCCTCTGCACTTCTCAATCCAACCACCAAATCACTTGGCAGTGATTCTCATATAATCCATATCCTAGCTAGAGCTTCAAGCTGTGTATTTTGGATTTAAATAGCTTTAATTTACTTTCTTTAACAAGTGGGATTAATTATATTTATGGTTCTTGCAACGCCAAGAATCCCATGTCATACAATCAACCGTGGCACAAGGAAACCTGGTCCCTGAAAGGCTAGCTATGAGATTTTTTATTTTGCCCTACCGCCCATGCACGTCTCCGTGTGCTCCTCCTATTCATGACTTAAATTCTGTTTATCTATTGGCTCGATCGGTCAACAATAGCCTCCTCCTTGCGAAAGCCAGCTCGGGCAAAAAAAAAAAACATAATTTTTCTGACCTTAGAGCAAGCCAGGTAAGTGTCCCACCAGACAAGCAAGTGTACAGTTCGAAACCGGTGGTGCAATGTACAAACTCTCACAATCCCACATTGTCAACTACTTAATTCGGGCGCAACATGAAGCAAGAACTAGCTGTGAAGCATCAAAATCACGACACACTTGTAACGTCTTTGTTACTGTGTTTTAAAGATGTTTTTGAAAAAAAATTAAATTTTTTATTTTTATTTTTTATATTATTTTTTAAAAATATTTTACAATTATTTTTATGTGTTGATATCAAAAATTATTTAAAAAAATTATTTTAATATATTTCTAAATAAAAATACTCTTAAAAACAACCGACATCAATTAATTTCATTCTCAAATAATTATAACTATCCAAAAAAGAAAGAAAGAAAGAAGGAGCCGTGGCCATTAAGTAATAGATCAATTATTACTACCGCTCTCATTATTCCTAAGAATTTGTGGGGGTAAAGAAGACAAAACACGAAAAAATCGTCGTCAGAAATAAAAGCAAAACACATCAGTATACAATTATAATCATCGAGGCTGCTTTCTCCTATAAGAATATATACATTTATATATATATATAAATATATATATATAATTCGGTGATGTGTCTGCAATTACCTCACAAGCACACACACACTAACATTCTGCTGTCAGAGATGGAACATTTTGTTTATTTAAAGAAAAAGATAATAATTAAATACGGGTGTGTATTACCATTTGCCGAGATGTAAATTAGAACACAGTCCTTTTAACGACCGTGAATGTTATTTCTGTGCTCCCTCGATCTCCCACAAAGAAGACCCGTGAGTGTTCTGTCTCTTTATTTTCTCATTTTAGATTTTGTCCAGCAAATTAAAGACGTGCGGCACAGCATGCAAGAAGAGAAATACCGAAGATCATCTTTGCCTCAAATCGACGATCTCCCACGCACACACCCGCCTGTGAAGGTCCCCAGCCCTAAAAATTCCAAAAAACGACGACGTCTGCTCTCCAACTAGAAAGAAAGGCTGTTTTTCCGCAGCACACGGCAGCGCTGTAGCAGCGTACCCTCTGATACAAGACTACGATGGACCCCTCTAGCTAGCTACCATTGATTGTACTAGCTAACAAAACACTAGCAGACAAATTTATGGTGAGCGAGAGAGTGGGTTATAGGTAGAAAACTAGAGCCCTCATGATGATATTGTGGGCTGTCAAGCTGTATTGCGAGGGGGGGGGGAGAGAGAAGGAAAACCACCGTTTCTAAACCGCTTTGTGTCGGGGAGGTGGGGAGAAACAGCCCGCAGTTTTCTCTTACCACCATTTGCGAAACTGTGCTTGTGGTTCTCGTGGTTGTGAGTCATGTCATCGAAAAATTATTTGCCAAATCCCAAAAAAAAAAACAAATTGCCGTTCTTCAATTTTCTTTCTATATAGCTTCTGGTGCACAGTGATACGTCGATTATGATCTGTAGATTTGTCGTCTGATACCTGAAAAAATGGTCCAGCGTTAATAATATCGGTGAGGGGATACCAGACCATCGTCAGTTTTTGATTCTTTGAAGAAAGAAAAAAGAAAAAAAAAATCATCTTGATTCTTGATGTATTTTGATTTGTTGCGTAATTCTTTTTTTAATATTATTTTTGAGTTACAAAATGAGGGTTTCTTTAAATTTCTGGTCCTGTCTTTGATCCAAGATATATATATATATATATATATAAAACAGAAAACTTACTGCTAGACTTTAATTAGGCTACGCAATCGATATCCCCCCTCACCTCTTCTGTTATTGAACTATATATTCTGAATTAGACATGTGTGAAAGTGTTGTTGAAATTATTTTTTAAAGTATTTTTTATTTATAAAAATATTAAAATGATTTTTTTTTAAAAAAAGATTATTTTTTATATCAGTATAGTACATGAATATAATATAAAAACATTATTTTTTTAATTTAAAATAAAAAAAATATAATATTTTTAAAAAAAAATTGAAAATCAAGAGCGGTCAGAATTTACTCCTTAATTAATTTAATCAGCACTTTTGTTTTTCCTTAGGAAGGACGAACCTTTTCAGAGCAGTTACACGTAGCTGAAATAGAGTCACTAGCACATCTCCTATATCCTCACCTTTTTCTTTTTATTTTCCTTTTTTTCTTTCATATGAAGGCAAAGTAAATAAACTTATCAGCTAAAATGTCAATAAAAATTACTAGTTGTATCAATTAACACTTAAAATCAGGACAAGTTGTAGGAGTGTGAGATTAAAAAAGAAATTAGTTAAAGATGGATAAAAAAAAATCAAGTCAATCTAGATCGATTTGTCAAATCTAAAATTCGAGTAATGAAATCATAATAACTCATAAAAAACAAATAAAAAATCTTTGGGATATAAAAATATTCAATTAAAGTTTTTTGGAGAAATAAATAGAGACAACTTGCTAAAACCACTACAAATTGCTGTATTCATTCATCTTAAAAAACAATTGCCAATAAGATCAATAAGCTGATTGACATGGACCAAGATCAGGTTACAGTTTTGATCATGTCATTAGATTATTCTTGATCAATTATATTTATTTTTAAATAAATTAAAATAATATTTTTATTAAAAAATTAAAATTAGATTTTGACTAGTTTTTACTAGGTACATTGAATCAATTCCGATTTTAGTTAGATTACAGTTTTTTTTTTTTTTAAAAAAAAAACTTTTGGTTTAATACGATTCCAGTCCTGGGTTGATATGGTCCCGGGTCAACTCACTGGATGGAGTTATAAAACTACTGCAATAGTCATTTATTTAATTATAAAATCGAATTCTGTATAGAAAAAAAAAATGAAAAACATCATCTGCTAAACCTTTATTTTTCTCCAAGTCGGTGTTAAAATCTCAATTTTAAGTAGCTGGACCGTCGTCTTGAAGACTCCGCGCGATCAGCATATCACGATGCTAGAGGAGTAATGAGGATCGAATTAATTGATGAATTCTCTATGAATTTATTTTTTATATAATTTGTTAGTATAATTAATCCATTGACAATTTCACTGTTTCTTTTTATATTATATGTTTTTAAGAGACATTTTATAATAATAAAGAATTTATAATCTACTCCAACAAGTTTAAAATTTAAATTAGGATATACATCTCTAATTTTACTATCTAGAAAGTACACTTTCCTCGTATATAAAAATAGAGAAAGGAGTAATCCCGCCTAAAATTTAACGCTCCTGTAACAACAAGGCAATGGTCATGTTATTTGTTTCGCCATGTAGAGTCCCAATGAGGTATCTGCGGTACCGTATTGATTTCTGTAAGCCATGCAAGAGTAAAAGACAGTACAGCCCCTGTTATTTCTCTTCTCTATATTGACAAGGGAGCATCATCTGCCTCTCAGTACTACTGTCGAAATATGCAGAATGTTGAGATTTCCAAGGCCCGACGAATTAATTGAAGTCGGTACATCCTAGACACGAGCTCTCCGTGTCAATTGCTGTACGATCTTCATCTTGGAGTGATGTAGAGATCGATGGCATGCGTGTGTGAAAGGAATCCAGACCCGGATCGGGGATTTATTTTTTGAAAAACAAATCAATGAATTATTTTATAAATTAAAAAAAAATATCATTTAAATATTCTATCGGAATCTCAAACAGCGCTTAAACCTAAAGCATGTCTCGTCAGGTGCTATTAACTCTCATTTTTCCTGTTTTGCGCTCGCACACGGTTTGTTTTGGTTGATTGACAAACCGACCCGACGTCTATTGCTGGTGCAGTGGACGTGTGGGGGGCCATGCATAAGCCACTTGTGAATGGCACAGCTCTCGGTCACATTCTCGAGGCTCAATAATGCAATGTTGTCCTCGAAGTTTGAACTTTGCTGATCGATTTTCTTCTTACCAATTCGAGTCATTGACCATGTCGAAATCCCACACGAACTGAGTGGCTCCGACTCGAAACTGCTCCTGAAGCAGAATCTATTCTAGATTGAAAGAGAGGAGGAAATTGCCTTTTCGTGAGCATGGCTAGGTTTTCGATGTAACTTTTCTTTACGAATGAAGCTACCAAGAATCATCTTCCACGTTTAATCATGTGGTACATCGAATGATCACTGGGCTGCTAATAAAGAAACACACCGAGGATCTCCGAAGTCCTAATCACCCCTTCACTAATCATAATTTCACTGTGTTTCGTCATGCGAAGGTGTTTTATTCTTAGTCTTTACCTCTACCCCAGGAATTTCCATTTTTCGGGGGTTGTGTGCCCCGACTTCTTATTTGTTTTTAGATGCTTTATATCGTGTTTTTGGTTTAAAAAACTATTAAATTGAGTTTTTTTTTAATATTTCTTATGGATTTGACATATTAATGTAAAAAGTAAACAATAATTTTTAAAAAGTAATTATTTTAATATATTTTTAAGTGAAAATATATTTTAAAAGGTACATTACACTGCAATCCTAAAATAAGTGAAAAACAAAATTTAAAAATATTATCTTGAAAAATATATTTACAAACTTAAGTGATCAGGGTAAATGCCATGAGAATTTTATGATAATTCATGCATTTTACTTAGATCAAGACTATTTATGACGTGGTCAATAAGACACTATGCTCAATTTATGTTGTGATAGACTCAAAAGGGTCGAGGGGGTTGAGTGTTTTTTTAGTGGTATTAGCAGAATATGAGATTAATTACTGTAGGAGTGTCAGGAATTAATACCCATCAACGAGCGACCAGGTTCGCCCATGAGTTAGGATAATACCAGTTTTCATCACATCTACATGGATATTACAAACCCATTAGTGCTTCATGTTTGTCCGTAAATGTTCCAAGCCTTTCACCAAGTTGTGGTGATAATTAGATACCATCACATGTTATAAGAATCATAAGTAAATGTATATTTAATTTAATTTAAATAAAATACTATATTCTGTTACTCGCCGACATAAATTTGTTAACAATTAACATGCATAGGCGACAGGTCCCCGAGGTGGTGGCCTAGCGGCTGACGCTTGGGTTCTGCTTCGGCAGACCTGGGTTCGAGCCCGGGAAACAACTCCTCCTCGTAAGAGCCTGGGACAGCCGGAGGTTTATGCATGCCCTGGACCCACAAAGTGTGCTTTCCGGGTCATGTGGTTCCCCGTTCCTATATGGATATCAAAAAAAAAAAAAAATACATAGGCGACATGCGAGTTAACAAATCCTTAAACATTTCTTTTCACTTGTGTTATTTCACTAAAATCTTTTTTCAACCGTGTTAATAAGTTGAGAAAACACCATTGATCAAGACAATTTGTTATTCAGATTTAAAGCCTATCAAAAACGACCTATTAATCTTTCGAAGCCCGAAACAGAGGCTGCATCACTGTCCACTGTAGGCAATGATCAATTCGTGCCCGTAAGAAAGGGTCATAAAAAGACTCATTTTCTTCCGAGAAAAAAACCCTGCAAGTAGCGTGTTTCATCTCAAACAAGGAAGATGGAAGTATCCTTTATCATTATTATGACCGAGAAGTCAACCTGTACCTTCACTTTGGATAATTCTAGTTCGAGCCTCATACAAGTGTGGCCAAGCGCCTTCAGAATCGAATCGTAGAGCTCGTTAATCGATCATTTGCTACCTCACTAACCATTTGAAAAAAGGGGATACAAACAAGAGGAATAAAAGTAAATGAAAATGATGAGAATAGTTTTGTCATCTTGGAAAACCTAGCAGCTAGGATAGGGGCATGAGACCTCTACTGATCATGGACAGGAGCGAAGAGCCCAGCTGCATGCACAAATGCCCCTGACGGGGAATGCCAGGGCCTGTCGATCAGATCGATAACGCCAAAACAACCTTTGAAAAATGTTATTACTGATAATAATGTCTGCATATTCTTGTGCTCGATAAGGTCATATGCATCAGCCAAAAAGGGACCTTTTAAGTAATACGAAGTTGCATTATTTTATTCAGGGTATTAATTCTGATCAAGTAGCGCGAATATGTTTTCCATATTCCCCATGGCCTGCCTCGTAGTAAATTCAGCTCGGAGGTGTGATGGGAATGATTTCGATATACATGCCATCGTTTTTCTAATATAAAACGACTTCAGATTCTTAAATTGAATATTTTTTTATACGCAAAACTTCCAAGTCGAGGAACAGTGGAGAAGGAAAGAAGCAAAAGAAAAGGGGGCCAGCCAGCCTACCCCCTTTGAAATTGTGAGCTAACCCAAAATTCTAGAGCCTGAGGCACAGGGGGGGGATGGGACCCAGCTTAGCAATTTTTTCAGTGTGGGGGGGCGAGAGAGAGAGAGAGACAAGGGTTTCTGTTGTATTCATGTCCAGATAATAGTACTACACAAGCTCAAACATACAAAGAACCTGTCAGCTGGTTTGTGACGTTAACTCATCCTTTTCGGTTCAGACGGACATGGCGGGTCAAAGCTTTCAGGACAACAAAAATTTAATATTTAGTTTGTTTGATTTGAGATTTCGGTGAAAAAGACATAAAATCACACCTACAGAGTGAGAGAGAAGGAAAAAGCAGATTCCATTTTAATCTTAGGCTCTTAGTGCTATTAAATACATCATAGTACATACCGTAATCCATATTTTAATCTTGTATTAAACATTTACTTGTATATATACATCCACACACTCCAACTTGATCCAGCTTCACATTATCAAGGTATTTATCATTTCCCAAGATAGACAGTGAGAGAGAGAGAGAGAGAGAAGGCGAGAATTATTGTTGTTAGAGCAATGGAGATTAATGGACATGATTTCTTAGAGGAGTTAATAGCTCTAAGTAGGGAGTCTTGGCAACCCACACCAAATTATCCAGCAGAAATGAATGAGCTTTTCTCTGGTAGCTTTAACCATGGTTGCTTTGAAGAGATTCCAGCTACACTCCCTCAAACTTCGTTCTGTCCTGAAGGATTAGTATCCTCTCCTCTTAAACAAGACTTCAGCAACTACTACTTTAACGAAGTCTTCTGCCCATTTGGTGATGAGTTCTCAGCACCGCAGTTCACCGACGAGTTCTCTTCAGCCCCACAATTCACCGATTCGTCCTATAACACGCTTGACACACCACCATTTCCTGTTCAAGACGATACTCCAATGTCCATGATGGAAGATGACGAGCTGGGCCTGCTTGCTAATGATCAACAGAATTTGCAGATGCCGGGTACTTGCAAAGTTGAGCCCATCCAGTCCCCGGAGGTGTCGGCTTTCAATGCTGGTACCTGTCCAGAAAGAAAGATTAGAGGCAAGAAGATGGAGGGGCAACCATCAAAGAACCTGATGGCTGAGAGAAGGCGAAGAAAGAGGTTAAATGACCGGCTTTCAATGCTAAGATCAATTGTTCCTAAAATCAGCAAGGTAAAGATCGACCCAATTAGTGACTCTGTGAAAATTCATGTTCATTGAAAAAAAAAAGCCTAATCTGGTTGTTTCGATGCAATTTGTCAATAGATGGACAGAACATCAATACTTGGAGACACTATAGATTATATGAAGGAACTATTGGAGAGGATCAACAACTTGCAACAGGAGATTGAAGTGGGTACAGACGAGTTGAAGATGATTAGCATTTTCAAGGACACAAAACCTAATGAAATTGTTGTGAGAAATTCACCAAAGGTATGCACTCTGCGGCCCGCACTAATCCATGTATAAAAGGCTGAGCATCGCTGAACAGACATTTCTTTCAATATTTGCTTTGCAGTTTGAAGTGGAAAGAAGAAGTGAGGATACAAGGATTGATATTTGTTGCGCAACAAAGCCAGGGTTATTGCTATCATCAGTAACCACATTAGAAACATTAGGCCTTGAGATTCAGCAGTGTGTGATTAGTTGTTTCAATGACTTTACAATGCAAGCTTCTTGCTCGGAGGTACAAATTCAATTCGCTGCTACATGGGTTAATTCTTCTTGTGTAAGATTAAAAAATAGCTGATTTGTATTCTTTCCTGCCATCATAACAGGAATTGGAGCAGAGAGCACTAATAAGTTCCGAAGAAATAAAACAGGAATTGTTTAGAAATGCAGGATATGGAGGGAGATGCCTGTAGACAACAACAACAACAACAACAACAGTAAAGCAGTAGAAAAAGGAGGAAATTGCAGTGAAGTCTTTTAAGAGACATTTTCAAATCTCTTTTATTTCAAGGAGGTTTTCAAGTGGGAGAGTTGTTAACTTCACTTTTTTTTAAATAAGTTGCGTCTGCTCATCAGAGCTATGCATTATCTACTTCAATGTGAGATCTTTATTAATCCAATTGCTTTAATATCATGAGATTGTTATTTATTTATTCATTGTTTGTGTTTGTGTTGGGGGGGGGGGGGGATTCAGAGCTTATCAGATGCTAGAATGAGTTAGAAAAGCTCACTTGAAGTGAGGATCTCTTTTAGCCGATTTCTTTTTTGTGGATATTGAATTTCCTGGCAGTTATAGCGGGGTAAAATATCATTGTCAGTGCTTGCAAATAATGTAAGGAATATGCAGTTGCCGTCTCCCGAATCTTCTGTCAACAGATTTAGGATGAAGTAATCACTTTGAAATGGAATTTCCCAGCACTAAAGTATTAGATAATTGCAGTCTTCTTGCCTTGTTTTTTTCCAATATGCAGTTAAACATGTCAGTAACCCTATCCCACGATTCCCAGAATTTATCATTCAAAGCAGAATTCAGATGTTACAATTATAGAACAGCATGTGAACTGAAGTAATCTGTTCCATACTTTATCACCATGTTATACTTGTAGTCTGTAGATTACAGACAGAACAAGAAAAGAATAAAATCCTGGGAAAAAAAAACCACTTTAGGCAAATTATTAGCGTTTCGGCTAATAGAGATCCAAAGGGATCTTGATAAGTATTGCCGATCAGATTCTCAGGTACATGTAACCAATTCGGAGAGGAAGTAGAGGCAAAGACAACCGCCTGTAAGATTCTACTTTTTCGTCACCAATAGCTGACAAGACACATTGCAATCAAACTCATTTATAAAGACAATTTGATTAAATTCAATTGTGTGTTGTGGAAGCGTAAACCTTATATCCAATCAGTACTTAAAAACAGGACCATCTACAAATGGAACTAAATTATGCAATTAGTAGGCCATCATAAAGCTATTTGATGTGCCATTCCCATATAAAATAGATTCTGACAGTATAATAAGCTTGCCTTCCCCCCTATTCTGTATAATCAGTCTGTCTTGTCCTCCCATACTTTTAGCTGGTTTATGCTACATATATATATATATATATGTGATTGGCTCGGCCATGGACTCGCTGTGCCGACTAAATGTTGAGGGTTCCTTGATATGACCCAGGAAATGGCCTGACTTTTCCAGTGAAGCCCCAATTATGAATCTCTGTGCTGCATAAAGTCCCTTGCAGCAAGAAGGAACTGGGCCATTTCCCAACAGAAGGAGGAAGATGCTAAGATATTTCCATACAAAAAGCAATGAATACATATTTGTAATCTTGGTTTATTAGACCATGTTGAGGATTGAAAAGGATGATTCAACCTGACATCCATATCATAAATTTCATGAACTAGACACTGCAGGCTTGTCTTGTACTCCATGTTGAGCCATGTGCTTTCTATAAAGAACTAGGTGAGTTTCATAAATATGGAGCCTATCTTTTTGTTAACCGAGATCTGAGGACACATAGAAAAGGGGTCTCTCTAGTCCCATGAACCCAATGGTCAAGATCCCCGGCCATTCTCTGGTTCCTATTGGATGCTGCAGTTGCGCCTTTTCCAAACCCAGGCTGAGACTTTACAGGTTACAATAGATAACGACGTGATTGCGGACCTATAAGAATCTTAAAAAATAAGAAAACACTTTGTTTTATAGTGCTACGTGCAGGTTTTGCATGACTCTCAGGCCCGACGTGCAGCGTTGATAGAGTTTATCGATTCCTGAATTTTACATCACAAGGAGAAATTAGAGTTTCCATGCGTTAAAACTAATTCCCTTCATTGTAGAGAAATTTACAAACAAGACTTTGATATATTTTTAAAACTCTTTGTTTCATCAATTTTCTTACAAAGTAGTTTGTTTTAATAAAAAAACATTTTAATTAATAAAATTCTGATTAAATTTAAATTCATAAACTAAATAGGGGGAAAAATTGTAAACAAACTGTCCTTCTATAATTAGGTTTTTGGAGCAATCATGTCAAGTTTAAATCCGATTCAACAATCATATAAAAATATTATACTTGTTTTTATTATACTACACATTTGACTCGTTTGGAACTTCTTAAAACCTAAAAAACCTTGACAATTAAAGAAGTAACAAAGTGAAATTAGTTATGCCAAGAATAATAAAGATGATGTCCTCATGTCAATCCCTTTTTTCTCACAAGAAATTCACCCTTGATTTAATTGTCAAAAATTGAATTCTTTCATCCTAAAAAATAGATATTTTAAATATAACATTGTCATTAATTTATGCACGAGTAACTTGTTCCCGGTAACTTATATCGTATTTCAGCAAGTATAGTTTTATGTAGAATTTCTTAATCGAGACAAAATTTCTCAAAAATCAAAAAGTCAAGGTCATATTAAAATGTCTTTGAAGATGATGACAACTTTAATTGATGTTTATGGCATCCCTAACAACAATATCTTGACTAGTAGCTACGAGCCATATGCCCGCGCATTGCGCAGGGTTTTTGTCAATGTATAAAATTAATTATTTTTTTGATATGTTGTAATGTTTAATTTTAATATTTAATTAGTAAAATTATAATATAAAAAAAATGTTAGAAATATATTTTTTCCGTATAAAAGGATAGTATAATTAAAATGAGAAGTGGTTCGTATATTTTTTAATTGTAGAAAAGTCAGGTAATAATTTTTTTTCTATGAGTTGGTTTTTTCTTAGTAATATTAGATCTGACATATTATAAATAATTTTTTTTTCAGAAATAAACTAAATTTTTTTTGCGTTCTATAATTAGTTATTTTGATGTTTAATTAGTAAAATTGTAATAGATAAAACATGTTAGAAATGATTTTTTTGCATGTTATAATTAGTATGTTTGGCTGCGCATTGGCCAAGGTTTTTTTTTATGTTGAAAAGTAATTTATTTTTTACATGCTGTAATTGGTTGTGTAAATATTTAATTAGTAACATTATAATAGATAAAATATGTTACAAAATATTTTTTCCCAGACTAAAAGGAATAATTTAATCGAAATGGGAAGTGGTTCGTATATTTTTTAATCGTGTGATTTTTTCTTAATTGATTGATATAAATATATATGATGCTTTAATTTCCAAACAATCAACTTTTATTTAACTGTAATGTTATTCTGCTAAGATTATGTTTATTGTTTTGTTGTTGCTGTTGTATTAATTGTTTTATTGTTTTAATGTCATCGCGAGTTTTATAAAATGATTGTTATATATATATATATGACGCTTTAGATTTTAAGCATTTCATTTCTCTTGTCGTTATATTGTTGTAGGAACATTGCGTTAATTGTTTAGTTGTTGCTGCATAAAACAAAATGGTAATTGTATATATACATGAGTCTTGAAATTCCAAAAATTTGTTATTTTATTTTAATGTTATATTATTTTAGCAAGATTGCCTTAATTGTTTTGTGATTGTTGATGCGTTGATTGTTTTATTGTTATTGCTGCTGTTGCGAGTTTCTAGAAATTGATATATATATATATATATATATATATATATATATATATATCGCGTATTAAATTATAGATATTTTCATTTTATTTTGTGATGGTGTTGTTCTGGTAAGATTGTGTTAATTGTTTTGATATTTTTGATTTGCTAATTGTTTTATTGCTGCTGTTTTTATTCTGAGCTTTTGTAAATTGATTGTTATATAAATATGACACTTGCTCTTGTGAAGTGATTTTTTCTAAATGGAATTGTTTATATATAAATGACCTATTTATTATCATAAATATTTTTTTATATATAATAATATGAGCAATGAATTTTACAATCAGTTTTTTACATAGAAAAAAAAACATTTCTAACAGATTTTATTAAGAGTTTTGGCAATAGTAAAATTCAATAACTTTTTTATGGGTAAAAAACCTGTTTATAACAGATTTTATCAATTATAATTTTACTGATTAATATTAAAATAACAAAAAACAACACATAAAATTATGAGGTAGCGTTTATACAATGTAATGAATTTTTTTTTGTCAACAATGGCACACGTATTTAGCATAAATCCAATAATTTTTCGCGAGCAACAATAAAATTTTATTAATTCACTCACAATTCTTGAATTTTTGTAACTCCGGCAACGTCTGCATTACTGTCTCACTCTCTCGTTATAAATCCTTGCTGTCATCAATTGACAGGCAAAAAATAGAATGAAGTGCACCATGATTGTTCGTAACAAAACATAATGTTTTGCTCTGCTTTTCAATAAAATAAACACAGGCAAAACAATAAGAAATAGCAACAGCTTAACCAAATCTTGCATGTATTCGGTGTCGGTGGCAGACGTTTCGGGAAAGCATGAAAAGAAAGGTGTGCTCGATGATGTATCTTTAAATTTTGATAGGGGAGATATGTTGTGTGGTATTCACGGGTCTGTGATGGCCATGCTGCTGGGTTAAAGGGAAAAGCTAAAAAACACATGAAACAAAAATTCATACAGGTCATTGAACAGGTATGCAGGGAGTGTAGAAAATTCAGTCACTGGATGTATATAATAATTGATCAGTTCGTGTGCGTTAAGCTCGCTTTTGTGATCTTTTTAGAATCTTGAATAACAAATGTTACACAGCCTGGGCACCTTGACATGAAATAATTCAACAAAAAAACACTTTATGACAGCCTATGCTTGATCATAAAGAAAAAAATAATGATCGAGTTTGGTAGTTTTAATTAGATTTAATTTTTTGCTCTGATAGCTGGTGAAGACAGTTTGCGGTGAAAATAGTTTCTGGATATAACAAATTTCAGACACAATTACTGGCATTCACATGATAATAAGAAACCATTCTTTTAACAGGTCACATGTTGACGCCCATGCCTTATTAACAATTACAGTGACATGACAATGTATGCATGGTATTTCTATGCTTTGTAGATGGTTGTTAAGTGACCTGTACGAATTTGACATGTGAATTGAATGTGCAAACAATAACTATCAATTGTTTTTAATTGAATGTGAACTGAATTGGATAGAAGACAGTGTAACTTGGAGAGAATTGTTTGAAATTAAATAGTCTGAAGATGGGTATGCAAAGGAATCAAAGTACATCCTGCATATACATGTTTACGGAAGAAAATCACATATTTCTGGAAATGAAGCGTGCTTAATGTACAGAGCACTGAAATGGAAAGATATGCACACGCCTGGACACAAAATTTCTTGCAATAAAGCAAGCTTTCAAATATATATAAAGGAATAATTTTTCATTCCAATTGAACTGTATTAAATGAAATTATTAATCGGTTGTTTTTTTAAGAACAATCATGTTGAAAATGTATAGATGTAGATGTTATGCGATGAAACTGTTATATGATTAAATTGGCTAAACTATTACATCGTTCATATTCACATCCAAAAAAGTAAAAAGATTAGCCAACCAGTTTAAGAGTTTAAAGCATAACAAAATTAACATATTAAGTTATAATAACAAAATGATGCCATCACAATTCCAAAAGGTAGCATTGTTTTGCAAGAGAGGATAGATACCTTGAAACAATGCAAGCAGGCATGCAAAATTAGAAGAGACAAAGCTTGTCGGGAGATGAAAATCATAGAACCATAATTAAGATTGTGATGGCATTTACGTATGGCACCTCTGCTCCTTTTTTTTGTTCGTCCTGTTCCACCTGCGCAAAGTTTCAATTTAGCAGAAATGGTTTAACTGGTATAGGCTTAAATGTATAAGCAACACTAATAATGACAAATAATATTCATCTCAAATTATGACTGACAACATACAACATTGTGCCATTCAGAAAATATAAGTTACAAAGGTTCTGAAAAACCAGTTCAAAGAGTCAATATAGTTTTGTTTTAAATAGTCAATGTTAACGAAGCAATTCAAACTGAAGTGCAGCAGCCCAGAAATAGTAACAATTCCACAAACAGTAACAGTTGCGAAAATAGCAACAATGAAGTTAAAATCCAGATGCAGCAAATTCAGAGACAAATCAACAATGAATGCAGCAAATCAATTGGAACCAACGGTAACAACAATCAAGATATGCAGCAGAATAACAACAATGAATTCAAATTAAATGAATTCAACAACAATCAAGTCAACACACCAACGACACAAAATGGAGTTAGTACAGCAAATCAATTGGATTTTATTTCCAATCAACGACAGATCCTCACAATTAAAGAGAAGATTTCGTGAATCAAAGGAATAACAGCAGCAGAGTGTCTTTATGATTGTCATAGAGTTTCCTTTTTAATTCCCTGGAATCAATGTTATAAATACTGTAAATATATAGCCTAGTAGTTCACGTTGAAAATAACAATCAAGAAACATAACAATATATTACATACAAACTCTGTTTTTTCAGCATAGCTCATTTTTCCTTTAGTCAATACAGTTTTAAAAATGGCAAGAATAATGAGCTTGCGTTGAGAATTCCAAACTCAAATGTACATGCAAAGTAGTGTTTCACACAGCCAGCCAGTTTATTTTTCAAATGTAATGTAAATTGGACAATAAGCAGGAACTAAGAAGGACGTGTTCTGACCCCAACAGTCCTTGATTTTTCGACCCATTTATAGATAGGGAAAGCAACAAATTGAGAGCAATTGTTTACCAGCCTCTGTTTTTTGAAGTGTATTTGAAATCAGAGGTGTTTTAACACAACGATGTGGTGTATCTCAATAAAATCTATACAATAAATCATACAATAAAGGGGCAACTGGACACCCAACAGCTTTGGACATTTGTCAATTACAACATTTTAAAGTAAGGATCCATCATTGCAATGATATAATTCGAAATGGAATGATTAAAAGACCCAGATTTAACTGTTCTTGAAAACTAATTATGTTGTGCTTGGTATGTATTACATTGTTAATATGCAGACTTGATGTCAAGTACAAAAGATTTGAGATTCTCATATTACTGCTAGTGAAAATCATAATCATTGCCTAAGATGAAGTAAATTTAATGCAAAAAAGGCACATAGGTGTATAAGGTGAAATGATGCAAGCAAGGTTTCTTCTCAAGAGTGGTCATCCTCACTTGAAAGACAGTGGCAAAACCACGGCTACATTGTAGAGAAAATTGAAGGGTAAAATATCTTCATTGAAAGGTATGGTTACAACGAAAAGGAAGGAAGGAAGAAAAGGTTAATTACCCCAACACATAGTAAAGGAAGATCAATTTACCTAGAGGCCAGGTATAAAATCATCATGAAACTTATATGATATTTCCCTTCTTTATCATTGAAAGATATTAGTGATTTGAAGGTAATGATCTTCACAGCTGATATCTCTCAATATAAAGCAGTCATAAATATGCACCTTCAAATTTTGGGTTTTAGTAACTGTTGGAATGACAAAGAGAAGGTAAAGCAGGTGTGTTATGAAATTCGAAATTCATTTTCCAGCACCCAATGCGACAATGACATCAGTTTCAACTCTTCCATGGTCACATTAGTCCTCCGTGTGATTTTTCTTTTTCATATGAAATTTTTTTCCTAAATGATTTCAATGCCAGCTTGTTAAGAATGTTTTATTTGTAAGACATGCAGAATGTTTGCCAACCATAATTGAGAGCAATTTAGGGAGTTATTATTGCAAGGTTTGTGTATTTGAAGTGTCTGGTAGAAAAGTTGGAAGCGATGGTGCATGAAACAGTATATAGCATAATTTGTTTGTGTGTCAGATGAAAAGGCATGAAACAGTATATAGCATAATTTGTTTGTGTGTCAGATGAAAAGGCATTGAAAAGTAAAATATAATTTGTGAGATGGCATAAGTGAAGAGTAAGTTGAAAGAACCTAATCATCATGTGATTTTGATGGGCAGTGATGTTTTGCTGGTGGGTCATCTTCTTTAGACATGGTTGATGGACTGGGATCGAGCAATGGGATGACGCTTGGCGGTTCGGCTGCAGTATTTGTTGTAGAGCTGTGAATTTAAAAAAGACCAATATATTGTGAATTCAGCATTGATAAAGCAAACATATATAAGTGATGTTGTTAAAATTTGAAGGTAAAAGGTATCAAGATAGAAAGAAACATGTTACCTGTGCAGAGGTGTTTCATCTTCAAATAGTAGCTGTCTGACAGTTTGTTATTGTGGAGGAGTATTGACGTCAGCTCTAGATCGCTCATCATCTAGTGATGTCAAAAGAAAAACCCAGTCACCCAAAGAGGCAAGAAACAAATCAAGGACCATGCAAAATAACATACTTTTATAGTTTTTTTATTGTTTTGATATGTTGATGACACACGCGCATACATACACACATACATATATGCACATTTAATTACACCTATTTTTG
The DNA here is from genome assembly GCA_009078335.1 of Salix brachista. Taxonomy (NCBI): domain Eukaryota; kingdom Viridiplantae; phylum Streptophyta; class Magnoliopsida; order Malpighiales; family Salicaceae; genus Salix; species Salix brachista. The sequence goes on along the minus strand of CM018573.1, from coordinate 7,240,078 downwards.
AAAATAATATAGAGAAAATATCAGAAAATCACACAAATTGCCAAACAAAACATTAAAAAGAATTAATTTAGTAAAAAACGCATAAATTCAAAAAAATCCTTCATAATAAACGCAAAGTTAATTACAAAAAAATTCAAAAAAATAAATATTAAAATAAGCAGAAAATTACATAAATTAAAAATTAGGAAAAAGCCGAAATAAAAACCTCACTCATTGCTACGCTCAAGGTCACCGGGCGATAAACAGCATGAAGTAACCGGCGCTTGTCCCTCTTCGTCCATTCTAGCAGATCCGCGTTAGGCTCCATAGCTTTTGTTGCCTCTTCAGCCATAACGTAATTCTTGAAATAAAAAATTCAACTTTGTCTCTGTTAATAGATTACAGAAAATCAGCATAAAAATTAGGGTTTTCTCTTTCTAATTAGCAACTTTCAAATTGTTCATTACACTATCCCCCAATTGAATTGTCATAAGGATGTCCTTTAACCACTCAGTTTGAATTGCTAACTTTTGAAAGTCATAAACTGGATCTTGTTTGTAATGAAGCTGCGCTTACAAAAATAGATCTCAAAGGACTCCATATTTTTTTTGATAATTAGTTTAAAAAAATTGATCATCAGTAATTGCAAGTCAGTAATTGCAAGAATTGTAATTGACTGATAAAAAAAAAAAAAAAGAGATTAACAGCACAAACAGAATGCAGAAAAGGGCATACCTTATCTAGCTTCTCAAATGAATCTGCACGCCGTGGCAACCAACCTTTGATTGCTTCTCCAGCCACAGTAGCTAGCCAGGAAGGCCAGCCTGCTGCAACCTGCTCCCCTTCTGTAGCTTTCGGTATACTGCCCATCCCTGGGTGTTGAACAACAACATACTCTGGCTTGTCCCTCTTCACCTCAACGTGCTCGCCCTCATGCACTCTAAGAGATCCATTCACTTGCTTATCAATCAGCATTGCCCTACCATCATTACTATCACAGCGATCTTTCGCCCTATATACTTCCTCCCTCCTTGAAGAGGTGGCCCTTGATACCCTCAAGTCAGACGATGCCTTATTTGAGAGCCTCTCCTTGCTATCCTCAATGGCAGAGGGTTTACAACAATTGCAACCCATTATGCACCTAGACCACCTCCAAAAACGCCCTCCTCCTTTAGAATCAATAATTAACCTTCAAAATCCTCATCTTTACACTTATATCCTCTTCTTCCATTCCCATTATCACACAACCAAATAATACTTGCCTATAAAATAATCATTTGGAATAAATATCTTAAAATTTACCCAATATAAACATAAGCAATAACCAGTCAGGATAGAAATCTTACAATTTTACACAAATACCTTAACTGTGACTCAATGGCTGCCCTTTTGCAATGAAACTTCCATCTTCTTATCAAATCCACCAACTCATAGGCCAGGAAAAAAAAGAAAAGAAACAGACTTTCTCCACCAACCAAACTAAAAGTTATTATCAAAAATGCAAAAACCAATAACAACCACTGCCTTCAGTCCAGCAACAAATTAAGAACCGCAACCTAAAAACTAAACACCTTTAAAGTGACATGCCTGGACTTTTCAGCTCCCAAATCAGGTGATTCAAAACCCTGAACAAACTCACAATTTCACTATAATACAATACAAACCCTAAAGACCCAAATTTCATTAAGAAAATAATCAGAAATATGTAAAGAACTGGAAACACTTCAACAAAAAGCGTGCACTCCGAAAATGGAAAGTAAAATAGGAATAAATACTATTGTGAGATGAGAATTGAAACCCTAGGGAGAGAAGTTAATTACACCTAAATTTGAGAAGAAGATAAAAAAAATATCAGAAAATCAGACAAATTGCTAAATGAATTTAGTAAAAATCGCATAAATTCAAAAAACATACCTTCATAATAAACGCAAAGTCATATACACAGAAGAGTTCGGTCGTTGAAGCCAGAAATCTTAAGCAAATGCAAAACGCTTTTCGTGCTTTCTTGAGGCTCAAAAGGGAAAGGTGATAACTTGACGAAGGAGCTCTCTTCCATATTCAATTCTCAGAAGAAGATTCTCAGAAGCTGATTCTACGCATCAGACTAACTGGACCTCTGAATAACTCTAGCGAGAAGAAAAGAGATGGGCGGTAGGAGACGGGAAGGGGAAAGGGGGTGGGCGGCGGCTAGGTTTAGGATTTTAGAATGTGAGGTAAGAGGGGCGGCTAGGTTTAGTTTTAGTAAAAAAGCATTAAAAAAAATCCAGTTTAAAATAAACCCCCAGTTTAAAAGGAAAAAATCCAGTTTAAAAGGAATTGTTGGCCGAAGGATTCGAACCCCTGCGCGCTGCATTTTCCAGCGCGCAACGAACCTCTCGGCCACAGCCACTCATCTGTCTATCTCCACTATAGAAAATAGAAAAATAAGGTCTGTGTAAAAAAAAAAAAAAAAAAGGAGCACAAACTCGCGCGAAGCGGGGAGACAAATTGCGAGTCCACAGTATTTTCAGTCTGTGTGAACAGTGCAATTCCGAGCTCTTTTAGCTCTTTAGGTAATAATGGTAAATATAAGAGATTGATCCAACATGAATATGTTTGGTTTATATGAAACATCCATACTTGACTCATTTTTTATATCAATTTAAGTTTTTTAAGCAATTTCAATAACTTATTAACACTTTTTATCTATTGATTTAATCTCAACCTATTCACTAACTTCAATTTGTTCCTTAAATTTTGTTGTGTTTTTTCAACCTATTCACTAACTTCAAGTTGTTCCTTTAGGAGCAACTTATATAGTAAGAGGTTAATGCACATTTAAATTGTCTATTACTTGTCAATAACATTAAATTTGCTCACTTCCGCCTAAAAGAACTGAATCTTTCATTATTGGTAACCTTCTATTTCATTAGTATCTTGATCTTTAATGATATATTGCTAGGCTCAATGAGAATAAATAGCATATGTACTCTCATCCTACCTTGTATTGCTAGCTCCCCCCCCCCCCCTAAAAAATCTCATTACCTACTAAGTGTCTATTTGAAAGTGTGGTTGCGGTTGTTTTTTAAAGTATATCTCATTCATAAATATATTAAAATGATTTTTTTTATTTTTAAAAATCTACTTTTGACATCAGTGCATGAAAATGATCTAAAAACCCTCCAAAAAATTTAATCTAAAGTAAAAAAAATTAATTAAAAAATTTTAATTTTTTTCAAAAACATTTTTGAAATATAGTGTGAAACAACCCCTAATTTTTCATCTCCTAAAGTCAATTATGCTATGCTAGCCTTTAAAACTCGGTGTATATTTCTTGATGGATTTATTTATTTATGGTCAACATTGATATTATCGAGATAAATATTTTTTTTGTAATCAATAGGAATGAACCTTTTGTGAATTATCTACCTCACATGTATTTATAACATTGGTAGGTTGTATTTCCTCTCTTAATCGTGTATTCATTTTTCATTTCTACTAGGAATAAGATTTGTCTTTTACCTTATATATGACAAGTTTTGTAATCTTATCTTCTACAATACTTGTATATTTTCTAACACTATCACATTCAATGATCTAATCAATGAACTTTTTATGTTAGTATCTCCATTGATGGTAGAGATTTTTAATTTTATCTAGAACTTATGCATTTGTTATCTTGTGGACCTTATTGATACACCAATATTTTTATAGGATCAAGATTATAAAATATTTATCTCATAATCTTTTTAATGATCAAGATCTAAACATTTCAGTGACTCGCAACTAATATTTCTCTAACTAGTTCATGAGTTACTTTCACTTCTCTTATAATATTTTTCACACTCTCATAATATATATATCACTTGGAGTGAAAGAGTGCTATTTATAGGTAATAACACAAGAGCACATAACTCAATCAAAATTATCATTTCAAACAATCCATCACTTAAATCCAGGGTTGTCAGTTTCGTTCCTTTTCGACCGAAATGTTTCGTACCAGTTAAAAAAACAAGACAAAACGACGTCGTTTTTACCTCGGTTTAAATTCCCACCCATTTCGGATTTTTCAGCCAAATACCGGTCAAAACGTTCCGGTTTCGTTCCACCCATTCCGTTTCGGCCAAATAGTGTTTTTTATTAAATAATGATTAAATTTGCAATATCAATCATATCTCTTAATCCGACCATTAGATAGAGATGAAATTTTACGAGGAGTCTCTTGACATATTTATATATATTATGTTAAAATTTCAGAGCAATTAGAGAATATAATGACCTTGTGAGATTGATGATGGTATTCTCGTAATATTATACATGTTCATAATTTTATTTAGAAAAAATATTTTATTGTGTCTTTTTTAGATTAAATTGCACAATTCTAAATAATTATATTTTTGGATTTCAACTAATTTTTTTTAATTAATATATTTAATTATAAATATATATACATAAACAATACAACCCCAAAACAGCGTGCCGAAACGCTCCGAAACCGAAACATTCCATTCCAATTAAAAAAATAAATCAACAACCGAAATGAAATTAACAACCTTGCTTAAATCCTAACTTTCCATAATATCAACATGCATACCCAAGCTCTAAAACATAATAAAACCTTAATCAAACATGATAATAGATTTCCTTACCTCTTGTTAACAACAAATCAATGAGTATTTTGCAAGGAGAGCTTGGATTTTTCTTACTTTTTTATTTTTTTCTCTCTCAAGCTCCCAAACTTATCTTTTCCACGTTTTAGAAACCCTTGTAAAGGAACATTCTCTAACAGCTTAGATTTCTTTTTAATGTACTCATTGTTAAATAGGGAAATTGTTGGAGAGTTTATATATACGTTTAAAATATGAGAACAATAATGCTATAAACTATGGATATTGTCATAAAGCAACAATATCTGTGTTTCCAAACCCAAAAAACATTTGTAGTGCATGGCCTTATGACTGTAGAAGATCCAAGCCAACTGATATCCATTGGACCTTTCCACCCGGCAGTATTTTAAACCTATGTTAGGTTATTAATCATAGCACATCCCACTTTGGGTTGAAAGTGGAATCAGCAGCCGCTAGGTGATGGATAGGCGATGCTGGAATTGACTAGGACCTAAATTTTTATAGAAAAACAAATCAAAGGATCGGTTAAATAAGATTAGAAATTAAGGTCATCATGAATCTATTATTTCTTTTGAGATGAAAAGCACAAAGCAAACCGCACCATCTAGTTTCCGATATCTATCAGTGACAGAACATTGATGCTCGTAAAGATGATCGGAGACTACAAAAACCCAAGTTGGCGAGATTTCTAGCTATATGTTTCTGTGGACACGTCGCTATATCAAGCCAGAAAGCTAAAACCTGACCTCGAGAACTCGACATCGCTGCCTGTGCCTTGCATTTATCCGGGGCCGATCAGGCTTCTGTGCGAGGCGATTTTACAGCTATTGTACTAATACAGGATTCAAAAGATGGCTGTAAGATTCAGTCGCAGTCCCATGGAAGAGCTTTATAAGTATCCGTGCTTAACATTATGATTGCGTAACAAGAACAAGGGCCAGAAAAGAGAAAGTAACCCAGCCCCGAGTTCACAAAAGTCACAGCAGATTCGGAGTACTTCAAGAATTTTGCTGCACCTTACCTTGTAGCTGGTAGATAGTGGTGGGACATGGGAGCACATAAAGTACAGTGCGGTTAGGTCATAAACTGTTTTTACACGTAAGCAGAAGGATGGCAAAGGAAAATTGATTGATTGGGTGTATTCCACCCAGATACATTTTCACCCCCTTCTGATGATGTTTTCCATTCACGCAGCCTGCTACCTTAACTCAGATTTCAAATCAGAAAGCAAACCGCACCGAGCACATGGTATTTGGGTCTGAATTTCTTGTGATAACATAGCTTTGCCAGGGCCCTTTCAATCAATTAAGCGATCCAGCTCTGTAAGATCATTGTTGATCCATTGTCTGAAAATCGTCGGCTGAAGTATTTTTTAAGGTTGTTTTTTCGTTTTAGCAGTTGTATTAAGAGTATTCTCTTGTTTTGTCGCCTGAAGCTAAAACTCTTATAAATGAGATATCTGCAGATAGATACTGACGACATTTCAATCCTCGTTCCTCTCTGCCGCTGCTGCTAATTATACTGTTAACACCTGGCACGCCGCCCCGCACCTCTGTTTCTTTATTGAAATCTGTGTAAAGACGCAATAAATATAGCCAACAACTTGGATAGCCAAGTGCAGTGTAGGGCCCTCCACTTCCGTACTGAAGATTGTACCAAAAATGTACCCAAGCCCACTAAAAATGAACTCAGACCTCAATAAATTGGCATCACCAACCTCAGTGCCCCTATTGTTGTGTCCTTCGAGTTCTCTTGCATGAGAAGATAAAGGAGAGATTTTTAGCAGAAATCATCAATGGAGGAGGGAGATCCAAATCGACCATCACTAGGGTTCCCGATAGGTTTGGTTCTTCTATTGTTTATGTTGTTTATCATGAGTGGCCTGTTCAGTTGCTGCCTCCACTGGGAAAAGGTACTTTCCCTATTTGAAGTCTCAAGCGAGGACAATCATTCCCACATCGAAGAAGATATAGAACATTTGCCGCAGAAATCTTCACCCCCTCATGTGGTACCTCTCTTTCTCTCTCGCATCTCAATATTTTTTTTCTTGAATTAATTTGTGGTGTTTAATTTCTCTGTGGAAGGAAAAGAGATAGAAAAGAAAACGAAGAAGCAAGATTGAAAACTAAACAAGGGGAATTCTTGTCTATGATCCTATCTTACCATATACATATACAATCTTCAGGGGATCTAATAACATCATCTTCTTTTTTTTCGTTTTGATTAATTGATGGGAATATTATTATTTTGACAAGGAGAAAGGGAAATTTCAGGTTTCTTTTGATGATAATATGATCATATCGTTGCTTGATTTGTAAGTAATGAAGTGCTGATATATGTATTTGAATATTCAAACAGAAGTTGAAGAAAAACCAAGGCCAGAGCCTTCCAGTTTTGATGCCAGGGGATCGAGTACCAAAGTTTATAGCAATGGCATGTCCATGCGAGCCTCCGCGAACTGAGATGATAGCAGTGCAAGTTCAGAAGCCACCTTCTTTTCCAGCCCCTTTATACTGATTGATTACTTCATAGCACTGCGCGATCATTTTGTGTGTGTGTGTGTGTGTGTGTGTGTGTTTGTGTGTGTATAATAGACAGACTAGAATGTATTAATTAATTAGTTCAAATTAATTTCTTATTTTTTGGCTATTCCTGTTCCTTTTACTTCAAATCATGCACTGACAAGTGCTGGCATATTTTCGAGATGGTTTTTACTTTTGGATTGAGCAGAGTAAATTGGCAAATCAATGCAACAAAGGTTACAGAGATTATGAACTTGAAGAAAAGAAATCAAAAATTATGAGACGGGCAGGTTGCCCAGTGATGAATTGGCAGAAATCAGGTGGTGGTTTGTATGTATATTAAGATCACTTGCAGTAAAAATTAGCAAATCGTTTGTTGAATCAACGATGAAGGATGAACAGAGTTTCTGGACTTTTTCTCCCGGCAAAGCTCTCTGCTTTTGGGAGACGGTAGAGCTCTTAATTTTTTAATGAAGCGTAAAGTTGAATCGAGCAGGAGGGAGAAAGGTATCTTGGCACCTTTATTTTACCACCTAGAAGCCGTACCGTTCATATTCTGAGCAAAATCCATGCTTCACTCCACATTCTCCAATCAGCCATGAATGCACTCTGGTTTCCTTAAAACTTGTGAGCGGGCCTAAGTTTACCGACGATGTGGTGGGCTAAGTTTAACCAGCTATTTCTTAGTGTGTGCCGTCGACATTTCTTAGTGTATGGAAAGCATTATCTAATATATTAGAGAAAGTGGGTTTCTCTAATGGTGTTTTACTATTCATTTTTTTTAATTTAATCCTTTTTTTTACTTAATTCAATGAGATAAATCTTTCAATTGAATTTAAAAAAAAAAACAATGTTTACCGTAAGAGAACCAAAAGGTAAAAATGCATGGTTAATCTAGGAGTTTTTAAAATTTACATTTTAATTCAAGAGTTTTAAGACTTTTTTGACCTATTTTAAATTTAAATTGTTTTAAAATTAATTGATTTAAAATATCATAAATATGACGAGTACATGTATAATTTCTGTAACTTTTTGCTATAAAGATGGAAAAATTATTATGACCATATTCATTACCTGGATTGTAGATTTCACGCGTGAACCCGAGTCGATATAGTTAAGTATTTTTTTTTTAAAAATAACCATATCGCTATTTGAGTACAACATTTAATTTTTTGTTTCTCATTTATTAACAATTATAGTCATTATTTGATTTATTTATTTTAATATATTAATCGAGTTTTCAATCATTATTTTTAAATATTTCATCGTGTACATTAAAAATAACATCGTTTATAATTTTTAATGCAATTATATGGTTTTTTATTAAACCGCCGGCCCAATACCCTAACTATCTCTATAGGTGGAAAAAACAAATATCAACTACAGGCAAAGAAATGGGTATTTTTCTACACTGGACCATTTATCAACTCGGTACTTCACAGACTCATGGTAGGATAAATTTAAATTCAAAATCAGATTTAACGTTCATGAACTTTATTTTGATTCATCGACTAGTTATTGGTGCGTGGATAAGATTTTAAATTAATTCCTACCATAAAAGAAAAAAGAGTTGGCATTATAGATACATTTTTCAATTTTTAATAGAAAATTAAAAAAAAAACTGATAAATCATTAAAAAGATTATTGATATTGATTAAAAACTAAAACGTGAAGTTAATTTTTATGATAAGAAGTAAAAGATAGAAGCTTATATAAATCGTGGATCTTGAAGGTTAAATTTGATCGCTAGGTATATATGATTTTTGTTCTTATAAGTACATCATGCAAATACAATTGATTTGTCTAAAACTCTAATAAAGTAATTTAAAAACAAACTTCATGAATCTTTTAAATTTATTATAAAATTATAAAAATAATCCAAAAAATAATTATTAATTATAAAAACATTAAAGAAAAAAATTAAAATAGAGAGAGAAAGGATATTAATGAAAACAAGATCTATATATATATATATATATATATAAAAAAAAGGCTAGGTATATTTTTAATAAAATAAATACTCATAAAAAACTAGTAAATTAAATTGTAGAAGAAGAAAAATATTTTTCCTATGAAAACTTCCTTTTCTATTTTGACAAAGACGTTATATTTTTGTATTGATGACAAGATTATTTCAATATAAAGCTAAAGATACTAAAATAAACATATGTGAAAACTCAAAAGATTTAAATTGAGTAAAAAATATATTCTTTAACCAAAACTTTCCTTTTGTTATTCATTTATTTTAATTCAGTTTTAACCAGGCATATATTTTTCATCAAAATCATGTTTTTTTTATAAAAAAGACAATTATCGTGATTTGTGAAATGATTTTAAACCAATTAAAAATATTTTAATTGCTTTTATAAGATTATATGAAAAAAAATATAAAAATATTAACAATTTATTACAATAGTTTCATTGAAACTCATATGTAATTTTTAAAAAGCTTATGAATTATAAGTTTCATATATATAATGATAATAAAATAAAAATATGTTCCCAAGAGGCATGACATGGTAACAAAGAGCGTGAGATTTGTCTTGCAGTTCTCGGTTCGAGTCAGAGCGTGTTTATTTTCTAAGAACCTAGAAAAACCAGGATTTTACTCATTTAACCCGACCCATAAAAAATATCTAAAGAGAATAAAATTTTCTCAAAGTAAAAAAAAGGAAAATATCACAATAAAAAACTAATTTTTTATAGCATGATAGAATAATTCTTACATATCTTGACATTATTTACCCGAGTAGATTTAAAGATATAAAAGATAAATAAAGGGGGGGGGGCGGGGGGGCGGCTTGTAGAATCGAGATCAGGAGCGTCCAGGCAGTGGAGGATAGCCATGTGTGCATAGCACGTTAAGATGGCCGAGGTGCAAGCTAATTTTAGAGCCCAGGCCTGAAGATTCTTATCTTAAAGATAGTCGATGATGCGTGGTTTGTCTAGGTTAATGACACGTCACTTGCTGCAGCAGTTTCCTTCAAGGAAGATAGATGAAAATATAAAAGCTTATTTTTTATATAAAACAATATTTTGTTTTTTCATCAAAAAAATTAACAAAAATAACCCAGCCTCGTTTTCAATAAAGAAACACAATTTAATTTGCTTAAAAACTTAAAACTAAGTTAAATAAATATTTGGAATACTAATCTATTTTTATTAAGTAATTATATTAAAAATGAATAATAGACATCAAAATCAGGGCAAACGTGGTCAGAATTTTGCCACTTGCCGCCTGAGAGATTTCTTTATCATCTTCTTTTTTCAACGATCTTCTCTCTCTTTTTCCTTGACAACTAGGAATTGAAATGAGAAGTACATAAAATGGAAATATGAAGGTTAAAATGAAAAAGAAAATAGTTGATAAATATATTTTTTTAAAGATTATTTAAAATAAAAATCAAATAGTTGATACAAACGAGTTTACAAGTTTGATATTTAAAGGTTTGTCTCTAAGAGACGTGACGTGATGATAAATGATTTGATATTTGTATTTTATGTCTTGGGTTTAAGTCAGGGCATGTTCACCTTTTAAGAGGTCTAGGACAACCAGAATTTTACTCGCTTAACTCGGGCCCCAAAAAATACCTAAAAAGACTTGAGTTTCCTCAAATAAAAAAAATGATATTTAACCAATCTAAAATCTTGGTTAAATTTCTGCAAATTAACAAAAGCAAATTGGTGAGGCATTTTTACAAAAGCTTGTGGTGAAATCAATGATCATTGGAGCAGTGATTTTATGGTTTTTTCTTTCTATTTAAAAAGCTTAACACTAGACATTAGGGGTATTTAAATAATTTTTATATATTTTAATTGCATAATAAAATGATTAAAACATCATAAAATATATATAACTAAAATCAGAGGATATATTTGTACTTTCACAATGTTTCTACATAATTATAATGTCAGATGAGAGACAACTTAGCATTTCATTAGGCTTTGAAAATAAAAGGCATATAAAAGTACAAGAGAAGTGATCAAAATAGCCATTTACCATGCTGACGAACGCGTTTTCATGTCCTATTTGGGAGTGCGGTTGCGGTAGCTTTTTAAAGTGATTTTCATGCCGAAATACATCAAAATGATATTTTTTTTATTTTTTAAAAATTATTTTTGATATCAGCACATCAAAATGATCTAAAAACACCAAACCGCCGGTTTTTAAAATGAAAAAAAAATCAATTTTTTTGGAAACGCCGGTTGCAACGCACTCCCAAACGGGGTTCAGCTTACCTTTTTTTTTTTGCTTTTTTCTCCCCTCCTTGAAAATTATAGTTTAACCTTTTTTTGTTTTAGGTATTTAAACTTTAATCTTTATTTTTTTGTTTTCTAATTTTTGGTCCGAGCCTTTTTGTATAAGTTTTATTGGTTTTTAATATTTTTATTTCATAATTTCAACCAACCAAATATTATATTCTTTAATTTAGTCTTTATACTCTTGGTTTTTATTTTTTTTTCTTGTTCATTCTGTAAAAGTTTTTCAGGCTTTGGATTTCATCCCTCAATTCAATTGATGATATTATATTTTTTACTTTTATCTTTATTGTTTTTAGTTTTAGTTTTTCATCTCGGTCTTTTTTCAAAACTTATTATTCTTTGTAATTTCACTCTTCAATTGAAACATTGTTTTTTATGTCAGTTATTTTGATTTTATTTTATTTAATCAATTTGTTTTTTATTACAACCTGAACACATATTGGAGGGGGGTTGAGCTGGAGCTCGATCACGGTCTTTCTCCTGCCCAAAAAACGCAAACTCCGTTCGAATTATAAACCAGACAGAGTCTAGCACTTGCACTTGGCTTGTCTTGTGAGAATATATATGTTTCGATTCAAGACATATTCATAACATTTTTTCTTTTCCTGTTTTAACCGTGGAAGTATCCTGGAGCAGCTTTGTTTCACCAGGACCGAAATCTTCATCGTTCAATGGACAGCCCATTCTTGCCAAGCTTATCATGCAAAATTGTGTCACAGTAGATCTCGATTTAAGTCAGAACGTGTATATATTGTAATAACTAAAATTTTACTCGGTCTGAATACACAAAATATATTTTCCGTGAAATAGGATTTACTCCGAATAAAAAAAAGAGTATCCTGCAAAATGCGACAGTGTCATCCTAGAACACGACAGTGGTTCAGTGGCATCAAAGGGATTGACTGGAAACTTCGGCATCTATTTGAGCGGTACAGAGAACACAAGCATCCAAAGTTGGTCCAGCCCCGAAATCCTGCTGTATGTGTTAGGGAAGTTTGAACAGAAGATAGAAAGCTTGTGATACATAGATGAACCGCCTCTAAAAATATTCAATTTCAACGTTTCAGATTGCAGCAATCACACGTTGAAACTCGCGAGAAGAAAACGTCTCCTGCTGCTATAAAGTCCGTCAAAGTTGTGGAAGAAGTTGCAAACAACACAACTAACTTACAACGTAGTTTTCGGTATCTCAAAATTCACTCGTGTGCATGCTTGGATGATAAAGACCTCTACCGTGACTCATCACTCGCTTTATTGTTTCTAGTCAGACACGTCACATTCGATCCTGCATTATTTCGGTCCGTCCATCACATGCTTTGTTGTTCGAGCGTCAGGTTTTCAATGAAAAAAACAAACAAAATTAAAGAAGAGCTTGTCAAGAAAGAAGCATTTAGTTTGATAGCAATTCTGCGCCCCTAGGCAATCAAATATAGTGAAACCACACGTGAAGTTCCAGTGTTTGACTGTTGACTATAAGTATCTCGATCAAATTGCGGCCCGCGAAACTTGAAGAAAGGCCCAGCATCTCGGCGGTCTCCCTCACGGTTGCCCCACTTTTGACTTCAAAATTTTAACAAGCTGATGTACAAGCTCACTCGACCGGTACTTGATGCTTCAGACACGGTTTTTACCTTGAAAGCTAGAGGACTTGCGTGATGGAAGTGGTGACAGCAGCCCGCACTATCTGTTCCCCGTAATTTACAGTGCAGCAACGCTGAAGGACACGGAAATCCATCGTCGAAAACTATGGCAACGGCAGTAATTTCTAATACATTCGGGGTCATTTATTTATAGGGTGTTTGATAATACATTTAGAAAACACTTTTTAAAAAATTTAAACAAAAAATATTTTTAAAAGTAATATAGTCACTTAATCTATGTTCGTGTTCCTGCTCTTCATGAAATGAAATCCGTGCTGCGGGTCATTATTAGTGCTTATCATGTGTATGCTTGAATGCTCAGCAGTCAATGTAACCAAAATAACATTATTGAAGGCCTTTTGATCAAGAAAAGTCGAGCATAAAACATAAAGGCGAAGGCTGGCATCGCTATTGATCATTGCTCATGAAACACAGTATATAGACTGTAGATATTTTTCAGAATAATATATTTATAGAATATTTTATTTTTTATTGATTAATGAATAGTAATAGATATCTATTGAGTATTTGGAAGCCGAAATGATAGTTTACAAGTTTTTTATACTATAAATAATAAGTGATCTGAAAACAAATCTGGACGAATGGGTGTGTGGTTCATTATAATGGAAATGGAGGCCCGGAAAGTTTCAATCGGTGGCCCATGTACATGCTTGCATGTGATAATGGCGTTCGGGTGACGTGGGCAAAGGAAGAGTGAAATACGGAAGAAGAAGATGATGACGGTGCCAGATCAAACATGAACAAAGTGCTGCTCTTTGAATAATGCATGTATATATGGTTTTAGGGCAAAGCGTGCAAAGGTGGCTGCAGTTAATGATGGGTTGCTTAAAATCCCCCTCCTTCAAAACATATATATATATACATACATATATATATATATATGTATGCATGTATATGTACCGAACGTGAACTTCTCTTTCATAATGAAAATCAACGCGCGTGTTCTCCTATTTTCCTTTCGCATTCGGACATAATAATTACCTCATCCAGATCTTGATACACAGCTCGATTTAGACGAGACTAGTTGTTGTTTTTTTCACGAAATCGATTTTTATTTAGTTCTATTATAATAAAAAAAATACAACAATCTTAGTTCTAAACTAATTGATTGTGTCTGTGGCGACTCGGTTAATTAAGACCGAGTTTTATCTAAAATGTAATCTTATTTTAAAATATGATAAATATTTTAAATATCATTTTATTCACTGTAAATTCCATTTAAAAACTAATTAAATGGTAATATAAAAAGAGATCAGGAACTAGTATTAGAAGGTCTGGCAAAAAAGAGAAGCTCGGCTGTGCCTAGACTTACAACGCCAACCTTGCATGCCTAACCCTTCTTTTTCCAAGAAAAATTATAGTAACCCGTCATGTCAATCACTTTCAAAATGGATATCTATTGAAAGATAGTGACGTGTTCAGCAGATATATATATATATACATGCATACATACATACATATATATATATATATATGTATATATGTATGCGTACACACACAGCGGTGGTTGCGGATCACAAGAGGTTTTGTGAAATGACAGCCGATAAAAAGTATGGCTTCTGGTATGGTGGTTTGTCTGTTTTGCACTGCATACGTTGAGATCACCTCTGTAAATTAATTATTTAATGTAATTACTAATTACACAATATAATTTATATTATTTTTTAATATATTTATTTAATTAAAAAAATTAGACTTAAAATTTATATATATCAACATTGATTTTTATCAAATAAAATAAAAATGATGAAATTTAAACCTGTAATTACTAAATTAAAGATTTTTTAATATTATATTAAAGAATTATTTCTACTAAAAATTAAAATTATTAGATAAAATTATAAAATATAATTTATATTATTCTCTAATAATCATTACCTTCCGATGATAACGAGATGGAGTGTATACAGGCAACTATACAAGCCTGCAGCGCACTCGGTAGCACCTGGACGAAGCTTAGTTAGTAGTAGTACGCATGCGTTTTCCTACCTGCCAAATGGATTTAATCCTCTCCTTGTCATTTTTCTCGAGTTTTGATCCACCCAGAAAAGAATTTACAACTAACGTGACAATATTTATTAAAGAATTATAAATTATACTATAGAATATCATCTAATAGTTTAAGTTATTTTTTAACCATATTCACATAGTTAATTCATTTTAAATATATATATATGAATATAATATAGTTGGCTTGATATAATTAAGTGATTATTGGAGGTGTGGTTTTTCATAAGCAGTAATTAATTAAATCTTTGATTAAAATGTAAGAGTTAAAGTTTCTTACCATTCTTTTAATTTTTAAATAAATATTATGATGATTATTTGAAAGATGTTTTTGAAAAATTTGAAATTGTTTTTCGAATTATTTTTTGATATTTAGATAATTTTGGCGTGATGGTAATGGTATTAATATATATTAAAACAATATATATATATATATATATATATATATATATATATATATATTGTTTTAATATATTTATAATAAAAAAATAACTTTTATGACACTAACTAACCAACTTTTAATCTCGATATTTTTTCAAAAAACAAATCATTAATGCATCGAAGAGGAAGAAGATAAAAGGACGAGTATTTTATTTTGTTTTTCCTTTCCGAGAAACTGTCGTAGAAACACTTTAATTTTAGGGATTGAATTGCAGCACTGAATAAACAATGGTGAACACAGAGCACGAGGGGCAGGAATTGAATCAGCAATTGGAACGTGTATACCACGCGAGATCAGGTGCGATTGGCGAAGAGGAAATGGTGGAGGAGGTTATATGTTGCTTTCAGTAGCCGGCAATCCAAAATTAAAAGCCGCTTTCTTGTCCCCCAACACATCATTTCGCTTCGCTCTGTTTTTCTCTGTCCCCTCTCAACCTCGCTCCTCCACTAATGCCTTCTCTTTCTACGTAGCCTACACTCTATTCCCATCTTTACCCCTCCACGCACCCTCATTTTCTCACCCACTTCTCCTTTCATTTCAGGAATTGTACATGTAAATTAATTCAATGTTTTCATAATCAAATCCTGAATATCAACACTCCCACGATCCTGTATTTTCACTCTAAATCATGTTATCCCTTTCATTATTTCCCTGTTTCCTGCCCGAATTTCAATATATTTCTAAATAAATAAAAAATAATTCCAACCCCAATCTTAAATAATGTATCTATTTTTATAATATACAATGATTTTTTTTGGACACGTGTAAACTCTATTTTTTCTTAGGCATTATTTTTGAGTTTGGACTAAACGAGTAAAGTTTTGACTATCTCAAACTCTTATAAGATAAATATATTAATTCAAACTCAAAAACTGCAAGATAGATCTCAATCATTTCGACACCACACCAGCAATGTTGGATACCATGCTGGCTGGATCTGATTGATATCACATGTGTGTACGAAGTGGAGAGGTAATTTGCAAGTCCATTTAATAATTTGCATGTAACATATCGCTGATGCTGAGACCAGGAATCTCGTCATATTATAATAATTTCTGCGATTATATATTTTTTTTAATCGAGATCTCAATAACACACGGATTTACAGAACCCGTTTAAAGATACGACCGACGCAAGAAAAAAATAATAATCCGGGCATACATACAATAATATTAAGAAATGGAGAGGTGGTTGGATTTGTTAAATTGAGCTAGACAGGAGATGTTTTTCCTTGCCTCTCATAGTCACTCAAAAGATGCTTTGTATCTTTCCTTACAGAGGGGTGTGCTGTGCAGGGTAGACAGTGAATATGGCTGTTAGTATTTGGAAATTGGAAAGCATCATGATCCATGGGAGTGTATTTGCCCGTTTTGCTCGTGGATAAAGTCAAACCATCTATGACTGGGGGTAAAGTGGTCTTTATGCCCGTATCCACGTCTCACATGAGAACAGGGAATCAGTTGCCAGAAAGTTCAAGACATCTGCGAGTCTGATCGGATTGTCTTTCAACTTGAGATGGCAGTGAAGGGCTGTGATCTAGACACGTCCTGGTTGGTTGTGATCGACAAGATGGCTGTCAAAAGACAACTTTGCCACCATACGAAGGACGAACTTGATAGAGATAAAATTTGGCACCTGGCTACTACCTGCTGACATGATTGGCAATACCTCGTGATTTTTCACCGGAGATCAAATTTGTGATCATCTTTTCAATGTCTTGCGAATAATCCCCGGGAGTTACGGTTGAAGACGCCTACGGAGCAGGCACCGAGCGCGTTTGGCTTTAAATGTTTTTTTACATGGCTTTAATATATTGTTTGATATGGAAATGTTTTATAAAAATATTATATGCACTACCCAAATAACCTGAATTTTATATTTTGTATTATTTTTCATGGAATTTTATACGTGGGGGTATTTTTCATTAAGTTTTTTACATGTCATCCATGCTTGACGTCTTTCTCATTCTAATCATTGTTTTCTTTAATTCCATCATTGTGTAAAAAACAAGAGCAATTGAATTTCAATTCTAATTAGACCACCTAAAATAAAAACTATGACAACCATGATGAATTATATATATAAAAATACATGTTGTCAATAGTGTTACGTGAATGTGGAGTAATGACATCTATAGTGAAACCCCATACTGTTTGGTGATTTATTATCATGGCTCTAAGTCACAACTTTTCTCAATGTCCATCACTTTCACAGGAATAAAATGTATTTTTATAGCTTAACTTGTTTTACAGCTTGTGTTTTAACTGTAAAATATGAAAAACTTATGTTTTAAAATGTATTTTTACATGGTGATATAAAAATAAAAAATATTATTTTAATAAGCTTTTAAAAATAAAAATTTGTTGGCACGTGTCAAGCACAAGTCGTTTGTTTTGCCATCCTTGTAAGAGCATCTCCAGCAGGCGTGCCAAATTGAGAAGCCAAAAATAAAAACGTAATATTTTGGCAAGTTTGAGCAGTTTTCAGCACTCCAATGGTAGTGCCATATGCACAGCCAAAATTGGCTTTGCTTGCATGAGCTGCTATTTGTAGCAGCTCATGCGTACAGAAGCCAAAATTTTGAGGACAAATTTTTGGTGCCACGTGTATTGTGTTATATATATATATATATATATATATATATATATATATATATATATTAGAAAATAATGTAACTATATCAAAAATATTTATTTTTGTTTTTATTTAAAAATACCTCAACAAGAGAGTAAAAAATTATATACAAAATTAATAATTATATTATTAGAGGGTTTTTAAAAAGCAATTATATAACATATTCCTATTAATTGTATAATTAATGGCATAATTAAACTATATACAAAATAATTACATTATATTTAAAATAATATTAAAAAAAATGGCTCTCCAAAATGACTTTTACCATTGGAGCACACATCAACAAAAAAATCATATATACACTATTCAAACATCCATTTTAAAGATTTGGCTCTCTAAAATACCTACTCCCATTGGAGATGCTCTAAGGCATGTACATCTAACCATGGTGCTACTATTCATGTTTTTGTTGCATCATTTGATTTATCTGGATGCTATCTCACTTCACGAGTGATATGTGTATGTTAGTTCAATATGGTTCGACACAAATTTGCTTTTTTTTCTTTTCTTCACCTTGATTTATGTCGTGTTCTTTGAAAAGTTACATTGCCTTTCAAAATCTATCCCCTTCATGTTTAACCTTACTTTTTTTATCGCAATTTTTAATCTTCAAAACATTATTTCATTTTGAAAATTATTTTTAATTTCATTACTCTTCATAAAAATTATCTCTCATGTCCGGCAAGGTAGTCAAAATCGCGAGCCAACTCGCAAAATAGTACGATTTTGCGAGTTGGCTCCGAAAACCTGGTTGAACCGGTAAAAAAACCGAACCCGGTCAAACTCGTAGAAAAATCGTTCAAAATCGTAGAAAAATCGTAGAAAAATAGTAGAATAATAATAATAATAAAATAATAATAATAATTAGCATAAAAAATAGTTAGCATAAAAAATATTTTTTAAAAAATCCTATTAATTTAAGATAATAAATAACATTAATTAATTTATATTTCACATCAACAAAATATTTATTTTTAGTTTGTTAATTTTTACCTAATGAAATTCTATGGACATAATTGTTTTGTAATGTATTTTTCAATTATTTTGAATCATGCATGAACCTTAACTAATGAAGTTTTATGATCATAATTATGTTATATTATATTCATTAGGTACTTTATACGGGGGAGGAGGGGTTATAATAATAATAATAATAATAATAATAATAATAATAATTAATAATTAGCATAAAAAATAATTTTAAAAAAATCCTATTAATTTAAGATAATAAATAACATTAATTAATTTCAAATACAACAACCATAAAAAAATATACAATTACTTGAAAAACATAAAATAAATAGTTTAAATTTCAAATCTCAAATACTGTGGGTCTTTTAATTATATTTAAGTTCATTTTTTAAATTTAAATATAATTAAAAATAATAATTTTTGTACGGACATTTTACGATCTTTCTACGATTTTACGATCCGATCTTACGATCCGATTTTTCGGAGCCCTTTCCGATCCGTGTCAAAATCTCGATTTTGACTACCTTGATGTCCGGTCCTTTTTTTTTTTGACAAGTTTTATAAATTATTTTTCTCGTTAGTGATCTTCTTCAAAATAAAATCAGATGGGGATTAACCCATTTAATTAAACTCGAGCACAAGATTTCACAAGTTACGATAAGGATTCACCAGAAAATTTTCTTCTCTTTCATGTTATTAAATCAAAGTTGTTTTTTTATACTATTAAATAAACAAAACTTGTATTTTATTTCTTTCATGTTATTTTGGAATATTTGCATTGTTATTTTTCTTCTCGTGTCCATAAAAATTTAACACAATGTGCGCCATTATGCCGATCAGTGGTGTAGGCTGTCACTTTTTTTCATCATTTTTTGAATTCTATGTTTTATTTGTTATCGACTATCAATATATAATTTATTATAATTAAATTTTATAATTTACTTTGGTATGAATTTTGTAGTTTCATTGCTATCTTATATTCTATATCACGGGTTTAACAATTTAACCATGGGTGAGCCGAGTCAATTTAATACATCAATGTCCTAATTTTTTTTTTTAAAGTATTTCATTTAATATGCAACCAATTAAATATTCTAAAAGAGCTTGGCCAGCATACATTAAATATTCTAATATTTTTATAATTTTTTAATGCAAAAACAAAATCTGCCCAACAAAGGTAAGAAAAACCCCAGCTGATATCACTCATTCACCTAATTGGAATCATATCTTTCTTAAATTTCAATTGATGCATCAAATACAATGGTAAGAGTCATCTTCGAAGGAGAGCACCGTTGAAAACGATGATCGGCTTCCATCCACAAACTGCAAAAAATCGAATCTACCCTCGAGACGATCAACGGCTTCCATTCAATCATCTCAAATCACAAGTCACTAAAATTAAAACACACGATTCTCTCTCACTCATTATTATTCGGCCGATTATTACATTTATGAACAGTAAATAATAAATAAACAAACAACAATCTTATCATTCAATCATAAAAAAGAAAGGCGAAAAAATATGCAATAAAAGGAAGAGTGTTTTTTTTTTTTTTTGTTTTCTCAAAAAGAAAAAGTTTTTGCTTTTAATAAAAATAAAAATAAAAATAAAAATAAAAATAAAAATAAAAATAAAGAAACAAAAAGGTACTTATTTTAATGCATAGAGTTTCACACCAGACAGCAAATAAGCTTTTGTTACTTTGTGCCAAAATGGAGGATCCTTAACTCTATCTCTGCTATTTCTCTCTTCAAACTTTCTCTCTCTACTTCCAAAAAAGAATCGAAACCCTCACAATTGAATTCTGCTCCTCTCTTCTCCAGCTCCAAATCCACAAATCTAAGTCACAGGTAAGCAAGTTACTCAGTGCCCTTTCCTGATCTGTTTCCGATTTTTTTTAATTTGCAGACCTTCATTTTTCTTCCTAGCTCTTATCTTTGCGCTTCCATCTTTCTGCCTGATGGATTTTGCTGGACACTGTTTGTTTGTTACTGAAACAAATGCTGCAATCTTTTTTCTGTTTTTAGTTTTCGTACCGGGAAAACTCAAGTCAAGAAGAGGTTTTTCTAGCTCAACAAGCTGCATGGAGACTGTCTCGCTCGGCAGCTTTAAATTTTTGTTTCTATTTTTTTTCACACTTTCTCGGTATCCAAACAAGATTTATCTTTCCTTTTCGTCTTCAAAAAAATTAGCGAGTTATCTCAGGCGTGGTTTATTAAGCTTGCATCTACTTTTATGTGACTTCAGTTGTTTCAAGTTCAAAATGTGTTCTATTCCTTTTCTTTTTCCTCCAGAAATCACTCAGTCGGAAAATGGATTATTCATTAACGTTCGGATTAGATCTCTTTAGTTGTAAATGGTTGTGCAGCTTTTTCCCCCCCTTTTATAACACGCTGTAATTTTATTTTATTTTTTATTTATTTTAGCTCGTTTTAACTTTTAACTCGGGAAAGTATTTTTACTTCAGCTGCTAATTAATTAATCCAAGTTAAGTTTTTGATATTTCCTTTACATTTTGACTGCTATTAGATTCTAGTTTGCGCAATTTTTATTCTATTTTTTTAATTTGTGTTTAGATCTTGATGTGTTTTAGAAAGTAGCAAAAATTGCTTTGACCATGAGTAACTTAATCAGGCCTGGTATTGTTTTATCTTTGCAAATTGTGTGATTTTATGTGCTTATTGCTTTCAGTATGGCCCTTTGACCAAGAATAATCTATGATCCATTGGATGCTTGATTGAATTAGGGAAATTTCAGTACCATGTGTTTATTATATTGTTTGCTTCCTGAGGGCAGGCAGGCAGGCAGCCAGCGGTTGATGAATTTGTTGCTAACTACTTGTTCTTTACTTGAAAAGATTCGAGGTTTTGTTTTCGCCTATATTCTTTTGTTTGATAAATATCCAAACATTAGTGTTTGTTAATGAAGTTTTTGTGCTATGAAATTGAGCAGGTAACGAAAAGAATTGAGTGTTTGTATTCTTAATTCTGATGTCTCCACCGCTACTTGGTGTCGCGGAGGAGGAGGGTCAGAGTAATGTCACTCTACTGGCTTCTCCTGCCTCTGCAGAAAGTGTATGCCTGAATGGTCTGGAATTGAAAGAACGTAACTATATGGGCTTGTCCGATTGTTCTTCCGTGGACAGCTCGGCAGTCTCTGCAGCATCTGATGAAAGAAAGACTAGTTTGAATCTGAAGGCTACTGAATTGCGGCTTGGGCTTCCTGGGTCTCAGTCCCCAGAAAGAAATCCAGAGCTTTCCCTGTTGAGCTCGGCAAAATTTGATGAGAAGCCCTTCTTCCCTTTGCATCCATCAAATGATGGCCACTACTCAACACAGAAAAATGTTGTTTCGGGTAACAAGAGAGGGTTCTCAGATGCCATGGATGAGTTTTCAGAGGTGAAAATAACTGCCTTTTTATTTTTTGAAGGGAATATAATGATATTTACTAATGATTCTAACTTGAAAAGCAATCATCTGTGGTGTAGAGCAAGTTTCTGTCAAATTCGGAGGTAAATGCAATGCTCTCACCCAGACCCTCTTCCAACATGGGATTGAAACCTGGCATGTTAGAGAACCTTGGAGTTCAACAAGCTAAAGTGAAAGAGATAGTAGCCCCAAAGGCAGGACCAGAGAGGTCGCATGCGGCAAACGAGACCAGACCAACACATAACAGCTCTGCAAACAACAGCAGCGCACCTGCTCCAAAGTATGAAGTGTTTTGTGTAAAGTCTTAAGATTATCTGCAAGACATTGAGAATGATCTCTGGTATCCCTTTTTTTGGCAGGGCACAAGTTGTGGGTTGGCCACCCATCAAATCATTTAGGAAGAACTCCCTCGCCACCACCTCAAAGAACACGGAAGAAGTTGATGGTAAAGCAGGGCCTGGTGCTTTATTTATCAAGGTCAGCATGGATGGTGCTCCTTATTTAAGAAAAGTGGACTTGAGAAACTACTCTGCATATCAGGAACTGTCTTCTGCCCTTGAGAAGATGTTCAGCTGTTTCACCATAGGTGAGCAAAATGAAATTATGATTTGATTGGAGAATGTGGTTGGTGGACATTGCTATTATAATATGCGCTGAGCTAGTATTTTACAGTGGACACGTGTTCTGTTTATTTATGGATCTAGTTACTGCTACTTTTTATGATGTCAGGCCAATATGGATCCCATGGAGCTCCAGGAAGGGAGATGCTGAGTGAGAGCAAGCTGAAGGATCTGCTGCATGGCTCAGAATATGTTCTCACTTATGAGGACAAAGATGGAGACTGGATGCTTGTTGGTGATGTTCCCTGGGAGTAAGTGCCGACTGATTTTGCTTGTTTGCTTCAATCAATATTGGTACTTGTTGTTGACTTCAATACTACCTGAAATCTTTAGTTATTGATAATCATATTTATGAACAAGAATTAACTGATATTTCATATTTAGTGTCTGTTTGGGATTGTGATTACGGTTGCTCTTGAAAGTGTTTCATTCAGAATTGCATCAAAATGGTGGTTTTTTTTTTTAAAAAAAAGTCATTTTTAACATCATCACATGAAAATGATTTAAAAACACCAAAAACATTTAATTTAAAGTAAAAATAATTTTTTTTTTCAAAAACACTTTTGAAACGCAGTGTCAAACAAGTATAATAGCTCTAGGAATTACACTAAATCCTAGCTACTTTCTAGAGCTATTAATGCGCTGTTTGACACTGCATTTCAAAAGCGTTTTTGAAAAAAAAATTATTTTTATTTTTTACTTTAAATTAAATTTTTTTTGAGGTTTTTAGATCATTTTGATGTGTTGATGTCAAAGATATTATTAAAAAACTAAAAAAAAAAACATGATTTTGATGCATTTCTAAAAGAAAAACATTTTCAAAAGACAACCTCAACCACACTCCCAAACAAGCATTTTATTCTGTATAGCCACCCAAACTACCCTGTCCCCATCATGATGACACGTGCATGGGGGTTAATTAAAAGTTTTTTCCTAGTTGTGATATTGACCTAAGTCAAAACTATTTATACCTTGGCCATGTCCCTGTTGTACTTTAACTTTGAAATTAAATCATGGAACAACAGTTGGGAACTTGAGTGAGTAATGATTGCTAATTGACATGAACTGATTTTCCTTGATCTACATTCATGGTCATAAACTGTGGTTTCATTTTGAACTTCTCTTCTTTATATTTGCAAAAGCTTGACCAAATCATACTTAACTTCTTTCAGTGTTCATCTGCCAAGTAATATTAACTAGCACAATTCATGATCATGTAATTGCAAGAAATATTCTTAATGTAAGTTGCAGGATAAACCTGCATTCTAATTCTAACTATCTATCTATCTGTTCAGGATGTTTATTGAAACGTGCAAGAGGCTGAGGATCATGAAGAGCTCTGATGCCATTGGCCTAGGTGTGTTTGTTATGCATCTCAAGCCAATCTTATTACTGTTCTGACTCATAGAGTATAAAAACCAGTGAAGTGTTTGTCTCGTGAATTATATTAGCCATTCATGATTTGTGACAGTAGAACTTGTGCATAACAACTTAAATTTGCTTCAAAAAATACTTCTCTGATGAAATTTGATTTTTCAAATCTCACCTAGTAGTAAGTCTCCCCAACATGAAACAAAAGAGGACAAACACAGGTTTTTAAAAATGTTACATGGCACGTCTTATGATCCTGTAGACCCTTATGGTTCGTTGCGGATCTAATTCAACAATGCAGTCTGGTCTTTGTGTTCTGTATCTAGAATATTGGTATATCTAGGACATGAGATGAAAAGGTTTAGGTTGTTTGGTCTTCTATTGGTAATTTGGATGCACATGTCTCTGTATGTACCTGTTGTTTTGGTGGGGTGAGTGCAAGGGGTCAGACATGACTTATTAATATTGATTTTGACCTCATAATTTCTGCATTAAAAGTTATACTGAGTACAGTGGAATTAATGCTAGAAAATTAAGACTTGGAGCCCGCTAAGAAGTGGTACTGTTGACCACAATGAATTTCAAGGCTACTAAATTAATTGCTTACAGACTACAACTATTACATATGGGAGCACAAATACTAGCTGCTGTCTCAGTTCACAATTTTTTCCATATTTTTGAAATCAATATAATTAATAACTTTTAAAATTGTGATTGCTTATGCACCTTCTATCAAACTTTGAAAAACAATTTTTGCTTTATACAATGCTGGTTTACATGTAAAATATCAAACAGATTTTGTGCTCTACAGGAAGGTATTTTACTCATTAAATATTCTGAGATTTTGTGCTATACAAACCCACTTGATTTTTTTTTTGTAAGTTATTTAACAGTAAGAATTCTTGATGCCCTAAAATGGATTTGTGAACCCAAGTTTTTCAAGTGCATCTTAGCTTGTGTCTGCTGAGCCAAATTTTATGCTTTCTTTTAATTTGCTGTGATTCCTGTTAAGGACTTGAGTGTTAATCCCTCCAATTATGTCGTATGAAATTTCTTTTCTCAAGCGAATTTCATAGAATTGTTTATTTTTAATGCAGCCCCAAGGGCCATGGAGAAATGCAAAAACAGGAATTAGCCAGCTGTTCGCATGATTGTTACTATCCACCCAGCAGCCTTCGAGGGTTGAATCTTAGGAAATTAGTTCGAGGAGCGCGCGAGTCAGATTTCAGTTGTGGGGGTGCAAGGGATGAAAAGGTGTTGGACAGGGTAGGAAGATCATGAGTACCTGCGGTTTCTATCTTAGTACGTTCATGTTTCTGTCTCAAGAAAATTATAATATCTGCTAGTCTGTTTAAATTAAAAATCTCCGAAGTCATGAATTTGGGAGTGCAACTGCAATTCTATGCGTCGAGAGTCGTTTCCTGTTCCGTACAGGACTCTAGTTTGTAAAGTGCCTCGTTTGCTGATTTTTTTTTTTGAACTGGATTTGTCGTTCTCAACTGTGTCTGCTGGTGCTGTATGGAGTCTGGTAAAAGACCTCTTATCCAAGTAAATCTGTCCTCGTGAGTTTGCTTTTATTTTCGCTAATGGCTGCATTGGAAAGCAAGAATTTAGTCTGCTAGAGGGATGGATGGCTATTTTCAAGGTTCTCCAATGGTTTTGAGATGACGGGGGAGGAAATCACACCGTTATTATGATGTCAAATATATTTCAAGTGGTGGGTTTCATTATTAGAGTCTAAAAACAATTGAGATTTTGCGAGGCCTGTAGATACGTTTGTCGGAGAGTGCTCGTCATAGGCATGTGATTGTCAGTTTACGGTGCAGCATTATTAATTTTTTTGTCAGAATAATGCTTGTGTGACAGCAAGGATAGTGAGATGGGAGGGAGCATGAGATGCAAGCCATTGACATGAGGGGCAGCAGGTGCCACGTTTTTCTTTCTTTAGTCCTTTTTTTTTAATAAGAACGTGTTTCGATTTTCAAGTTTAAAAATATATTAAAATAACATTTTTGATATTATTCCATCTAATAAATTAAAAATAAACAAAAATAATAATTTTAAGATTTTATTCGAAACTGTTTTTTAGAAAACTGTGTTTAAAACGCAAAGAAAAGTGGTGGGTGGTGGGTGGTGGGTAGAAGTCACGGACCTTGACCTCCTGGTAAAACTGGATGCTTGTGTGGTTTCCTTGCCTATTCTCATGATAGATAAACAAGCCCACGAAGGGGACGCTGAAAATAAAGATTCAGATTAAGCCAAATCTAATAGCCTTGCAATGAACACAACCACAACTGTCGTACAAAAAGATTCCCAGAATAATTTGACCATCCTCATGTTTATGCAGAGAAGGTGTACTGAGGATTGGAGGTGATGGGATGGAACAAGTTTTGATAAGATCCAATAATAGTTGTCTGTAATATTATTTATGACACCATAGCCTGCACAATGTTATTCATATAAGGGCAAGTCCAACCGAGCAGCTAAAAGGAGAGCCAAAAGCCAAAAGATATACTTTTAGCATTTTTTATCAACTTTTTCATTTCTAACGGGGCAGCTATCCAAGCAGCCAAAATGGCTCTTCACTCTTTTGATGCTATTTATAGTATCTCTGAATAAGAAAGCTAAAATATTAAATAATGCTATATATTCGGGGGCTGGGGCTATGGGTGTCTGTGTGTGTAGGTGATGGCGGGAGAGAATGAGAGGAGCTTTTATGGTTTTTTTTATGTGGGTGTGTGTGTGTGTCTATATAATAATTATTATTTATTATAATAATAATAGTTAGCATAAAAAAATAGGGGTATTAATTTGTAATTAATTTAATTGAATTATTTGTAATGGAGTGTATTTTAATTAATTATGTTTGAACTTATTGATTATTTGTTAATGTGTTCATTTTATTTTATTTTAGTTTTTCTAATACTGAAAGAAAATAAGTAACATTAATTAATTTCAAATACAACAACCATAAAAAAAAACATAGAGTTACTTAAAAAACATACAATAAGTAGCTTAAATTTCAAATTTCAAATATTGTGGGTTTTTTTAATTATATTTAAATTCATTTTTTTAATTTAAATATAATTAAAAAAATAATTTTATTGTTTGAGATTTTTTCAAAAACAATTATTTAATTATATAACTTACTCATATTAATTGTATAATTAATTGCATAATTAAACTACATACAAAATAATTGCACTGTATTTAAAATAATATAAAAAAATAGCTCTCCAAAATGACTTTTACTATTGGAGCACACATCAATAAGAAAACCATATAAACATTATTTAAAGAATCATTTTATAGATTTGATTTTTAAAAATAACTCTTACCATTGGACTCTCTTACCTAAGATGAGATGGGGATATTGTCAGTGATGAAAAGCTAGGAGGTAAGCAGATTCCGTTTAAATTCATGGGAAAAAGGTTGCCTTTTCCCAGATGCACACTCTCCTCTCAAATCAAGTGAAATGGCTCCTTGAACAGAGTTACATGTAGGCTGTTTGACGGGGAATTGGGCAAGTAACACGTGTCAGTTTCTAACCGAGACAATAGTTCACTACATAGAAATCTAAAAATCAGTGCCAAATAATTAAGGAGGAACTCGCCATCTTCGACTCTAAAACAAACTGCGTGATTAGCCCGACAACCTTGTCTTGTGGAAAGCCTTAACCAATCGTGGTAACATGAATTCCAACACAAAGTAGGCGCTAGTCTGACTGTTTCTAATTGACATGCAAAACTGAAATCGCTCACAGTCCAATTCTCCTTAGGCAAGCACTTGGTTAACTCGTGTACGAAGCTTTCTACAGTCTAACGAGTAAGCATCCCGCAGTCCTGCAATGCTTAGAAATAATCTAAATGGCAGTCAGACCTCTGCTGCAGATTTTGCTTCAGTGATGCCCTCTTCCTTGGAAGAAAGTCGAGATGAGACATAAAATCCATTTTCCTGATGTTCTGGGACGGAAACATCAAAAGCATACAAAGAGAAACTCGACTCGTTGAAGAATCTGTCACTTTATCCTCTCTATAGGGGAACTAATCAGGTTATAAAATCTATTATAATCAAGTAATATGACTAAATTATAGCTGGGAATCTTAATTTGTGCCCCACTTCTTTTCATTGCGCGAGTAACAGTGTCAACTCTTTTTTTTTTAATCTAGAGTGGGATGCATTATTAGCATCTGAAGAGCAACAGCACCGCCTTTCCTTTTCAATATGAAGAACTGTCTGGTCATCGAAGATCATAACATGAAACCTGAAAGTGCATCCGGTCACTGAATTCTCCTCTATCATAAATAATGTAATTTCAACGTCCTTTAAGGTGGGACCCTACCCTCATTGTCCGTATTTAGAAGATGGTGTGGATGATATTCTATTATAATACGAGTCTTTTGACATTTATTCACCTTGCACAGACTTTGCTTTTGTCTTCTGATAATGTGGTAGCTTTCTCAATCACTCTGCAGTTAGTGCAAGTCTGGAGTCACTATTAGACGCGATACTGAATAAACTAGTTGGATCAAATATCTAATCATCTAAAGCTTGATCTTAGGGTCATAATATGGAGACAAGTGCTCTCTTTTCAACTGGTTGTGTCCTATGCGAACGAACCTCTTGGCGACATCGATGATAATATATCAGAAATGTTTTGAGTTTTCTTAAAATTTCAGGGCAACATGCTGGTGATTTGAGCGGTGTCTAGCGATCTGTTAAATTCTCTTCAATTAACACTGTGCGTTCATCTTAGGACATATCACCGCACTCTCACTTGGAAGGAGATAATATATGTTTAACTGGCGTGTATGCATTCATACGAGTAAGGACATTTTCTGATTGAAACCCATGACCTGCAAATATCTCAAACACAGATATGCATTTATCACCTGTTCAAAACATTTACTTTGAAGAAGAGTTCCATCTGGGAAGTGACACCGAGACACTAAAATGAAAACCCGATCATTCATGAGGTGCACATTTGCCCATATCAATGACGACATGTATCTGTAAAAACCCATCGCCTGGCTCCAAATCTAGAGCCCATTCCTTGAATTGCTCATCTGAAAAAGTTAAGACACGCCATCCTTCTGCAATCATGTTTGCACACTTAGAAACGGAAGGATGGCAGAGCTAAAAACGCCCATTTGGTGCCGGGAAACAAAGACAGCAAGAAATGAAGATAACTTCTTTTTATCTGCTTTACATTACATTTCATGGTTACAAAATGCACGATCGAGTTCTCAATCACATGCACTCCATTAGATAAATGGAAGGGAGAGGGATGAATGCATGAGTGGCATGTATCAGTAGTTAGGCAGATTTATTATAATTATTCTACAAGGCATAAAGTATTCAGAGTTCAGGGAGTGGAGTGGTTAGCGATGTTGGTTGCAATTAAAGTTCCGATAAAGAGATTGGTTAGAGAAATTCTTGGTCTAATCATGATTTTTAAATTCCCACCATCTACTTCTATAATGGGTGCCTTGACCCTAATGCGCGATCATTTTCAACAAATGCCTAAGATAATTGATGTGCAATCAATCATGCAAGCAGCTGCTGTTGAGGGCATGTTCTGCGTCTGTTCAAAACACATTGAACTTGGCACAGCTTTAATTTCTCAATTTTAGCTAGGAATTCGATGCATAAATTAGTGTACATGGGCCTGACACGTGCAAATCATCCCCCCCCCCCCCCTGGCTTCAATGGCAGGTTTAGGGTTTAACATTAAAGTCTATAGTCAACCAAGCATCTCCACATGGTTTGTTCTTTGTATTTAGGGTTTTCTCGACAAAGTAGAACGTTGTGTTTTCCCTGTATCAGACATAATTGACCACCCATTAGAAGAACAGAGACGCAGCCCGAGAGTAGAAATAAAGTGCTTTTATGAGATTTGTCAAAAAAAGCAGAGAGAGTGGGGGAGATAACAATGTATAACAATAAAGTGAAGCTATTAGTGAATCAAATCACTGTCGAAGCATCACTGAAGGTACGGCAATTTATAATATCATACCTCTTTGCGTGCTCTATTCACAACTGCCTATAGCCACCTCCTTGGCGAGGCAGAAAATTGCTTCTCAATGAAACCAAACCCCGATTGATGATACCCTGCCCCGTTTTTTTTTCTTACCTTCTAGAAGATGATGTCAGTGAGGTGATATTCATAATATAATTTATATTATTCTTTGATATCTCTTTCAAGTTAAATTTTTTTAGTCTTGAAACTTGTACATGTTTGCATTATCCTATATTTGATTTTTATTAAATAAAATGAGAGTAGTGAGATTTAAACTCGTGTCTATTAAATCAACAAAACTCTGATAACGTGATAAAAAAACAACTTATCTAAAAACTTAGCGCATTGGTCTGAATAGGTTGTTTAATTGATCTCCTTGGTCTGAAAAGGGGCAAGATGTAGGGCTAGGTATCATTCTAGGATGTCGTGGTGTGGTGCCATTCAACTACTTCTGATCCATTGTTTAAATTCAATGACTCGGACACCAGATAGATAGGTATGAGATGGTGAGGAAGACGGGTTTGTGGTGGGTGATCTTACTCGTATTCAGCTGGGGTGGGGCTTTGGGTGATTGCATTAATATCAAAACTACCCCCCCCCCCCCCCCAATCACGACGACTACTTGCTCCCTACCTAGTTTTGAGAAATGAACGTGTTCGCTCACAAACCTTTCAATAAATTAAGCTCAACCTCTCCCTGTCAGGAAAAAAAAAAAGAAAAACATCGTCTAGGGTTAGAGGCTCGCTATTTATTTCGGCCAGTATGATACAGGGCCGAAGAGTGAACGCATCCCTGCCCTAGATCCCAGCTCGGGCAACATTTCTGGATTATCCAATCATAGCAGGACATGCTGGTAGGGTCGTAATTACTAGAATCTGACTGGGCCAACTCAGATCCAAATGATTAGGATCCCAGCTACCTTGACGATTGTATTAAAACGGGGAAGAGGGTCCGGGGTGTTAATGCCCTGCTATAGGTTGCTCTAGCTTCTCTGTCCTCCTACTGGAAGCAATCCTGAACTCTCTTGTCACTATTCCCAATATACTTAGAACTTGAAACTTCTATGTTGAAAATCTTCGATTTTAACATCGGGACGGGTTTCTCAATGATTGGTTCTCGAGAATTATTAAAAAACTTTAATCTAAAAACAAGAAATACACAAACTTATGTGTGTTAGGGTTTAAATGCTTTGAAAAAAATACAAAAATACATCTTGATGATGTTTGTAAATAAAACCCTCTTAAATGTCCTTTTTTTCCGTTCAAAATTGAAAGGTTAAAAATGACAAATTTAATAACAAAAAATACTTTAAAAACAAGTCTCTAAAATTTTGATTGAACTCAAGAACTATTATGCAAATCATAATTTCTCAATCATCATGCCACGTCTTTTTAGAACAATCCTTGCATTCTACATATATCTTAAATTTTAGGGAGACAAATTAAGATATTAGACATAATTTAGTGTGATAAACAATTAGGGAAACCTTTAGATATAACAGAAAGAAATCATAAAGCAAATGTAATTCCATTTTGTTTCTGGATCCGGACCAGAAAGAATGAATTTGTTTTTATAAAAAAATTACAAGTTATTAAATTTAAAAAAATGGATGTAATGTCTATGTGCACTGATTGTCAATGTGGCGTTGAATTTTAATAAAAGTTGGAGCATTCCCATCCACTAAACATTATTCATATCCATCGTTTCTGTAGCTCAAAACGAGAAGAAGAAGAAGAAAGATTCGTTATTTAAAAGTTTTAAGGTTCAAATTTTGAAAAGAGTAACGTTAAGCACTAAAATAAATAAATAAAAAATCAGGAATATGTAACTCTCTGGGTGTGAACATTAAATTAGTTTTGTCGTACATTGAGAGTATAATTCAATGGCTCATAATTTTCTAAATTTTTGTTTAATCTTGAACATTTTTTGTTTGAAAAAAATGGGATGGGAATTAAAAATTGATTAAAAAAAAAAAAAAGTACCCACATTTGGTAGCCCAACACATTGAACCTCCCATTTAAAAACAAAAAACATACCACCAAAATCTACTTTACCATGATTTTAAGAACATTTCCCAGTGAACATGTCATGTCACTTGTTGGCAAGATTATAAAAACTATAAACACCTTTTAATTTCATCGTATATTTTTTTAATCTATCGAATTGTAAATGTTTTTACTTTCATCTTTTATCGTTTAGGCCATTTTAATTTCTCTTTACAATTTCATCCTCCTCAACTTTTTTTCTATCAAAATGTATCCATATTCTTCTTCTTTTTTCCACCTTTTTTTTTTGCCTTTGCAAGATTTGTTTTTTGGACGACTTTTTTCTTCTTCTTTTCAACCGTACGCTCTCAGGTCAAGAATTTCATGCATCAAAGTCGGCCATGCTCGACCTCAATCTGCCAAATCAAGGGCATCGTCGTTTGACAGAAACATGCTGGCTTTGATGATCTATACCAAGTTGACCTTGTACCATGAAATTGGCTACACTAATTCACGTCAATGAATGATGTTTTTCTCAGGATCCATTGTCCCTTTCCACGACACGGCTCTCTGTGTTTTTATCATTTCCAGAACTCTTTAATAAAGCTAGAATCAAGCCAAGCTCGCGTCCACTTCCATACTAGCTGGGTAAAAACGCGCATCCAAAAGGGAATTAATGGGGCCTCGCATATATACGGCCATAAAACTAGGTTTTGTCATGTCTCATGCAATTAATCACACCCTTCATTAGCTTTGTAGTTATTGCCCGCTCTTCTCTGTCATTATTAAAGTAATTAACCTATCATTACCATGTTGAAGGAGGAGATCCTGTGTATTATGATTCAAATCAACTCATGATGTCCCTCGGACTCTTATCTTATTATAAATTTAATGCCGTTTCGTTGTTATACATATGGCATGGAAAACCCAATATTTTGCTTCTTAACACTTTTTTTTTTTTTTGGAAATGGAGCTAAAAAAAGAGGAAAATATAGAGAGGTTATGGGTGAAGGAGCCTTTCATTTTCAGCCGAAACAGGAGTGCCAGGGACGTATCAGAGATAGTGCAGAGAATAAAATAATAGCACTGGTAATTAGTGTTTGTCATGTGGAGGGCTCTTTATAATAAACATATCTTGTTTGGAAGAAAGCAGAAAAAATAGATTGAAAAATGGAGCCATGATGGACAAGCTCATGATTTATGAATGGAATGCGATTCGGTTGTTAGGGATTCAAACAGTTGTTCATGGCATGTGCCCCATCTGCTGCCATATCTCAACAACCAGCAGGAACGAAAGCTATCATTGTCAATCTCCCTCATGTCTTCTCTTTGAGATCACCATCGCCATTCCCTTATTAAACCTCTCATCCATGTGACCTCGGCTTCATTTCTCCCTTTTTTTATTCTTTCATTCCCTTTGCTTGATCGTTTTTCATTTTTCTTCAATAAATGACTCCTGTTTCTCTCACAAAAGCTCCCGATTAGACTGTATTCTTGCGAGTCGTCCCAGTTACTGTGTGCTTAATATAATCATTAACTGGTAGTTTTGTGGGTTGGTTGAGATTAAGGAGCCCAGAATGTATGATTTATTTATAGCATAATTATAGACGCCTGAAGCACTCATGACTGGCCAGGCCACCGCCAGCGCACCAAATTCCAATCCTGATGACATGATCGAATCCGAGTAATGTTGATTATCTAATGGCCTCAAGTGGTTTGAGATCTCATGACCAGGAAGCTCTGAATAAAAATAAAAAACGCTTTATGCAATGGAAAGATAATAAAAAGGTCAACTGCCTTGCAGATCAGGGTTCCGTCACCCCTGCATTCACATTCCCATATGCAG
Source organism: Salix brachista (assembly GCA_009078335.1). NCBI lineage: Eukaryota > Viridiplantae > Streptophyta > Magnoliopsida > Malpighiales > Salicaceae > Salix > Salix brachista. The sequence continues at coordinate 7,205,718 of CM018573.1, read as the reverse complement.
CCGTGGCATGTGACACGTGCAGTTTCGCGCAAGTAGCTAGCTTTTTATTTAGATGGATTAAGATTTAAGCGATTGGGGTCTGCAGCCCCTCTTCCGACGCCATTACAGCACTCCCGGTCTCTAATCGGAGCGACTGCCGTTTGCCGGTGACAGGTACTTGAAGGTCGGGCTTCTACATTGAAAGAAATTGATCCCGATGAGACCCTGCATCGCCCATTTTGCATTTGTAAATCCGAAGGTTAAATACAATGTTCTTTCTCAATTACGTTAGTTTAAGTTTCGAAGTGGAGGTAGATATTTTTCCTCGGAGAAAGGGTTTTTGATGGGGAAAAAACAGAGAGAAATATAAAAAAGATACGGGAAATGAAACCGTGTGTCTGTTTGTTTGGAAACGACGAGGAATCTACTCTCGAAAATATCTAGAAAAATGTTGAAGATTTTGGCTGTCGAAAAAAGATCTATGGAAATCTAGTCTAAATAAAGGTTGTAGGATTTCTTTCGTGGGAGGTGATGTCAAACATTGAAATTATCCTTCTAATTTTCACTGGGATGATTTTTTAAAAAGAGAAGAATTTAATAAATTAGAAAAAAATATTTTTCAACTTATTTTTCGTGGCATAGTCGAACATTGAAAATTATTTTTTAATTTATTTTGTATGATGTTGTCAAACATCATAAAATGATTCATTGTGTAGGAATTCATTTTCATGTAAGCCTCTTTTTTTTTTAAAAAAAAAAAAAAAAAAAAACATTTTCCAACTAACAACACATAACCTTAAATAAAACTAACATTTAACCCCAAAAATATGGTTAAGTGTAACCTTGGGCAGGGGAGGATAAATGATTTTTTAAGGGTGAAATTTATTAGTTTTTTAGCCTTTTGTTTTCCTTTTAAAAATAAATAAATCAAAACCATCCTACTCTCATTTATTCTTTCATTTTTATTTCAAACCACAAGTATACATGGTTTAAAATATTTAAAATATTATTTAATTTCAATTAATTTTATTTATATTAGATTCTATCATTATCAAACACTTTTCAACTCTCACCAAACATCCTGATTTTTCTATGTTATTCCTTAAATCCTCGATAGTTTCTCTCCAAATTCTCACCTCATACAAAAAACAACCAAAGACTTGAAATTCGAAACAATATCTATTTTTGGCTAAGTAGAATTTTATATCTGTCTTGATTTAGGTTGTTTGAGAGTGTGGTTAAGGTTATTTTTTAAAATAATTTTTGTTTAAAAATAAATTATTTTATAACATCAAAATAATCTAAAAAAATTAAAAAATAATAATTTAAAATAAAAATAATTGTTTTTCAAAAATATTTTTAAAACGAAACATAGGTATGAGTAAAAAAAGGCATGTGTAAATTAGAGTCTGCTAAATTATGGGATCCTTGTTCATATACCTGCCCGCCACTTGCAGCCACCAGTGTTCTTAGACTGATTCCGTCATAAATACAATTATTGATAGAATAATAGATAGAAAGATATTGCTGGATAACACACATCTTCAGTGATTTGTATTCCCAGGATCATTTTGTTAGGGATATAATTAATAATAAAATCATGGTGCGAATCAAAAAACATTTACCGATAATAGTTTTGTCGGTAGCTTTATTAGTGTTGATGACATATCACCATCAAATAAATTCATTTGTGTTTATTTATATATTACCAACAAAATTTAAAGAATTATATTTAACAACAGTGAGTTTTGTAATTTTTTCTTAAATCTTTCGAACTCTCCAATAAACAAATTTTATTGATAATTCTGCTAATATTTCAAATTCATTAAAACAACAATACAATAAAAAAAAAAGATAAAAAGAAGACTTGCATTATAAATTTTTAATCCAATTTATCTACTCTCATTCGAGTAACAATCCAATCATGGCAGTCAAAATCGCGAGCCAACTCGCAAAATCGTACGATTTTGCGAGTTGGCTCCAAAAACCTGGTTGGACCGGAAAGAAAAATTGAAACCGGTCAAACTCGGTCAAACTCGTAGAAAAATCGTAAAAAATCGTAGAAAAATCGTAGAATAATAATAATAATAAAAAATAATAATATTTAATTATATTTAAATTCATTTTTTAAATTTAAATATAATTAAAAATAATAATTTTTGTACGGACATTTTACGATCTTTCTACGATTTTACGATCCGATCTTACGATCCGATTTTTCGGAGCCCTTTCCGATCCGTGTCAAAATCTTGATTTTGACTGCCATGAATCCAATACATATGCCAGCAGGGTCTTGATCTGGTGGTCAAGAAGGGCTTCTCCTTTTCTCTCACTCCAGGTTCAAGTCTTGTCAGGTACGTCTGTCACCCCCACGGTGTCTTACATACCCATTGGGTTTACAGGATATTCAGTGAGCCTGGGGATTTAGTTGTGGTGCGTGCAAGCTGACCCGGACACCTCAATTATCAAAAAAAAATCCAATACATATAAAAATAATAACTTTAAAAAGATTCAAGTACTACTTACCATTAACTTCTCGGTCTCGACTATCTAGTATCTACCACACCTTTTTTCTATTTTTTTGGCGCATGAGTTTCAATAAAAAGCTTCATTTGTCTCGAATCATGCCTAAACATTGTAGCCTACAAAAAAAAACTACTCGTTAAATATTTTTTGTATGAATAAAAATGGCCATAAAACTAGAAATCTCCCTAGTCTAGTTCTTCAAACCAGATTATGACCATAACTGATAATTCACTCTAAAACTTATGAAATTAGTTAAAGTAATCTACATTACAAAAAAAAAGAAGCATCGATTATACTTCCGGGAAATTTATATTCAGCAGTGATTAGCTGAGAAATACAGGACATTTATTTAAAAATAATGGATGCCACGTGGATAAAGGACAAGGAACGTGATGATGACCTGGGCATCCCACATGGTATGCTAGGAGGCCACTGGGGACCACAAACCAGGTGCTCACAGAGGAAATATTATTTTAATTAATTAACAACCTTAAGTAGCGCGACTCGCAAGATACAATTACACACTCGCCTGGCCCCCATCCATACTTCTACGTTGACATAGTAGGGCCGCCCGCTTTTGGAGATGATAATCGTTAGCTCAACAAGAAACCCGTCAATATCTTAATTATATATATATATTCCCATTTGTTTCCAACGAGATACCTTCTCGTTATCTGGACTTGAAATCCTCGACATTCATAATTAGCCCCAAAAAATAAATTAACAACTAAAATTCAGATTGAAACGCATATTTCTTTGAATACCTCAAAATAAGAAAATCACTATTATTATAATAATAGAATACATAATCACTATTATTATAATATTAATAATAATCACTATTATTATTATTCTTATTATAATTATTATTATTATGTTAATAATGAAAGAAACATAAATAAATGAAAGACTAAAAATATCCCGGAAACTTTCACAAAAGATAAAAATTTAAAAAAAAAATATCATTGCTATTACAGGAAATTTTTTTTATCAAATTATCGAGAGGGAAAAAAAATAACAAAAGAGTAAGAATGAAAAATAATTAAATTATTATTATTATTATTATTATTATTATTATTATTATTATTATTATTATTATTATTATTATTATTATTATTATTATTCTTGTTGTTGTTGTTGTGTTAAATACACTTATATATACATGGACAAAAGTAGAGATTAAAAAAATAAAAGTGTAAGGGCTGAAATGAAAATCAAATATAAAGGGATTAAATTAAAAAATTAAAACTCAAAGGGCTGAAATGCAAGTTACATTTATTGTCAATTGAAATCAGAGGACAAAATTGAAAAAATCGGAACTTTTTGTACCGAATTGATTGAGTGATATACAGACAACCCGGAAATTGAAAGTATAAGGACCGAAGTGAAACTTTTACATTCAATCAATTAAAATCGGAGGACCTAATCGAAGAAAATCAAAATTTATATCAAAGAAATGAGGACCACAAACGAAATTAAAAGTCCAGGGACCGAAGTGAAAAGTAACGTAACATGGGGGACTCTCCTGCACATTGACGTGCAGGAGAGAGAGAAACGTGGCCGGCGGCTTTAACCGGCCTCCGCCGCGTCCACGAACATGTGGTGGTGACACGCACCACCGCGGGAGGACGACCACACGGCGGCGCATCGTTCTGTCCTCCGGGATACAATTTCAGGCCACCGGAGGAGTCCGCACGCGCCGCCTAAACAGGGCGTGAGACGGAAAACCGTCTGGCGCGTGCGCCTCACGACCTGACAGACGCCGATTAATAAATTCGAAAAATAGGGCCAATTACCGTTCTAACCCTGCACCTAATTCAGTGTTTTTATCTTATTAGGGGCTAAAACCGTCTTTAGCCATTTTTGAAAATAATAAAAAAAGAAAAAGTTGCGGCGGACCGGGCCGGTCCGGCCGCGCGCAATTACGCGTGTGTCCCTCGCCCGGATGCCTTATTTTGTCATATTACCGGGACGAAACCGTCAATGCACTGTTCTCATCCGAATATTTTAAAAAAAAAAGAAGGAAAAACCCAAAATGGCCCCGCCTCACAGCCCCTCTTTGCCGCGTGCCCGAGGGCCATTTTCGCCCGTGCACTGCCACAATCCACAGTGGATTGTGAGAGGGTGCACAGTGCATAATCCCACACCTTTTATTTGTTTTGTAATATATATACATATATATAGCTCATGGCTTTAAAAAAGTGGGACTGTATTTCAAAAGATTGAGGTGGGATTTGTGACTTTCACTGATTTTGATTCCGGCCGAGTCTTGCTAGTTTGCTTCTTCACATAAGTAACGATTTTTATATATTACAATGGATGTTAACATCAAGCTTAAAATAAGTGACACCAGACCTAGAAATTGACACTGGATTCCACCTAGCTGCAGGGGGCGGTGGATTTAAGATCACGAGCACGAGTTTTTTAAATGCAGGAGCGGATAGAGCTAGTAAATGCGAAAAATAAAATGAAAATGGCATGCATAGACACAGTATATCTTGCAAATCAACCATCTTTTGTAGCATCACATCTCCTCGAAGAGATGTCGTCGAAGTTGGTCTCGTAGATTTTTACAACTCACAGCGATTTGTCCTATCATGAATTTATAAACACTGAAATTGATTGACCAATCATACAGCAGCAGATTACAAGTACTAGGAGTAGTACCAAAACGACAATTGCAAGGCCGGACGTGGTGATCATGGACGACCTGTTTCCTTCCTCCATTGAAGTGAAAGGAGACATTTTACCGGGGTTGAGTGTTGTCTCAAAAAACAGAAGCATCGGAAAATTGGCCAAACACCACTGAATCCTACCGCGTGGCTTCAAACAAGGCAGGCTAACCTAGCTACTTCCAGAGTCTCGTCAAGGACACGGAAGTGTAAAAGTAGCTTTACTTTGCCTAACTCGTAATAAAAATAACTAATAAACTCGGCAACTCCAAGAAGATGATTAGTTAAGACAAAAATCATACACTAATTTTAATACTTTATTCCCGGAAGGAGTTGACATTTCACCAATCCAGCTTTGGTAAAAAAAAAAAAACGTCAGCAGTGAGGAGGGAAGAAGACATTAGCCACGCTAGGGATCACCTAGTGGGTCTAGTTTGAAGTTCATGGATCGTAAAAATAGGGACCCACGAGAGCGTCTGAATTATTGACTATTCGATGCCATGCACACTAACTCGCCACTGTCAAATCACTCTGTATGTTTTACTCTTTTCGGGAAGGTACCACAACCGTGACTCCATTTTCTTGACCTTTTCGGTTTTCGCTTCCCTTGATGAGCAATTAACCGTGAAAGGTTATTCGCTTTTTATGAAAATAATAAATTTTGTTTTTGAAAATATTTTTTGTTCAGAAATATATTAAAATATTTTTTTAATTTTTTTTAAAAATTATTTTTAATATCACAACATATAAATGATCTAAAGATTTTTTTTTTTAATTTAAATTTAAAAATAAAATAAAATATTAAAATTCTATCAAAAATATTTTTTAAACCCAGCGCAAATAAAACCATTAATTTTGGATGGAGCTGCCTGCTTTGTTTATTTAATAGCTCTGAGCTTTTAAAACTTCGAGATCAAGACGGACCCATTGCCCCAGAAAAACATTTGAGTAATTGAGACAACTAGAATTCATATAGTCAAGGTTTTACATTCGGAGAGATCAACTATTAAAAAACAAAGAGTAACTTCCTTAGGTTGTAGAGGTAGAAAGGTTTTTTTGACCCTCTAATTATTACAAAAATAAAAGTTTTTTTTCATATCCTTACTGCGAATATTAAATTAGGTTTAAGACAGATAATATTTTGCTTTGGTTGAAGAGTATTTTGGCTCTTTTTTTATAAAAAAAACCTGGGTGTAGTGCAGTGACTTAAATGCAGCTTAAAATTAAGCTTTTTTGACTTTGAATGAGAAAGCACACTTCCATCATTTTATTTTATTTCTTGTATGGTGTTAAGGGGTTAGGGTAATCTGCTTCTTTTTTATATAATAAATATAAAATATAATTTAGATACAACTTGGCTAGTGCTTAACACTAGTGATTGAGCGTCAACTGCATTTTTTTCTTGCTTTCTTTCTCCATGATGGCATTGCAAGAAAAAAAAAAAAAGGTCTAACTATTTGTTAATTTAATTTAATTTAATTTAATTTCTATTTTTTTATCACAATGTATTTAGCCTTGAATTCTTTATTAAATTATTATTATTATTTTCAATTTTATTTCTTGATATTTAATTTTTATATCAAATCGAGTCCTTTTTATATTTTTTTTCCAATCCCTTTCTTAGTTGAAATTGTTTATCATTTTCATCCCTTATGAACTTATTTTGTTTTCACTCCTCGTTCTTTTCAAATCTTTTTTTAATTCTATCCCTAATTATTTTAGCTGGCTAGGAGCCTGACATCATATTTTAGGTGGTTAGGAAATAATGATCATTGGGATATTTTAGGAATATTATAATGATATATTTTCATAACACTGTCAAACATTCATTTTTTGAATCCAATCGTTGTTGATTATTTTTCATTTTATTTACTGTCAATATTACAAGGATAAATGCTAGTGGCCAGGAAGGAGAAAATATTCGAAAATAAAATTAAATAACTATATTTACCATGTCGATTAAAGCTGGAGGGCCATCTTTTCTTCGCCTGATCTTTTGAAGCCACGATCACTGCCGAGCACCGGATCCCTGGCCGAGAACAAACATGGAAACGAGGGATGGTGAAGATTCGGGTAGGCATCTGCCATGATACATTCCATTTTAGGATCTCTACATGCTCGGAAAATGAGGCCGGGACAGCTAGAATGAGTAGATCCAGTTGCCCTGAGCTAGGGAAAGCGAATCGCTCCTCCCATTATCTCTTGTCGTCATGACGGATAATATTTACCCGTTATGGCAGGCTGCTCCTTTTTTAAACCTTCTCTGCGATGCTGTCTTCTTTGTTTATCCAAGCAAGTACCGAATCTTCGCGTGTTAGCATCTTACATGTGCATTCATTTACACCACAATCTCACCGTGGCTAATTACTAGATAGCCCTCGTATAACCCCAAGTTGAGAACAGAAAAAAAAAACAATAACAATTTAAAAAAGAAAAGAAAATGACACGGGTCTGTTTGGATGCTATATTAATGTCCGGACTGTGATACCAGGACAATCCCATCAGAAATAAATTGAATAAAAAATAAGTTAAAATTAAATATTGATGAATAAAATTGAAAATAAAACTCAATTAGTAAAGAGTTTAAAAACAAACAAACAATAATCAGATGAACAGGAGCTTAAGTTGATATAAAACTTAAATGATAGGGGCATATTTAAAGAAAAAAATCAAGCAGAAAAAAAATGAAGAGCAGAATGGAAATGAATAATAAATTAAATGACACGTCGTATTACCCGAGAATCTACCACCCTCGGCAGGTAAAAAACGGGCCCCGAAAAGTGGTAAAAACGGATCCTGACGGGGCAAGTATTTTGAGCTTGTGAAGGAGGACGCAAAGGATTTGAAAGGGCTCCTGCAAACAACCGACAGCCCTAGAAAGGACCAGTCCAGTGGGTGTACGAGCCACTGGAGAAATTCTGACTTGTTTAGACGCATTTAATGTTTTCACTTTATACTGTGATGCGGTAATTAAATTTCAAAACATGCAAGGTTGTACCTGACATCTGTATATCAAAAGCCTTGCTAGCTTACTACCAAAAACATTTTTACTTGGGTAGCCTGCTTCCAGTCCTAGGTACCTATATCTCGTACAACTACCCCTCCTATACGGTCCCACACTAGTAGGTCCACAGATTCCTTTTTATCATTGATTATACAATCATGCTAAAATGACAAAACAAAATCAACGGCTCATATTGGTGGCTCCAAAGTCATGTAGTATCGTTTAGCGCACAGGCTAGCGGTCTTTTTTATTACGGTTGGAATGTGTTTTTTTTTAAAGTTTTAAACTAGTATTTTCTTTTGTAATGAGTTGGTGTTAGAAATATTTTTTAAAAAAACATAAAAAATATTATTTAAATATATTTTCAGTTATGTACCAGAATTCCAAGCAAAAAATAATATTAAAATAACAAGAACAACTATCATACGTGAATCATGCAGGAGAGACAAGCAAGCTGTAAATAGTTCCAGTTATGATTCTGCTAGCATTTTTACGAGATTGCCCTGTTTATCACTTTGTTCTAAAAATGTTTTTTTTTTAAATTAATGTTTTTTTATGTTTTTAGATTATTTTTTGGTACTAATATTAAAAATAATTTTAAGAAAATAAATTCTACCACATGGCACCAATAATAGAATCGTGCAGCTTGTTAAAGAGAAATCATTGGTTAAGATTTGTTATTTGACTTGTCATCAAGCACTAATTGATTTTATTATTTTAATCCGAAAAATAATTAAGATCTGAAATTTGATGGTTAAAAGAACAGACCCTTGACAATGATGCTAAAGCTAGACTTTCTGGTTTTTGGATTGGTTGAACTCAAAGGATACTTAGTTAAATCATACACGATCGACTGTCTTTTTGCCAATTCCTAAGTCAGCCATGCAATCTCCTAGTTCAATGCCAATATACCATATGACTCTCTGGGTCTGGCTGGGATCCCATCCGATTGAGTATATATATATATATATATATATTTGTTTATTAATACGTATTTCAGCTAACTTCACAAGCACTAAAATTAATAAAAATATAAACCTAAAAGTAGTCATATTTTTGTGTAGACGGGTGAAGTCTACCTTGATGAATATGGAAACATACAGGCAAGGCATTGGAGGTGACAAGTCTAAAAGGACGGTGTCCATAACGTACTCTACGGTGGAGCCCTATCGTTGACCGGAAAAGTTAATATAACCAGCAGGTGTCAGTCACCATGGTAAATTCATTATTTTACCATTTCCAAGATAGATATATGGACAGCTAAACTTCTCTCTGTGTATCGAAGAGAGAGAGAGAGAGGGCTGTAGATCTCATCAAGCCTTTTGCTTCTGCCAGATATCCTTTCGGGGATATCGATGGTATAGAGCAATAAAATAGAGGGGGGGGAGAGAGAAATACAGACTCGGGGTTCCATTCATATTATACTATCTACCTATAAATCTCACTACTTTGTCTCATCGCCTTTATTTTGTTTTTTCATTTGATCCCATGCTGCTGTTATTTTTCTGAATTCAATCCTGCACTCTTTTTGTCTCCAGTGTCAACCTTCGATCCTTCAAAACGAAACTTCTTTTATCTTCTTCCTCATCTCTATACAGATAAGATAAAGGTGGTGGAGATTTCTTCGATTCCTGCTCTGCCCCCTGACTGAAAAATGGGAACCGGTTGGAGAAGAGCTTTTTGCACAACAATTCCTAGAGACCGAGAAACCACAATCTCTGATAAGCAGCAAACAACAAGTCCAAGTCCAAGTCCTAGCCCCAGAAGGTGTGTAAAGCTGGGATTTTTCTCCAGTGGAAGCAACCCTAGCACTCCTCGTTTGCCGTCTCAAAGTCCCAACTTGCGCTGCCGCACGGATACTGTAGACTCTGCTTCAACAAATGAGAGCCCCGTCCTCCATTGCAAAACCGCATCGAAAATAACCAGCACTGCTAAAACCCCCAAATCACTACTGAGCTCAAACCCATCTTCTCCTAGATCTCCTCTTAAATTGTCTCTCTTCAAAAATAGCTTCAAATTCAGAGTAAGATTTCTTCATTTCCTACTGTGAAAAAAGATTCTCGTTTTTTTCTTTCTTTCTTAATTTTATCTTTAATTTCAAGAGGGCTGATTTTCGGTGTGATTGGGATCTCGCTGCTACTTATCATGAAGAGATTTGACTTTATTGACAATTAATGGGTTTTGTTTTGATGTTATTGCAGAGTAGCTGCGGAATCTGCTTGAACAGCGTAAAAAGAGGTCAAGGCACGGCAATTTACACAGCAGAGTGTGCGCATGCTTTCCACTTCCCTTGCATAGCTTCCTATGTTCGTAAGCATGGCAGTCTTGTGTGCCCTGTCTGCAACTCGACATGGAAAGATGTCCCCTTACTCGCCACCCACAAAAGTCTCCACCAAAATGACTATAATTTAGAAGACCCCAACACCACCACCAACACCAAAGTAGAAGAGAAAAAGGTTGTCATTGTAGAATCATCACCAAGAGCCATAAAAACCACAGCCACCCCGCAACCACAACCACAACCAAGAACACCGAAATATTCTGATTCAAGATCCTATGATGACGATGAACCATTATTATCCCCAACCGCCGGTGCCAGATTCAACCCAATTCCTGAAGCTGACGAAAATGTGGGTGAAGATGATGAAGGTGTTGAAGAATTTCAAGGATTCTTCCCCGCCCATTCTACTTCAGTCGTCAAATCGGACGAAGTCTCAATCAATGGCCGAGATTTTTCGAGGAATGTTCAGGTCAGATTATTGCCAGAAGTAGCTGTCATATCTGTGGGCCGCGGGTATGAAACTTATGCAGTGGCGCTGAGAGTGAAAGCTCCACCACCATTACCATTACTGACCACACGCAACAGTGCAAATTCAACAGCATCCCTTTTAGACCCTTCTCATCGAGCACCCATTGATTTGATAACGGTTCTTGATGTTAGTGTTAACATGACCGGGGCTAAGCTGCAAATGCTGAAACGCGCCATGCGCTTGGTGATTTCTTCTCTTGGCTCGGCTGATCGACTTTCTATTGTGGCTTTTTCGAGCAGTCCTAAAAGGCTATTGCCTTTGAGGAGAATGACGCGTAATGGACAGCGGTCAGCTCGGCGCATTATTGACCGGCTTGTTTGTGGTCAAGGCAGCAGTGTTGGTGAAGCTTTGAGGAAAGCGACTAAGGTGCTTGAAGACAGAAGGGAAAGAAATCCTGTGGCCAGCATCATGTTATTATCTGACGGTCAGGATGAGAGGGTATCAGATAATAACTCAAATCATAGGCACACGTCTATCCACAAGTCGTCTACCCGCTTTGCACATATCGAGATCCCGGTCCATTCATTTGGGTTTGGCCAAAGTGGTGGCAACAGCCACGAGCCGGCTGAGGATGCCTTCGCTAAATGTGTTGGTGGTTTGCTGAGTGTTGTGGTGCAGGATTTAAGAATTCAGCTTGGATTCGCCTCCAGCTCCGCCCCTGCTGAAATTGTAGCGGTTTATCCCTGTAATTCTAGACCCAATGTGCTCGGCACGGGTTCCGTTCGGCTTGGCGATTTGTACGCCGAAGAAGAGAGGGAGTTGTTGGTGGAGCTGAGAGTTCCACAATCGGCTGTTGGGTCCCACCACGTGATGTCTGTTCGATGCCTTTACAAAGATCCCGCCACACAGGAGGTTGTGTATGACCGTGATCAGTCTCTATTAGTCCCACGGCCCCACGCTCTCCCGTCATCAGGCCCTAAGATCCAGCATTTGAGTAATTTGTTCATCACGACTCGAGCCTTGGCCGAGGCTAGCCGGCTCGTGGAGCATAATGAGTTCACAAGTGCACATCACTTGCTCGTATCATCTCGAGCTTTGATATTGCAGTCGACTTTAATATCAGCTGACGAGTATGTTAGGAGGTTGGAGGTTGAATTGGCAGAGGTGCAATGGCGGAAGCAGCATCATCAATTGGAGCAGCAGCAGCAGATGATGATGCAACGGCGGAGAGAAATGGCGACGATGGATGAGAATGGCGAGCCACTTACCCCCACTTCAGCTTGGAGGGCGGCTGAGAAGCTGGCTAAAGTAGCCACGATGAAAAAGTCGTTGAACAGAGTCAGTGACTTGCACGGCTTTGAAAACGCTAGATTTTAACGGGGGGTGAAAATAGGGTGAAATAATTGATTTTGTTAAAAAATTATGGGAAAAGAATATTAGAAAACTCTGTATTTGGAAGCATAGTTCTATTAAAAAAGGGGGACAAGCCGGAAGCAGACGGCGCGGGCAGTCCTGCAGGGGCGGGGATGATAATAACATTAGAGAGATCGATACCCCACAGGAATTGATCGGGGCGGGTACTCAAAGCTTGTCTTTTTTTTTGTGCTTTTCTTTTCAAAAACTTAATCCACAGCTCTTGTTGAGAGAGAATTTGTAGGAGATTATCATCATCATCTCTTCAACAAAAAGGTGTAAATTTTAGGATAATGGAGCTTTTTATTTATTGTTTTTTGTTTCTGGTGGTTGTTCTGGTTAACAATCATGTCGTTTTAGGCCTTTAACGAATAAGTGGGCTAGTGTTAGGGCCAGGTCATGTGTATCTGGCTGGAATCGATGGTATTAGGACAAAGTCATTGAGGTTCCGAGGGCTCGGAATCATGATTGAATCATTTTGTTCTCATGATTCCTCGCTTCTTTTCTTCTTTTTTTTTTTTAAAAAAAAGAAGAATAAGAAAGTGCCTCGGACCCCTTTGAGACGTTTGCTTTTCTCTTATATATTTTTTTTCTGTTCCATGCATCATTTTGGCCCGACCTCTGTGGGGGTAATTCGAACAATTTCTTGATTTTCAAAGGCAGTTGATCTTGTATCCCACTACGCTCTCTTTCGAAATTTGTTTATGATTTAATTAGCAGCTAGGAGAATCATTAGAGATGTTAACATGATTTCCCCATATTTAATTTATCATCTAATAATCCTGATCTTGCCACGTTGCTGTCCTAGCCTTGCTCTCACCCATCAATCAATCTGTAGCTGTCTGTGTAATGCTGCCCCCCTCGTTCTATATTTGGTTGTATTTAGATCAGTACTTGGCTACCAAAATCACACACCTTTTAGTCATTTCTTTTTCTTTGTGGTGTGCGTCCACGGCTGCATTAAATTAAGGACTCGCGTTCCGGTCCAAGTCCCAGGAGGCGGCCCACCATCATCAATCAGAATTTATATATATATATATATATATATATATGAACAAATTTATAAAAAATAAATATATATATATATGATCAAATTTATAAAAAAGAAATTCAATTTATAAATTTGTCATCTCAGTGCTTGTAAAGTGATTACTCTAATTTAAATACAATTTCTCGTAATCAATTGAGTTGCAGGCGCGGTCATGTCACCAGGTAGGGAGGGACGGGGGCGTGAGTTTTTTGATATGCTGACAGGGGCAGGAGGTCCTTAAGAAATGGATGGGCGTACGTGGCGGTGTTCATAAAGATGCACCCCATTCTTTCTGATCATAGAGCTCCTTTTTGACGTGCTCGGGGGATCAATTGCACTTTAAAAACTTTCCGGGAAAAGAAACAGAAGGGTGGCCGGGAAAGATTTCAATGTTCTTCTCTTTTCTTTCTCTTATTGCAATCCGAGGTACATGATCTTGTCAGAAGACGATTAAATTGCATTTCGAAATTTTAAAAATACTGCCTTGTTTTTTACTCTCGAACCAGCGGCACCTAGTTTTTTTTTTTTTTTTACAGAATAGCCCTTAATATTCTTTTAAGAAAAGTTATAATAAATTTATTAAAATAATATTTTTAAGACTTTTGCTCATCAATATTCAGCGGAAAGAATAAATATTAATTTTCTTATTTTTCTAGCGTGATTTTTTATATAAATCTTTTTCATATTTATTTTTCTTATTTTTTTCCCATATAAATGCATAGCAATGATAGATCATTTTAAAAAAAACTCAAAACCTGCTTTCACGAACATATTAAGTTCTTTCCTTAAAAAATATTTTTTTCTGATAATCTTTATTTGTCAAGACAGAAAAGAAATATTTTTTTATATAAAAAAGATACTTTTTTCCCTCTTTAATTCAAGTCATTGAAATTTCTATGGATATTTCTTTTATAATTGTAATTACTTCTTATGCAATAAACCATGGTACCGGATATGTTGTTGTCAAAATAAAAAAAATAAAAAGCAATTTTGACTACAAAAACACACTTTTCCTTCATATTCATAACAAATAAACTGCCATTAAAATTGATTAAATATATAATGAAATTAATCTGTAGAAGAGATGGCTCTTTGGATTCTTGAGGCAGATGGCTTGTCGCAGTGAAATGTAGCGATACTCTTAATCTTTTCTAATGACAACTAGGGCTTCTTGTCCAGTCAACTCTTGGTGGATATGCATGATGCACCGATACCATTATTATATTAGGATATTAGAGGATAATATATAGTTCAAATTATTGAAAATAATCTTCAAGAACGTGCACACTTGCCGTAACCTAATTTCTATCCTCTCAAAATTTCTATTTTTTTTTTATTTCTTGTTAGCAGTATCAACAATAACAACAACAACTAATAATAATAATAATAATAATAATAATAGCCAACAAGGTCTTGACCTGGTGGTCAAGCAGGACTTCTCCCTTCCTCTCATCTCAGGTTCAAACCTTGTCAGACACGCCTGTTACCCTCGCGGTGCCTTACATGCTCATTGGGCTTGCAGGATGTTCAGTGAGCTCGGAGATTAGTTGTGGTGCACGCAAGCAGACCCTGACACCACGGTTATCAAAATAATAATAATAATAATAATAATAATAATGGAAGTATAAGAATCAATACTATAACAACATATATTTCAAACAATCGTCCATCTCATTTTAAGCAATCCAAGGGAGTGCTAAATCACATTTCTATCCTAAGTGTTTGATATTAAACTATTAAGTAGAATCTCATAATATAATTTATATTATTTTTTAACATATCACCTCAAGTAAAAGCTCTTTTACACAAGCCCACACTGACTTGTGATTGATTTTTATCAAATAAAATAAAGATGATAACATTCGAACTCGTGATTGCTGGGTCGACAAGGTTCTAATAACACGTCACAGAATCATCTCATCTGAAAACTTAAATTATTAGATAATACCATAAAATATAATTTATATTTGATCTACCATTATATTTTTTAGTAGTCAAACAAAGCATCTGTAACAACCCGTAATTTTTTTATTTTTTTTTTGTGTCGTTGCTCAACGACCCATATCCATTCACTTCGGTAAATACCATCCATACAATAATCGTTCCATTAAAGAAAATAACTTCTCATGAGAGTACAATACCTATAGTTTTCACAACTAAAGATTTAGATTAAAAGTATACATACATGGTTATGAGTTTACGTTCTTAATCTACTAGTGATATTTACAAACGTTCACAAAAGGGTCTGGTAACAAATTAAGCATTCAGAACATTACTTCAGCCCAAACACATCTTAAATTAGAATGCAATCTACATGGTTCTTTGCAAAAGTAGGTTCCTTTGTATTAGGTTCCCTAGCCCTCTCGTGGCTGTGACGTCCCTGCAACAGTACAAATATTTAATGAATTGCAATTACTTAATGATGGTATTAAAATAATGTTGACCAAAAGATCTATCGATTAAAAGATACACTGGCATGTAGGAATTTCTGCATATACATAAAGCAATTCGATTGTAGAAATATAGGTACCCCATTTCTCTTTTTCGAGCAACAATATCATTACTCCGTATATTCACAAAGGCATTCATATCTGAGGTCTACCATTCTTTCCGGCCGTCGTTAAACGGAACTAACATTCTTTTGTTTCGACCAACCTTTCGGATGTCATTAGCCGGAGCTAATCACTCATTTATTCTGGCCATCCTTTCGGATACCATTAGCCAAAGCTAATCAGCGTTTATCCCGGCCATCCTTCCGGATGCCATTAGCCGTAGCTAATCAAGCGTTTATATCCATAATTATGTTATTTTGTATTCAGAAATATTTTACATACGATTTTACTATTTTTCTTCTCACACGATTTTAGCTGTGATTTTACGATTTTTGTACGGACAAATTCGGGTACGATCTTACTATTTTATGATCCGATCTTACGATCCGATTTTTCAGAGCCCTTTCCGATTCGTGTCAAAATCTCGATCTTGACTACCTTGCTACCATCAGCAATCAATCCCTTCCAACCAGGTAAAATATATTCTTTCTTTTTGAGGTATAATATATATATATAACTACTACTTTTTATTATTATTAAATACTTACTAGCCATGGTTAATTAATTGTATGGAGATGGTTATAAATTGGTTAAAAAAGTTAAAATAACACACATGTAAGAAAATGATGTGATGGTGTTGCTCACTGAAAGACAACAAAAGGATATACGTTAGTAATAACACAATAGGTAATATTAAAATGCAACTATGATCGAGAATCTCGTGTACCACTAATAAATTAAGAATAAAATGGAATTTATATTTCAATTTTGTTAAAAACAACCTCATAATAATCACCACTACTTTTTCCATAAAGTGAGCAAAAAAGAAGATTTCCAATCAAATATAATCCACGCATGAGAAAGAGGAGGGACAGCTAAAAAGAAGAAAAGAAAATCATATCTTGAAGAGAAGCTGAATAAAATGAAAAGACAGATAAAAAGAACAGAGATAGATAGACTTCGAGAGTAGGGGGGTAGATGGATAAGGAAATGAGAGCATGAATTTCATGAACTTGAAGGGTTAAAAATAGTTTCTTGAGAAATAATGTTTAAATTGTCATAGAAAATATTTAATTTAAATTATATTTTTAATTAATTTGAGTAATTTTACTAGCATAACACCGCTCAGCTCGTTGTCAAACAACTTGGTATGTGGAATCTACAAAACAGCATGGCACAATACAGCCGAGGCCAAACCTGCTCCGGAGCCTAGACACTGCTGCTCCGATCACGAATTCTGCATTTTGGGGGTTGCAGTAAACTTATCCTTTCATCGTGAATCTAAAATTAAGAAATCCTTAAGCTCGAGCGCATTGGTTGGACGACAAATCACAGTTCCTACTTTTTATCCAACCACCTGGGTTGGTGAACCATTATTGTCCCTTGATGGAGAATTTTCTGGCTGAAACTTGGTGCCGCAGCACAAAACATAGCGTTGGCGTTTATTCTTCATTATTTCCTGCCATGCTTAAAGACCACTTTCCCTTGGCAGCATTTGATCATTGAGATGATAAAAACAGTAAGAGGCGTCTGTCTCTCTTTAGTAGTTGTTTGTAAATGTATGGTGGTTGATTTTTACAATGTTTTTTTGTTTAGAAATGTATCAAACATCGAAACATAAAAACACGAATTCAAGAACACTAAAAAAGTTAATTAAAATCATAAATAAATAAATTTAACAAAAAACAAATTCAATATCAATTCTAAACACTCTTGGCAGTGAGCAGCCAAGAACAGTCAAGTTACTGAGACCTGTTAGAATTATGTGAGATACTGTCTTTAAGACTAAAGATGCTGATTGAAGATTGGATTGCAGATTTGAAGATTGGATTGCTGATTTGAAGACAGTATTTTAGTCAACTTTAAATGTTCTTTTGTATTTGAATTTTGAATTTATTTTCCGCAAAATCTAATTCAGTTGATTGCTGAATAATTGATTTTGTTTACCAATAATCTCTCATAGTTGTTGAGAGTTAGTCTTTGATTCAAATTCATGTTTCTGTAAGCCTATTTATTGGGCAATTTCAATTTCAATAATAATTACATCTTCTTCTTCCAAATTTCACTGTAGCTTGAATTTTCAGATTTTAATTCCAACAGTAACTGTTATAAACAGTTACTGTTCAAATCAACAAATTCAAACAAGACCTCATGGTGCCAAGGTCCACGAGAACTTTTCCAAGACGCAAGCTGTTAAAGAATAATATAAATTATATTTTGATTTTTATTCAATAATTTAATTTTTTAGATGAGATAATTTATTGATATATGCTAGGCCCGTGGGAATAATCCCTCCCATCCTTCCATATTCTGTAATTTGCAGTCTGCCAAATTCAAGCGTCTCCCATTTTTCCTCTCCCTTTTTAACCAAACTAGGAGATGGATTGATATTTACCACTTTTCCTTTCCATCCTTCTAAACAAACAAAAGAGTGCGTGAATCATGCAGGTGTGCACGCGAAAGAGATAATAGTAGAAGGCAGCTTTATATCAAAATAAGTATATACTTAATTACAACGATTAGAGTATACCGGATACATGCAATGAACTCTTGGAACAAATCGATAAACGGATCAAGCTCTCCTCTATATCACCCTACTGTATCCTGGAAAGATGATACTAATGATAACACGGGATACATTAAAAGAAAAAAAAACCGAATTAAAAACAGTGCATTGCACCAAATAAATCAATGGACGAGATCCTTTCAGGGAATCACAAGTTCAATCATAAAAAGTGAAGTTTAAACTTGGGGGCATCATTCGCAGAGAGTTGAGGAAGAATTCCTCTTATTCAATTTGGAGGTTAATGAAGTGTCATGAAGCTATTTTATGTTGGAGCTTACTTCTGGTTTTGTTTGGCTCGAATCTTTTGTTCCAAGACAGCTACTTCTGTCTCGAGGCTGAACATTCTGTTAAGAGCATGCATATTCTCAAGGGTCTCACTGAGAGTCCGGCTGTCACTGCCATCACATCTCAGGTGCTGCATCGGACCATGAAGGAGCTTGTTCACTATACCACGGCTAAGATCATCCACCGCTCTCCTTGTTTTCTTTGAGATATCATCACCCATTTTCGAAAGGCATTTCTCCAGCTCTGCAACTCGGATTCTCTCAGCATAAGCCCTCAATTTCTTGATGGTAGGAACAGTCTCCAATGAATCCCTCCAGGCTTCAAATTGTTTTGATTCTTCATTAATGATTGCCTGAGCTTCCATTGCTTTTCGCAGGCGGTCTTCTTTGTTAGCAGCCACAACCTCCTTCAGGTCATCAACATTGTAAACTCGCACATTTTCAAGTTCACTGACACATGAACCCACATTTCTGGGAACAGAGATATCAACAAATAGCCTTGAACCCCCAACTTCTGAACCAACAGGAGGAAGATCTTTAACATTGTCTCTCAAAAGTAACGGAGTTTCTGATGATGTGCTTGTGAAAACAACATCAGCTTCAGCAGCGCAAGTTAGCATATCTGAAAAGGGCTTGTGTATGATCTCAACATCCTTCAACTCCTCACGAATGGCTGCAACTCTATCCTCTGTTCTGTTTACAACTACCATCTTAGTGCAACCTTTTGCTACCAAGTGTTTAATGACAAGCTTCCCCATCTTCCCTGCCCCAATTACCAACATTCTGGCACAGCCATGAGAAGATTCAGGGAGCTTCATCAAAGCTAGTTCAACAGCAGCTGAGCTCACGGAAACAGCCCCAGCAGCGATATTTGTCTCAGTTCTGACCCGCTTTCCAAGAGTGATCGCATGCTTAAACAGCCCACTAATGTTCCTCCCAAAACCAACAACCCCTTGGCCAACTTTGACAACTTGTTTAACTTGAGCAAGAATCTGACCTTCTCCAAGAACAAGCGAGTCAAGACCAGCAGATACTTCAAACAAATGCTGTGTAGCATCATTATTGTACAGCAAAAACCGGTGCTCACAAATTTCAGAAACAGGGATACCACTTGTCTGAAAAGAAACGAAATATTTTTAACAACTAAATGCCATTTTAGAAAGAAAAAAAAAAGACATGGGAAGGAATGAGAGGATCACATGCCACGTTTATTGAAGCAAAATTAGGATAGAAAAATCTGAATAAATCAATGGCAAAGTAGAGAGTTTTAATCGCTCAAGGTCATCTAGCTAGACCACCTCTTATTAACTTATAATGGCAAGTCTAATCCTGCATTTTCTTTAAAGTAAGAAAAACTCTCTTCCTACCTACTGATGGAGTAGATAGGACTACAAAAATGAAAGTTCTCTTAAAATCCATGATAAACCAAGTACAGGAACAAGAAAGCACCTTTGACATCCATTCAGTCACTTCTTTGACCCCGCGATGCTGAGATAGGGCAACAACATATATTTCCATTCTATTACAAGTGCTAAGCACAGCGGCTTCTTCTATGTGATTCAAACCACAAAGCTCCCCAATGGCCCGGGGCCATTCAGCTTCTGGAATGGCAAGCTTCTCACGCATTTCAACTGGTGCGGTATGGATACTAAGCCCAATTACCACGATGCTAGCCCTCTCTTTTGTATATCCTGGTGGGAATCAACAAAGAGGACCATCAGCAATGCGATAACACCAAAAAAACTTGATATATGATTTAGATTATACCCTCTATGGAAAATGCTGCAACCCAAACCAAGATTTCCTTTGTTGAATCCTATGATACAAACAGGTTAAACGCTGGTTGTGAATCTCAGAATCCAGATACATGATTAAGGTACACACTTTAGTTTGCAAACTCGAATTTATTAAAAATAATAAAAACATCCTTGAACCCTGCTACATGCTCTTGCATATCATGAAACGTAGAACCACACACAAAGACCATGCAATTTTGATTAATATAGCAGTCTAAATTACAATTAGGCAACTCGTTCACGGTTGAGAAAGCCACAATTGAGAATGAGAATGAGAATTGAAACCCAAAAATCAGTAAAAACAACAGGATCTGAAAACAAAAATAAAAAATTCGAGAGTAGAGGAAAAATAACTCACTGTCAACAGCAGAGGTCTTGAGCTGTTCAAGAGCAGACAAGCTAGAAACTCTGGCCGGATCAATTTCAGCAGCAAGAGCAACGTCATTTGAAGCAGTAGAAACCTCGCATCTCACCCCTCCTCCTTTATGATTCAAAGAAACTCTTCTTCTAAAATTATTTCTAGAGGGTTTGCAAGAAACCCGCATATCTTGTGGCAAAACAAAGGATACAGATGATGTACAATAAGAAGAAGAATTCAACGACAAAAATGTCTCCATTTTGGCACCCGATAAAGTCTTAGCAAATCCACTCGAAACAGCCATTCAACGTTACGAGACGATTTCAGACAGGCGGTTTACTTGTTGCGAGTTTGTGGAGATGGAGGAGGGCGTGTGGTTGTTGGTTTGGTCTGGCCTGGCCTGGCTTTTTTTTTTTATGTAAAAAGTTAGTGGTGTGTGGCAGGCTCGGTAGCAAAATTATTGACTTTTGATCATCGACGAGAAAAGCCAACGGGGATTTTGGAGATGTGAAGTGGAGGATTTGTTGATCTGGTCAGTGTGATTTTCTGATTTCTGATTGGCGGGTGTAGTGCTGTGTATTTCTTCTATTCTATCCACACTCCCACTCTCTCTCTCTGTTGTTGGACTTGGACTGATGTGCTCTCTTGGGCCTACACGTATGGTCTGGGCCTTCGGTCTGGGGGGGGGGCTCTTTTGGGTTTCCTTTAGAGCATGCGTGTGTCGTGTTGATTTAAATTTAAACTTTTTTATAGCCAAGAAAAATAATTATAAATCAAGCTCTTGGATCATTTAAAAATTAATTAATAACATATTGTTTTTTTATTATGAGTTGTGAGTGAAATTAAATTTAAAACTATTTGCATGTTCGATTTCTTTCATACGGTAATCTATTCAATTACCAAGCATGAGTTAAAATGATTTTTTTTTTATCCTCAGCATTAAACTGGTTAGGAAGTGAAATTATTGATTGAATCCAGATCTAAAATTCTAAAAATTATGAATTTAAAGATTAACTTGGATTTAAAAAATTGATCTACATTTGACGTTTTATATTAAATTTAACTTTGTTAAATAAAACGGTGTTTTTAAATTAAATTAACCGATTAGATATAATCTTGAGATGTCCGTTACCTTGTTAGTGAATAACTATCAGCGAGAAGAACGAGCTGGAAGGGAAAAAATCATTTCGTGTATAGAGACGTGAGATTTGATAAACCAGACATGAATGGCACACAATTACTTTTTTTTTGTTTCTTATTGGCATGTCTATTTCAAAACTGAAGCAGACAACGATTTGTGAAGTGCCACCTCACAAAAACAAAAGGGAGCATCAAACTATCGTTCTCCCTGGGAAAATAGGAATTTATTCAGATATTTAAACACACATTATGATTTACACGGACGTGGGATTGGCATCTCTCACAAGAAGCGGTATATGCCGGGAAGAGAATTGAACTCGTGCTCTCAGCTCGGCCGGGCCAAGGAATGTCACACGGCTTGCATCGTAGCAGCCTGCCGTCCATTCGATTACTGATGTGGATATCGAACGGTGAAGCCGAGCCTTCCTGGCCACCATTTCTGAGTGCAGTACACCCAGGAAAGGGATAAGGTGAGAGGAGGTGGTGGGCCTTGAAGTTGTGAATGATATTGCTTTCTAAGATTCAGGGTCTCTGTTCGCCACAACTTCGATGTGAAAATCGTGGAGAAAGGCTACACTCACGTTTTAGGATATTACGAGTTATAAACCCGCGCTCTGCTGCAGGGGATTTTTTTGTCTAGTTTACATATAATTTTTTATGTTATATTTTAGTTTTTATTTTTTTATTTTTTAGTTTTGTTTCGATTCCTTGATTTTTTCGGTCCTTCTAAGATAGTTTTAAATTTTTTGTCTGTATCTATACACCTTTGCTCTTAGTTTAAATTTTAATTTTTATTGTTATTTTTATTTGTATTAAATACAACTCGTGTTAAAAACATAGTAAGTTTAACTTTGGTGGTATAAAATGAGAGTGAAACTCTTTCTTATGCATGTATAGTTAAACGTGAAATGTTTGAAACACCATCGCAGGTAACTCTTCCGTTTTATCTTATTTGAGGCTACAAAAGTTATTTTATTGTGCGCTAAAAAAGTAAAATTACAGGGACATCCTCCCTGACAACTCTTGATTTTTATTTTATTTGAGGGTATTATGATTATTGTACTATGCATAGAAATGAAAGAAATTGAAAATACATGTGATACCATAACATTATTCTAAACACATTTTACATAATAAAATGAATATATAAAAAACTAATATATATTTTTAGAAGTTCTACAATGCCGCACGCGCTATCCGAAATGTGCATGAGTTCTGAAATTGACGTTGCACCCGAAGACGCGCCCATAACACTGCGATAGAAAATATAATTAAAAATTGGTAAATTACCAATACACCCTTATAACCAACTCTTGGATTTTGTCTTATAGGGGGTATATACGTACTTATAGAACTCGTGGTGCGCATCAGCTGACCCAAACACCCCGATTATAAAAAAATATATAAGTGGAAGAAAAAAAAAAGAAAAAAACAAAAGCTTAAGTTGGCCTGAAGACACCGGTCATAAAATAAATATATAAGTGAAAATAAAAAATAAAAGAGAAAGGTGGAGTTTCATTAATGAATAAGCTCAAGCTAGCCCAGACACCCCGATCATAAATATTTCATGGAGAAAAAATGAAAAAAAATAATTAGAAAAAAAAACAAAAAAAAAGTAATACAAAAAACAAGAAAAGCAAGAAAAAAAGAGTAAGAAAAAAAAAAAAGAATAATTAGGAAAAAGACGTAATCAGAAAAAAAAAAAAAAAAAAGGAAAAAAAAGAAGGAAAAGCTCAGTTGCAATCCACAGTAATTCCACCATACGGTTTAGTGTTTTGTTAATTAATTGCGTTCTTTTAGAAAATATTTTTTTATTTAGAATTATATTAAAACACTATTTTTTATTTTAAAAAAAATATTTTTAACATCATGAAAATATAAAAAAACATTCAAAATATTTAATTTTAAAAAAATTACTTTTAAAATATAATATCAAACATTCCTTAAATAGGGCAAGTTGGTCGGTTTAATTACTACCTTCAGGAAAGTTGTCTCGGGACTTGAGGAGCAATACAAGGCAGCATAGTCCTGGAGTAAAGCTGAGATTTGATCATGCGATGATGAATCTAAAATTTCGAGCTTGATTTATTATTATGTTTCTTCGGCTTCAATTTTAGAGGAATTCCACCCGCGTTGCTGTTTACAGAAAACACCGGCCAGCAACAGCAGCAGATCCTTCCCTTTTTTGGGCAACTTTTAGCTTGAATCCATGGCCATTTCATTTTTAGTATTTGATTAGGGTGCATTCCAAGATACTTGCTGCCACCATGGACCGTCCTCTTTTTTCTTTCTTATTTTTAATTAATCAATTAATTATGGAGGTCTTTTTTCCCACTTTGGAACTACAACATGGTCCTCTTAGCACTATTTTTTTTTATCGAATATTGAGGATGGACTGAAAAGTGAACATCAGTCGTCTAAAGAAACTTTACAGGCCAGGTCGTGGGCCTGACAAAGTTTAGCTCTTTCTTGGGCCTTTCCAGTTTGTAGCCCGTGACTGTATTGGAACATGCCCAGTTTGGTGTAACCAGGTGTGCATGGAAAGAAACTTTGCAGAGCAGTATTACTGGCCTGTGTCGGACCAATTCATTATCAGGCCTTGAGTAATTATTTCTTCTATCCTCTCGGTAACAGGGCCTCGTGCACAGAACTTAAAGCAGCTATCTGGGATGATTATGGGCCAACTCCTGGCCCACGTTAAAAGGAGAGAGTCGTCCAGTCTTCTCCTCAAGCCCGCACGATTTAATGGTCTGTCAAAATCTCTTCCCGGAAGCAGCCCATTGATGTCAGATCAGATCCAATCAACTTTAACTCGGGGAAAACACCGGGAGAAACTTTACATCGCCCCGTCTTATGAACTTCCTTTTCTTTTTCTTTTTTGACAATCCATTTCTATTTTTTCTTACATTATGAAAAAAAAAATGTAGCTTGTGAGGTGATTGTTTGGGAATTAAAACAATGATTCCTTTTTATTTCATTTATTCATTTGCTTTTCAATTTTGTATCTTGCCATTTGGTTTCATTTAATATTTGTATTTGATCTAGTTTTTCTTATTATTATTATTATTATTAATTTTATCCCTTGATATTTTATTCTATATTTTATTTCATTTTATTTTTGTCAGTCTTAGACTTTATTTTTTTTTATTGGTTTTTTAGATTGATTTTTTTTCAATTTTATTCCTCAATTTTTTTTTGTTGATTAGAGATTTGATTTCATGAATTTTCTGGTCATGTTTGAAAATTAGTTGACATTGACTTCGAGATTGTTTTAGATCTTTTATTAAAATTATTTTTTTAAAAATATATTATTTAATATTTGGCTAGTCAGAAATTAAACTTTGTGATTTTCTTACTTTTCTTTCCACGGGATTGTGTTCAAGTTGAGTGTTAATCTAAATTTGCTCAATTGTTTTTCATAGCTTTCTTCTTGTTTTTCTTTTATCGCGTTGCTCTTCAATGCTAGTTTGTCTAAGATTTGAATGCTATTTTTTTTCCTACAAGGTTATCATAAACTTCATAACTATGCTGTGTATTTGATAGGCTCACTCGCGTGGACTTGATTTATTTAGTATTGTTTTTTAAAATTATATTATCAAATCAACCATGTTTATTTAATGAATCAAGTTAAATCAAGCTGTATATCTTTCTTTATTTTAAAGAAAACTCCAACGCGGACTCCATATTTTTCCTACATTGAGAAAAATCAAGTTCGGTTTGCGGCCTAGCTTGAAGCAACAACTGGCATACATCATCATGATAATCCATTTTTCATTTAAATACAACAAACGTGTAAGAAAATTGACTCCCTCATAGTTATCACCACGGTGACGTTCGTCACAAAAAAAACAATTAAATTAAAAAAAAACTGCTAGAAATGAGGAAATCAAATCCCTATTTGATTTCTGGCACAATCATGATAAAAACAATTAAAAATAGGAAAATCAAACCTCTCTGGCTGCATTTAAAATTTTAAAAGTAACAGCCAAGTAATCCACATATTAATAAGTAAAGAGGTCAATGCTTGCAGGAGTCAAAGGACGAGGAATGAGTACGCGCGTGGATCCAACGTGGATCGCCAAGTTAAGCCTATCCGAAACCAAAGTGCTGGCTTTAAAGCTACGATAGATTTTAGATCCATGTCTGACTTCGATTAAATAAATAATTGGTTTAGCAACCAACCTCCAGCCCGGCAAGAGAGAAAAACAGGACGTGTTCGTGGTAAGATGCCCTCTCAAACGTTTTCTCTGACCTTTACTTTGTCTAACTGTTCAAGTGCGCCAGGTATGCGGTCCTTGAAAATCTAAAGCCTAAATAAATCTCTTTTGACTAGAAAAATTACATTTTCAGGGGAAGAGGTTAGAATCTCGGGGCAGGTCCATGGATGGAGAAATTCAAGCCTGGGACCCTTCGGCCTTTTTCTTCCGTTAAATCATTATATTTAAAAACTTAGACGATTACATTAATTTCAAGATATAATTTATATTATTTTTTAGTAATTCTTGTCAAGTAAAATCCTTTTGTTTGAAATTTACATAGACTCATTACTATGTATTTAATTTTTTTATTAATATAGATGTTCGGGTCAGCTTACGCGCACATTGACTAATCTCACGTGTCCTGAAGTTAACGATCATGTAAGTTTTCAATGGTCATCATATTAGCAACCATAAATCTCGAACCTAAGACCACATGAGATCGAACCTAAGACAAACTTTTTAGTCCCAAGCTTATACTACTGGATCACCTACTAGATCATTTAATGCGTTTATTTTTTATTGAATAGAATGATGGTGACGAAATTCAAATTTGTGATCGTTTAATCAACAAGGCTCTAATACCATGTCAAAAAAATATTTCACTTAAAAAATTAATTAAATCTCTAAATATAATTTATATTATTCTCTAACCTCCTATAAACTACTTCTGTTGTACATGACAAATCACCATCAGCGAGGGTTCAAAATAAAACCCATGTTTGAAACTTTGAATAGTGTAACCTAGAGTTCAAAACACTGATTGATTTGCATATGATATTGTGCTAGATCACTTATATTTTTAATGCGTCAATAATTGAAATTTTTTCTTCATCTAAAAATACAGCAAAACTGCAATGTTAAAAATGACCTGCACAACAAAAGTCAAAAACAAATACGCGTTAGTGTTACTCTGTTATGATGACCAGACATGTTCCCGTGATTTTTTCTTCCCTGAAAAAGACATAACCTCGACTGCCTGGTCAGCAAGTTTTTTCTTAGGGGGTGTTTGGAGTGTAGTTGCGGTTGTTTTTTAAAGTGTTTTTCGTGCTAAAATACATCAAATGATATTTTTTATTTTTTAAAAATTATTTTTGACATCAGCACATCAAAATAATCTATAAACATCAAACCATATTTATTTAAAACACACAAAAAAATAAATCAAAATTTGACTAAACGGCGTTTCTACCTTTAATCTTCCAATTTCTTCCACTTTTATTTCCATTAGCAATCGCTGAAACCAAGGCGTGTTGTATACGACTACGAGTTCCTGTCCTTGCTCCCATGGCAGTCAAAATCGAGATTTTGACACGGATCGGAAAGGGCTCTGAAAAATCGGATCGTAAAATCGGATCGTAAAATCGTAGAAAGATCGTAAAATGTCCGTACAAAAATTATTATTTTTAATTATATTTAAATTTAAAAAATGAATTTAAATATAATTAAATATTATTATTTTTTATTATTATTATTTTTCTACGATTTTTTACGATTTTTCTACGATTTTTCTACGATTTTAAACGATTTTTCTACGAGTTTGACCGGTTTCAATTTTTCTTTCCGGTCCATCCAGGTTTTCGGAGCCAACTCGCAAAATCGTACGATTTTGCGAGTTGGCTCGCGATTTTGACTACCTTGCTTGCTCCCCTTTATCTATATTTGTTTTTGAAAAAAAAAAAAATATATATATATATATATATATATATATGTATTTTAAATGCGTATTTTTATTAAATAAAATGCATATATATATATATATATTTAATTAAACTAATCAATAACTATTTGTGCCAATAAATATAAAATTATTATTAAAAAATATATTCGAATCACCTGGCTACATATAGAATAATTATGTTGAAAAATATTTTTATAGATGTTATTAATATATATTTTACAATGAGTGAAAAATATAATTGTTAGTTAAAAAAAATGATGTTTAAATATAATAAAATATAGTAAAAACCATATGATTTAATAAAAACATGTAAGATTTTAAGCTCATTCTTGACGTGGTAGAAAAATAAAACAGTGTGTGATTGCTATATCAAAATATTATTTTAAATGTCTTTGTATAATAATTATTTTTAAGAAAACAAAGTGTATAGAAAAAAAAACGATTTTTTTAAAACTAAAGATAGTAATAAAAAGAATATCATAAATATATTAAGTATAAAGTGATAGATATTCAAAGTGTAGAGAATAAAAAATAATATATATTTTTTCAGAAAAAGCGAAGTAGAAAAAAATAAAAAACTAATATAAAAAATTGAAGAAAATATTTTTTTTATTACGAGCGTAATCGATTCATCTACGGACAATCTAAATGTGGATGCGCTCATGGCTTAAAAAAGGGTTCAGTTGTTTTTTTTTAAAAAAAGAAGAAGAAGAAGACTAGTACTGTAACAGACGC
This sequence comes from Salix brachista, assembly GCA_009078335.1. Classification (NCBI taxonomy): domain Eukaryota; kingdom Viridiplantae; phylum Streptophyta; class Magnoliopsida; order Malpighiales; family Salicaceae; genus Salix; species Salix brachista. The sequence goes on along the minus strand of CM018573.1, from coordinate 7,176,976 downwards.
CCCGGCATCATTTTCAGAGCGTGATCCAAAGTCGTAGGTGGGCTGAAACTCACTGGGCCTGACCACTCGTTGAATCCCATATGTGATGCGGCGTTGACGGTGGCTCTTCGAGTCTCAGGATTGTTCATTTTTGCGGCCTACAGAATTTTGAATTTATTTTATATATATTTTCAGATATTTTAATATATTAATGTGAAAATTAGAATTTAATAAATAAAACATATTATTTTCATATTTTTAAAAACCGCCACCATAATATTAAATACTGCATCAAAAAATCATCTCAGCGACCTTTGCACCTGTCAATTTATTATTATTTTCAATTTTAATTTTTAAAATCAAAGCCCCAGTGGCACATATGGTCAAGTAGACAACTTTGATTTCAATTTTATTTAAAAGAAATTCTATACAAAAGGAAAGTAGGTTTAGGGAGAGCAGAAATTAAGGGCTTGACATGTTCTAAGCAAACCCATCAATTAATATTTATAGTTTTTTATTAGAAGTTTATGTCCAGATCTTACGCTATTACTGTGTGAATAATTTTTCCTTATAATATGATATGAAAATGGAAAGCCTTAAAAAAATCAATTAAATTTATTTGATTAAAAATGTTATGTTTCCGAGTCATGCTGATGTTTGGTGATCATCAAGAGTATTTTCCATCATCAAGTGGCTAGAAGAAAGTCAGGGATAAACACTTGTTTGTTTACTCTTGTGATTAGACAAAAAGCAAAATCCACTCGTTCACGCCAAGCTTGTGATTAGTTTGCCACCACCGGCAATGCAGGTGCTTCTCACAGAAACCCTTCTCATTATTTTATTTTATTTTTAAAAAAACCCAGCAGATTAATATTGTTTAGGAATTTCAAATTTAATTGAGAATAAATCATCCATCTTAAAATTATAAACCCATCATTATTATTATTTTTTAAAAAAACATTCCTTAATAAATAAAAAATTACCATGCTTAAACTATAACTATTGAGTATTTATACAGCATGTGAAAGAGATAAACAAGAAAATAAAATATAAAAATACATGTTTGAGATTATGTTCAAGATTGCTTTTCAAAGCTTTTCTGTTCAGAAATTTTTATATATTTTTTTTTAAAAAGTTATTTTTTTTATATCAACATATCAAAATAATATAAAAATACTTAAAATATTAATTTAAATAAAAAATAAAAATATATTTTTAATTTTTTTAAAAAATATTTTTGAAACGCAATAACAAGTATTCACTATGATTATATTAAAAAGTGACAAGACTATCTGATAAAAAATATATTTTTATTTATTTAATTTGTTTTTTATCTACAATATAAATATTCAATAATTACAATGCTAACCCTATAAAATTTCTCCCTCCGACAACCATAGCCACATTCTCATGTGGCCTGTGTTTGACATCCATGATAGGACTGATTTTAGTGCCTCGCAAGGAATACGTGTATATGCCATTTTCGTGACAGCTTCCAAACACCCGAATCCATACTCACAATATGGCCTTGCATACCGTCTCGCTTTGAATTCGTCTTTGGATTTTTTCCCCCTAAACTTAACTGTCCAAGGCTCTCAGCGAGGACTCTTAACTATGGTTAGCTAAACCCTGGTTAAGTTGGCCTGTTATAAAACGATTAGCCAGTGCATTTGGAGATCATACTTTCTTGGATCCCGCCTCTTCCACTTCGCGTTAGAAACTAGAAATTCTGACACCTAGCGCCTGTATGTGAGTGACAATTTTCCTTCCTTTGTTTGTTTCAAGAAGTTTCGCTGCCATCATCCTCATCCCTGTCAACTAATTTTTAGCATTTCAATGTTTTCTTTCTCGTTCTTATCCTGACCAGTTGTTTCTTCAGCTCGAAACTTCCATCTACAAGGGGTATTCGATATTCACTCATAGCATAAAATCTTAAAGCTGCGACGTTTTGCAGATCGCATAAGAAGAAGAAGAAGATGGACAGCAAGGCACCTGATGGGAATGGAGAGTTTAGCTTCGCCAGCAACACTCCCAGGAGTACCGGACGGAAAGGGCTGCCTAAAATCCAGACACAAGATCATAACAAGAAGGCAAGCGACGTGTGTCACGATGACAGTGGAACACCAGTGAAAGCCACAACAATTGATGAGCTCCATTCTCTGCAACGGAAAAAATCAGCACCCACCACTCCCATCAAGGGCTCCCAGGGTGCTTTCAATGCTATCCCTGAAGAAGAACGCCAGAAACAGCAACTCCAGTCCATCAGGTGATTGAATCATAGTGCTCAGAAATTAATCACGATTTGGTTACTGTGTGATCAATTTTTCATGTTTTTGCTTTTAACAGTGCTTCACTGGCGTCACTGATGAGAGAGACAGGGCCAAAGTTAGTGAAAGGGGACCCGTCAAGGAAAGGAGAGGGCAAGCAGATTTCACACCATCATCATTATACACCCACCATCAGCATCAGTGATAGTGCTCTCAAGCTTACCCATTACCTCTACAATCTTTCTCCTGCTGGTATGATTAACCAAACCTTCCTCGAAACTTCACTTTCTCTAATTATTCGCATGCACTCTGGATGATATGTGCTGGGAACTGCCCGGTTCTTAATGGATTGAAAGAGTTTTTCCCCCCTCCCACAAGAATCTCTAGGAACTTGTCAGAATGTCTAGATGAATCGTGTCCCCGTGGCTTGGATAATATTAAGTTTTAAATCATTGAATTAATGTGGTCACAGAGCTCTATGAACAAGCAATTAAGACCGAGAAAGGTTCATTCATAGCATCATCTGGCGCCTTAGCTACACTCTCCGGGGCAAAGACAGGCAGGTCACCGAGAGATAAACGTGTTGTCAGGGATGAAACCACTGAAGATGATCTTTGGTGGGGAAAGTAAGTTTCTTCTAAGCAGTTTTTTTGCTTCTATTAATTAATTATCTAGATCCCCTTACACTAGTCCAGTCCTTAGTTCCGATTCACTAATTTCCTTCGCAGGGGCTCGCCTAATATTGAAATGGATGAACATACTTTCATGGTTAACAGAGAAAGAGCTGTCGATTATTTGAACTCGCTGGACAAGGTATGTCTATATATTTATTGATAATTGATCGCTTAAAGTCGAGCTCTCTTTGCTTTTATGCTTATTCAAATCAATCCATCTGTGAAGAACAAGTCTAATTACCTGGCACTCGCCAGAGCTTAAGCCCGTTAGTGTTCGATTTAGGCCCCGTTAGTTTTTATGATTGAAAGGTGTTTTTACAAATAAATAAATTAATTAAAAATATAAAATAATTGTTGTTCAATCATATATTGGTTCATATTGTTCAGTTGGTCTTCTTATTTCATGGGAGACACGTCTTAAATTTGCTGGCAATAAAAAGTGAAACATGATACAATACAGTATTAACCAGCGACTTCTTATTTCATGTAGTTTTATTTTTATTTTTATTTTTATTTTTATTTTTTGTAAAAAAAATTGTTTGCTTGCCACCTCTGCTTCTGTATGTAAATATTATAATAGACAATGGTAATAATAGTGGCCAGGTAAGTTGATGTAACTATTTCATTGTGGCTCGACACTCCCATCTCTACATTTGCGATTGCACACGGCCCATTTCTCCTCTCTGCAGGAGCCCATAATTAAAATTAAAATATATTTTGATTAAAAAATAACATAGTCTATCTTTTTTTTTTTTTTATCATCTTTGCTGTCACTGAAATGTAAGCATGCAATCAACAAGTCATCCATCAAATTTTGAAAAATAAAAATAAAAATAAAAGCCCGAATGTTAGATATGACCGGGCTTGTTTTTAAAGCTTTGATTTCACTGCCCACCTAGACTTTCTTTCTTGCTTCTCTTTTTTCTTTTCAACAAATCATATTTATTTTTTCAAATTAAATAATTCTAAACATTGGTATATAACTTACTTTAAACTTTATATTAATTAATCATATTTTTTAGATATTATTTTATTTAACTTTATTTAGTTTTTACATTGTTATTGAATTATCATTCTTTTTGTAGAATCCATCGTAATCAAATTTTATTTTATTTGGTTGCTTTACTCCAATTGCTAATTTTTATTATTATATTATTTAATAAAAAATAATTTTGAAATAACAAACTTGTTCAACCCAACCACGTCATGACCTGGTTGTTGATTGATCCAAATCAGTATGACTTGTCATTGTTTTAATATTAAAAAAATATCTTTGAGTTTTTTTTTTTTAAATCAAGTCATGGTCTTACCAATCTTTCAAATTGCTTTTAGACTTATTAAGTTTAACAGTTAAATTAAATTACTTTTCACATGATTTAATTGAAAACTTGAGCTAAGTTAGGATTCAAATTAAAAAGTCTCAATGATGACCAACAAAGCTAGATTTAATGACACTTTTAAGGATTTTTTCTGTGACAAAGCGCAAGTGTTGTTTTATTATTATGGTTTTTTAATGCACTCATATTAAAACTACTAGGGTGTTGTTTATACAAAAACAAAAATTTCATTTAGAATAATGATAGAATGTTGTGTAAAAAAAATTGTTATGGTTAAATATTTTAGAAAAATATAAAAGGACATGTTAATGAGACAAAATTATCTTAGTCAGAGAGGTATCTCTTTTATTGTTATTTTAAATGACCTGATGTTTTAGGTATAGCTTTTGATTGCTTTTAATTTTTATTAAATATATAACATCGAAAAAATATTATGCTTTTTTAAATTAAAGATACTAATAAGAAAAGGAATACATTTACTAACAAATTATTTTTGTTTTATTAGAATTTAAAATATTTAAAATATCAGTGATATTATTAAGTTAAAAAAACTAAAATCGTCTCGCGGAATATAATAAAAAATCTTTATTGTTCTTGTTTTTAATTTTGTTATTTGATTTTTAAATACTATCAATAAGATTTTTTATGTGTATAATTTTTATTTATTTTATTAAATATATATATATTTGAGTTGATAACTGAAATTTTTCTTCCTGGTTGAAAAATCCTTAACAATGCCTAACGTTTTTTTTAATGTTAAGAAGTTAAATTATTTTTGCTCAACCTGTGCGTAGCTAGTAACTATGTAAGAAAGAATGCATACAGTGGCATGGCCTTAACAGGAACCGATCAGTTGTGCCCTGTTTCTGTCCATGTTTTCTTTATCGTAAGGTTTGTGTGAGGTGGGACCGGGTGCCAAAATACGCTGAGCTTGGATTTTTTTTTTGTTTGTTTGGACTTGGAGTGGCTAATCCAGGTCTTTCCATTCCCACGACTGGTGTCCACAGGCTGGTCGTGGAAGATCCCACAAGATTAAATGTGGTGTCCATGTAAAGCAAGAGTTGCTGATGAGTGGTTATCACTAACAAGCGCTAGATTCTAAATGATATTCAATGCGTGAGGTCTCACATCTCAATCCCGAACTCTTCGTTCAGGACATTTGAGGGTCTTTTGCATGCCCCGCTTAACTGGCTGAACTTATCAACCTGTGCTACCTGGTTCGTGTCTAATTGTTTCTACCTAGGAATCGGTAATATAAACGTCACGATTAGTCTGGAACACGAAGGCTTGATAGCTGATAATTCAATCGAGTTACTCTCAAGCAGTCACTTGGAAAACATACAACAAAAATATAATTGGCATGAAGGGTCCTCTGATGTAACTGTTTTTGCTGTACTGTCTTCTACTTTGAGGTTTTTCCATGGACCGAAATGATACCAGGCTTCTTAATTCGTGGTAAAAAGAAATGATTGACACTTTGAATATCTTCTGATTTGTATCTGAGCTCGTCAACGATACATATGGCTGCCTAGTAGTCTTTTCTCCTTCAAGAAAACAAACATCTTTTACGTTTTTGTGTTGATTGGTTAACTGATGCGAGAGTAACACTGGTAAACCTGCATTTCAGGTCTTTGTAAATGACCAGTTCCTGAACTGGGACCCAGAACACAGAATTAAAGTTCGTATCGTTTCAGCCAGGGCTTACCATTCGTTGTTCATGCACAACATGTAAGTGAGGAGGCAAAAACTACCTAGTCATTTTAACAATTTGTCTCCCTTTCTTTCATATGCTTTGAATTTTAAGCAATTCTTCATACATGGTTTCTAGACATGCTAGCTGTTCCTAGCTTAGAATGCATTGACGGTGCAAAATTATCTGCTGCCAATTGTCCACCCTTGTTAGAAAAAGTTAGGCAAGTGTGACAAGAGATGCGATGATGTATTAGTTTAGTGTATTTTCGATAATTGGGTGGGTTACAGGTGTATCCGACCCACTCCTGAAGAGCTAGAGGACTTCGGAACTCCGGACTTCACTATATACAACGCCGGACAGTTCCCATGTAACCGTTACACCCATCACATGACTTCCTCTACTAGCATAGACATCAATCTTGCTAGGAAGGAGATGGTCATACTTGGCACCCAATATGCCGGGGAAATGAAGAAGGGTCTATTCGGGTTAATGCATTATCTCATGCCTAAGCGTCAAATCCTCTCCCTTCACTCTGGCTGCAATATGGGGAAAGATGGGGATGTTGCCCTCTTCTTTGGATTATCAGGTACAGTTACCTTGGAACTTAACCGTGCAGCATGGAGCAATCATCTGCCTACTGATATGTGCCTCGTGCGATCTCCACTTGACACTCGTTTCTATTACAAATTGTTGCTAACAATTCTTCCTTTGATTTTGTTTGTCGCAGGAACCGGGAAGACAACTCTGTCCACAGATCATAATAGGTATTTAATTGGAGACGACGAACATTGCTGGAGTGAGAATGGTGTGTCAAACATCGAAGGCGGCTGCTATGCCAAGTGCATTGATCTCTCGAGGGAGAAGGAGCCCGATATTTGGAATGCCATCAAGTTTGGGACTGGTAATGTGTGTGTGTGTGTGTGTGTGATAGATCCGTATTCCAATTCCTTGTTTAGAGAAAATGCCAACAAGTTTTATCCTCTAATATGGATAACATCAAATGAAAACCTGTGATGTGGAGGCGCTTCATTTCAGCAAGCACATGATATTGTTCTCCCTTTTTTAGTAATTTCCATTTGATTGTACTGTTATAGCTGATAAGAATATTGCCTATATTTGGTAGTACTGGAGAATGTGGTGCTTGATGAGCATACTCGAGAAGTGGATTACATGGACAGCTCAGTCACAGGTAATAATATATCTCAAGTACATCTGATTGAGCTGAAATAAAATGTCAAAAAGATTTTTGTAAAATTAAAAATCTCCTGTATCGGGCTGCTAACCCAGCTCTTCTTGCAAACTCACCTTCATACATGTTAAGCTGGCTTTTCTGGTTGCAGAAAACACGCGTGCAGCATATCCTATTGATTACATTCCAAATGCTAAGATACCTTGCGTTGGTCCCCATCCAAAGAACATCATTCTACTGGCATGCGATGCATTTGGCGTTCTCCCACCTGTGAGCAAGCTGAGCTTGGCACAGACCATGTATCACTTTATCAGTGGTTATACAGCTCTGGTAATCATAAGCTTGTCACTTCCTTAATCCGGTACCAGATTGATCTGCCATAGATGTTCTACTTCCCCTTTTTTAACCTGACAAGGTCAATTAGACTCCTGGTTCAATAGATAGACTTGATTAGTAACTATCTCAACTCCTAAACAGGTAGCCGGGACAGAGGATGGCATCAAGGAGCCACAGGCAACATTTTCAGCCTGCTTTGGTGCAGCATTTATAATGATGCATCCTACCAGGTATGCGGCCATGCTCTCTGAAAAGATGCAGAAACATGGGGCTACAGGATGGCTTGTCAATACTGGCTGGTCAGGTGGAAGGTATGCTGCTTGAAAATTAACAAATTTTATATATCACACATTTTGGTTCGGTGGGTAATTTTCCAAGTGTTTGGCGCAGTTATGGATCTGGAAAACGCATCAAGTTGGCATACACTCGGAGGATCATCGATGCAATCCACTCCGGTAGCCTTTTGAATGCAAACTATAAAAAGACTGAAGTTTTTGGGCTTGAAATCCCAACTGAGATTGAGGGCGTGCCTTCAGAAATCTTGGATCCTGTGAACACTGTATGTTGGCTGTCCTTATCCCATTTCTCAACTTATTTCTCAACCCTTCTTCAACTATGTGCCTTCCATTAATGCATGTAATTTTTCTTGCAGTGGACAGACAAGAATGCATACAAGGACTCCCAATTGAAGCTGGCGGGTCTTTTCAAGAAGAATTTCGGTGTGTTCACAAATTACAAGATTGGAAAAAACAGCACGCTGGCCGAGGAGATTCTTGCAGCTGGTCCTAGTTACTAGTCAGATGCTTTCAGATTGGAGAGAGTGGAACTGAAAGGAATAAAACGAGGCTAAGCTGAATACATATTATGCCTCGGTTAATATCAAGTCGTTTTATTTAGTTTTAATCGAACTCGAGCGTGGTATGTATAAAGTGTTTTTTTTAATGACATTTCGGTCTCTCTTTTTATAGCACGTCCCTCAATCATGTAATCCTCGTTCGTGCTAGAAATGTATTTTGCCCAAGGAATTTGACTTGTCTTCTGCTTATTTCTATTTGAAAAACACAAAATAAGGGGAATTATTCCGTTGCTTGAATTTGTTGCAAATCATTAAGGGTTCCATTTACGAATTCGTCTCCTTGCCAATGGAAATCCTTGAAGGAATGAGCTTTTTTGCCCCACATGTTTATGTTGGATCATCAGCATCGCAGCAGAGGCGTGGTACTGCCAGCAGCTCTTCTAGGTCCTTGCTGGTATAAATTCATTTACAAACAGCACTTTATCATTGAATATTAACAGAACTTGTTGTGTGCCGCGACGTGGTAGATCTTAGAGTCTCTAAATGTTTGTGAATAAGTATTTGGAAAAAAAATGAGATGATGTGTGATAAATTCACCAAGTCTAGTATATACTATGGTGATAAAATATGTTAAGATGAACATAAAATGTGGCGCTAAGATCATATAACCTTGCTCGTGGGTTTAGTTGATTAACCTGTGTTGACTTGGGTTATTTTTTATTTACCTTGTATGAGGTTATCTTAATCTTATGACTCGGGTCACGAGTTTAACAGGTTAACTAAGGTCAATTTTTTTGCTATTTTTAAAATAATATTTTTCATTTTTATTATTTAAAATTGAGTTAATTGAAAATTGAGATTCATAATTTATTTTGATTTGTTTTATACTGGGTTATCATGGTCTCGTGACCTGAGTTAAAGATATGACAAGCTAACTCGAGTTGATCTGGATCAATCCAACATGTTATTTTAAAATAATTGTATTTATTGTATTTAAAACATCATCTTGAATTTTAGTGAATTAAACTACATTTTAACGAGTTATTTAGGTTGCTTTTAGACTTATCATGTCAACAAAATCACATCGGGTTAACTTCCATATGATTTTATTATTATTAAAGAAATGTTAGTAATGTCTGGATGGTTCTTTTATATTTTCGAAAATATTGATTTGACTTGAAACGTTTAGCACAAACAATCGATCTAGTAGTGTGAAGTGAAGGGGTGGTGTTTTTACTATGCATCTTCTCATGAAACACTAATAATTTTAATAATGTTTTTTTTCTTTTTTTCTAAGTCTATATTTTTTTTTTATTTTCATACTTCAATATTTAGTTTATTGAATATTGTATTTTATAATTTATTGTGTCTTGTTTATATGTATTGTGTTTTATCAGTTATTTTTAGATCCATCAAATCAACAAAATTATATCTAGTCAATATCCATATAATTTAATTTCTTTTTACTAAAGAAATATTGGCAATGTTTAGATGTTTTTTTATATTAAATAGTTTGTCAACTCACAAGTTATCGATGCAGTGCATAACTAAAGCAACTAGTCTTGTCTTTGCAGCTCATAGCCTAGGCATATGGTAAATATTATTATTATTTTTTAAATCTGTTTAAAGATGAATGATTTTTTTTTTATATATCAGTACATGAAGGTACTTATGAAAATAAAAATAAAAAATAAAAATAACACTAAAAAAATATATTTAAAAAAACACAAACATTATTTTAAGAATAACATTTTTAAAGAATATTACCAAACACCTCAAGGGTTTTTGAAGTTGAAATTTGATTTTCCGAAAAGAAGGCTTATGATTTATTCTTACCAGCTATGAAGTTAAAATGAAGATTATATTTTACCTTTGTTGAAAAAAGAAAAGGGAGAGAGAATTTCTTTTGCATTTTTCACTAGAATTCTTTGAAGGAGGTTGTGTTTTCGTGTTCAGCAAAATGATTCATAATCTGTAATAAAATTGACTGAATTCCTTCACAATCTCAGTTATGGCAGAAAGTGATTGCGATGCTAGATACTTTTTAAGATAGTTTTATTAAAAAAATATATCATTTTTTATTTATTTTTAACACTAACACATTAAAATCATCATAAAATACTAAAAATAATTTCAAGTTAAAAACATTTTTAAAAAACACTTAAAAAAAACAAACAAAAACTGGGCCAAACATCCTTTATAAAACTAATCAAAAAAGCACAAACACAGGAGATCAAGCTCATCAAACTGGAATTGACAAAGAAGTTACTATCACAACTCAAAATGTTACCAATTAGTATCTAAGCTAAGAGTTTGTTTTTACATTACAAACTGCTTCTAAAATTTCAAATTGATTTTCACATGAAAAAACATCAATTAAAAACACTTTTAAAAAATCACATACACCACACAGGTTGGAACTCATGCCCCATCCCGCAAAGAGTTTACATCTCAAGCTTGGCCCATGCCATTGTGTCCGAAAAAATAGAACGCAAATTAACGACACTTGATACCATCAAGTATAAAGTAACTAGAATAAATATACACGAACCAAGTTCTGCATCTGAACTCAAGTTATCAAAATGACTCGAGGATGGAATTAATTCAGATGGTCTCCAGTTAAAGTATTGAATTTTTACTCTGTTTACTCCTAAGAAGCTTTAATTGTCATGTTTATTGCATGCTTCCGCTGGCATGATGAACCGATTACCAAGCTGAAAGACAAGCTAAGATGAACCAAAGTACAATCAGTAACAAACTACTGCATTTTTTGTTGTAAAGGAGCTTCAAGCAAGGAAGAGTTCCTCTATCAAGATTGAGACAAGGTGTGCACAATTTTTCCAAGAGAGAACTTTTTAATTCCTCGCAAACTTGTTCTTAATCAGATAGGAGCTAATATTTTGCAAGAAGAACAGGATCGCATAAATAAATCCCAAAAAATGTATCTGAGATTCAATATAGAAACAGCTCATGGTATCATTAAGCTATCAAAAGTACACGCACAAAGTTGACATATATGGGGATTATTATTATTATGTATCTGCATTTTAAAACTAAGAGTTACAAAATTCAGGTCTATGTATCCAAACCAATAGAAATTGCAATCTCAGCAGATGGATTTCGCACTCCTCGAAGTTGCACATTTATGATTTAATGCTTATTCTCTATGACCACTCAAGAACTCTGGCACTAAATACTTTTACAGCCGGAATGACTCATTGAATAACTAAGACTCACTGGTTGAGGTTGCATCATCTTTGTGCTTAATCATACCAGAATCCACAAGGACTGGGACCTCTGCCGCAAGCCATGGAGCAAGACCCAAACAAAGTGCATGAGCTATGCCAAACCTAGGACTGGCCAGCCAGGAGCAAAATTCAAAATATTTTATCAGTTCATAATTCCACTAAATGGAAAGGATAAAAAAGAAATTATAAAGTGAGATTGGATGAAATCTAGTAAGATAAAATGTAATTCAAGAAGCAGAACAGTATCAGCAACATAAGAAGTTGGAGGAGATAAATCCATTTTTGACCAGACAAGGGAATGCCCACCTCTGAAAATCAATATTATCTCATGTCAATTTATGCATAATGCATCATTACAACATTAATGCTCAGAGTCCCTAAACCAGACCAACCACCACAAAACAGACAGCCAGAGGTAGTGCAACTACTGAGTCAACAAAGAAAAAAAGTATAACAAAACAACAAAACTCCTTGTAAGAGTCCATTGGAAAATAGCTTACAAATGAAAAGAATCGACAATTGAACTCCATTGATAAAGAAAAAAAACATAATGATATACTACTTCGACTAACATATACAACTCTCTGTGCTATTTCTCCAATTTCACTAATAAATGAAAAATCAGCTATGAATTGAGCATATAAAAGTAAAGTTTCAACATCCCAATAATCCCAAATCTAGCATGTCAACAACACATATCGTTTGATTTCTTCATTCGTTTTCAATCTACATTCATTCTTCAACAAAAAAAATATCACTAATCCACAATATCAGAAATAAATCCTTAATCCACATTATCAAATAAATCGATCAACCCAACACCAATTCAATCTACTTAAAACATACCAATTTTTAGCCCAAAGCGGCTTGAAATGAACCGTCAAACAAATCTTCCCTCCTCTATACATCTACAAACATGATCACCGAAAAGAATTTTTAAAAAAATCAACAAAAATTATCAAAAAGAAAAGGGGGGAAAGGACAAGAAATCAACCTTCTGAGTTTTTCCATCAAGCTGAGGCAACTCGAGTTCAGGCGCGGTAGAAGGGTAAGTAACAGGAATATCAAACTGAAGATCAAACTCGTACTTGAGAAGGTTATGAACATACCAGCACTTGCCAGTCCAACGTGTCCCTTCAGGATTGGCCGCCGATATACGGAACCAATCGTTATCGTTTGACTTGTTCATCTGTGTATAGGCGATCAAAGCCTTGTATTCCTCTTTCAGCCTCGTTGTCCATGCAGCTCCATCTCTTGGACCTGCCTTCGTTGTTAACAGTGGGATCTGGGTCAGTGTTGATTTCGTGTTTGGATCCCATCCCTCCATTTTTTTTTTTGTAACCCTAACCCCCAATTTCAGATTTTATTCATTCTTTCTTTCTTTCGCTCGTTTTAGTAGCTACTTTCCATATGACGTGGCATTTATTATGGATGACAGCTCGTTCGTAGCCACCAGCATTTTTTTATAAAAAAATTACACTATTATTTTAAAAAACTTATTTAGCTATAGTTTGCTGCTAAGATTTGAAGCTAATTTATAACGGCAAGGCTTTTGGCATTGTCAATGTGATTATTAATATTATAAAAAATTTAATTCAAGAAACAAAAATATATAAATTACTAAAACATAAAAAATAAATTGAGAAGTTGATCTTTATTATAAGAAATAAATTTGATGTGAATGTAAATTTTTAAGATGTAAAGATACAAATAAAAAATTATTAAGAGATACCATGATTTAAAATCTCTAATTGTCAATATTATCTTTTCATGATAATTTATTTTTTTATTTACAATATGATTTATTAGATAAATAATAAAGACAATTGAAATAGAAATTAGAAAACAATTATATTGATTTTAAATAAAAATTTAAAAACATACTTTTCTCATTGAAATTTATTCTCTTTCTTCTTCTTCTTCTTAAAAAAGATGTTTTTTGATTAAAAATATTATTTTTAAAAAATAAAATTTTAAAAATTTTAAAAATGAAATTTTAATCGAGCAAACACAAAATTTTAAATCAATAATTTTCACTTGAAATATTAAGAAATTTAACATCAAGGAAAAAATATTAGAATTTGTTTGTCTTTTAATCTAGTCTTCAGGGATAACTAATCTTCAGCATAAATCAACCCTATTGTTTAGGAGATTTGTTATTCTGTTTTGATTTGTTTTAGATTTCGATTTCATCCTATGTAAAAAACTATATATAAAGTCTTCAATTATGTCAATAATACACATATCATTTCTCTCAATCTCTTGTATTATTTATCAGCAAAACACCAAAATAATTCCAACATTATGGTATCAGAGCTTGGTTAGGTCATAATGCCAGAGATGTCAACAGAAGGGGGATTTGTGCAGCCTTCAATTCCATGATTGGACGGACACATTGATCATTGGTGTATGCTCATGGAGAATTTTCTCTGTTTAAAAGAATACTGGAGCTTAATCGAGGATGGAATTCCAACAGTGATTGAAGGAGTTCAACCCACCCCAATCCAGATCAAGGCAATTGAAGATGCAAAATTGAAGGATCTCAAGGCGACGAATTATCTCTTCCAAAGTATTGATCGTTCAATTTTAGAAACAATTTTGAACAAGGAGTCCGCCAAAAGCATTTGAGATTCTTTGAAAACAAAATTTCAAGGAACAACACGAGTACAACATGCACAACGACAAGCCCTTCAAAAGGAATTTGAGATGCTAAACATGAAGGCAGGTGAGTCAGTAACTGTTTATTTTGCTTGTACAATGACTATTGTGAACAAAATGAAATCAAGTGGTGCAAAGAACTTAACTGATTTAACCATTATTGAAAAAATCTTGCGATCCATGACATCCATATTTGATTATGTGGTCTGTTTTTCTTAGGGATCAAAAGATCTTGATGTAATCTCTCTAGATGAACTGCAAAGTAGTCTAATGGTTCATGAACAATGTTTAAATGCTCATTCCATGGAAGAGCATGCTTTGAAGGTAACAATAGGAGACTCATCAGGTTAGCGAGGCAGTGGATAGGCTTTTCAAGGATCCAATAGAAGCAGAGGTAGAGGTGGTGGAAGACATTTTCTTGATAAATCCACTATTGAGTGTTATTATTGCCATAAATTAGGACATTTTGCATATGAATGTCCTAAAAAGCAAGGTGAAAGGGAGGTGAACTATGCTGAAGGAGAAGGAGAAGAAATGCTATTGATGGCATATATAGGTGAGAAGACAGTGGCGTGAAAGAGTTATGGTTCCTTGATTTTCGTTGCAACAACCACGTGTGTGGTAAAAAAGAGCTATTTGATGATTTTGATGAACTTTTAGAGAGACAGTAAAGTTGGGAGATAATTCCAAAATGATTGTTGCTGGAAAATAAAAAATCAAAATGTCTGTGAATGGTTTTATTCAAATCATTATAAATGTTTTCTATGTTCCAGGATTGAAGAACAACTTGTTAAGCATGGGTCAGCTAACTGAGAAGGGGCTTGTAATCCTCATTCAACAGGAAACAAGCAAGCTTTACCATTATGAGAGAGGATTGATTATGGAGATTGTCATGTCTTCAAATAGGATATTCAAATTAATTGCTCAAGTGCAGTCCAAGACGTGTCTTGAGTCTCAAGAGTCCAGTGAGCAGATGCAGTCCAACAAATGCAGCAAGCAGGTGTGCTTCCAAGCCTCATCAGAAGAGAATGTTATGCTTTGGCATAACACATATGGACATCTTAACTTTGTTTGATTGACTCTTCTTCAACAAAAATAGATGGTGACAAGATTACCTCAACTGGGTGCATTATCAAAGGTGTGTTAAGACTGTTTAAGTGGAAAACAACAAAGAAAATCTTTTCCTAAAGAATCCACATGGAGAGCTACTCAGGTTCTTCATCTTATACATGCTGATATTTGTGGTCCCATTACACCTGTTTCAAATAGCAACAAGAAATATATAATCACATTTATAGATGATTATGGTCATAAAATCTGGGCTTATTTGCTTGTTGCTGAGTTTGACGCCTTTGCTGCTTTCAAATCCTTTAAGAATCATGTTGAAAAGGAGGTTGGTTCATGCATTCATAGCCTTCACACTAATCATGGAGGTAAATTTATTTCACAAGAATTTGTAGATTTTTTGTGATGAGCATGATATACATCATCAACTTACAACAACCTTCTCTCCTCAGCAAAATGGAGTCTCAAAGAGGAAAAATCGAACCATCATGAATATGATTCAAAGTATATTGTTAGCAAAGAACATGCCAAAGAGATTTTGGGCCGAAGCAGTCAATTAGTCTATTTATGTTTTAAATAGAAGTCTAACATTTGCAGTTCAAAACAAAACTCTGGAAGAAGCCTAGAGTGGAATCAAACCAACAGTTCATCACTTAAAAGTGTTGGGTTGCATTGTGCATGCCCATGTCTTTAATTGCAAAAGAAGGAAACTTGATGTTAAAAGTATGAAGTGTGTCCTACTTGGCATCGATAAAGAGTCCAAGGCCTATCATTTATATGAACCAACATCTCATAGAATTATAGTAAGTAGAGACATAGTGTTTGATGAGATCAACAGCTGGGACTAGAATAAAAGCCTAGAAGTTGCTAATAATGTTGTCTTAGAATGGGGAGATCAAGATGATGAATATGGAGCTGACAACATTGATCAATATGATGGAGCTGACAGTGAAGGGATTGATCAACATGGTGGAGCTAACAGTGGAAGCAGTGATCAACATAGTGCTCAACATTTTGATCAAGAAGTCATCATCACTGAAAGCCATCCCGAATCACATGCAAATGCCAGTACTTTAGAAGACAATAACAACACACGTAGCGAACCAGAAAAAGAGCATAGAAGACCTATATGGATGAGGGATTATATCAGTGGGGGAGATTGTTATGCAAAGGAGTAGTCCTACATGGTCATGTTTATTGCCGAGACTGACCCTGAGTTCTTTGAGGAAGCTGTGAAAGATGCAAAATGGAGAATGACCATGAATGTAGAAATGGATGCAATCGAGCGAAATGATACTTGGGAGCTAACTTTCTTACCTCCTGGAGCTAAGAAAGTTAGGGTCAAATGGGTGTATACAAGACAAAATTCAATGAAAATGGTGAGATTGATAAGCACAAAGCTCGGTTAGTTGCAAAAGGATACACTCAAGAGCATAGAATCGATTACACTGAAGTGTTCACACCAGTAGCACGTATGGATACAATTCATTTAGTCATTTCAATAGCAGCTCAAAAACAGTGGACATTTTTGTAGCTTGATGTTAAGTCAACCTTTTTGCATGGAAATCTTTCTGAAGATGTATTTGTTGAGAAACCTCCAGGTTTTGTGAAGAAAGGTGATGAGAAAAAGGTATACAAATTAAAAAAGGCATTGTATGAGTTGAAGCAGACTCCTCGAGCATGATATAGTCGCATCAAATCATATTTTTTGAAGGAAAGCTTTGAAAAATGTCCATATGAGCATAACCTATTTATCAAAGCCAATGAAGGAGGTAAAATCCTAATTGTTTGCCTCTACATATATGATTTAATTCTTACTGGCAATAATGAACACATGATTACAACTTTTAAGACATCCATGATGCATGAACTTGATATGACTGACTTAAGAAGAATGAGGTATTTTATGGGTATAGAAGTGTTGCAAAAGCAGGAGGGTATCTTCATTCATCAAAGAAGATATGTGTATGAAGTGTTATAGAGGTTTGGCATGGATAAGTGCAATCTTATGCTTAATCCAATCGAACCTAGACTCAAACTCATACAAAATGCATCTGGAGAAAAATTGGACAATAGTTACTACAAGCAAATTGTGGGTAGTCTAATGTATTTAACTACCACTCGGACCGACATTATGTTTGTAGTAAGTTTGTTGTCTAGATACATGGATCATCCTACAACAATTCATTTTGAGGTAGCCAAGAGAGTATTGAGATATGTGAAGGGAACTTGTGAATTTGGAATATTGTACAACAAGAAAGGAGAAGACAAATTAATTGCTTACATCGACAATGATTACGTTGGGGATTTAAATGACAACAAAAACACCTCAGGCTATGTTTTTATGTTCAACTCAGGGGCAATATGCTGGTCATCCAAGAAGCAACCAATTATTACATTATCTACCACGGAAGCTGAATTCGTAGCTGCTGCTTCATGTGCTTGTCAAGTGATGTGGATGAGAAGAATCATGGCAAGCTTCAATCTACTTGAAAATGATAGCACAACTGTCTTCTGTGACAACAACTCAACCATTGAGTTGTCAAACAATCCTGTTCTACACAGGCGAAACAAACATATAGACATCAAGTTCCACTTCCTCCGTGAACTCACAAAAGATAGTATTGTCAAGTTGATTCATTGTAATATACAAGAGCAGATAACAAACATAATGACCAAACCCTTGAAACTATACGCGTTCATTAAATTTAGAAGTTTGATGGGGTCTGCACGTTTCCAGGTATAAACTAAGTGTTTGTAAGTACTTAGTTTAATAGAGTATGTTAGAATCTGTTTGTCTTTTGAGCTAGTCTTTAGGGATAACTGATCTTTAGCTTAAATAACTCATATTGTTTAGGAGATATATTATAATGTTTTGATTTGTTTTAGATTTCTATTTCATCCTTTGTAAATGACTATATATATAGTCTTCAATTATGTCAATAATACACATATCATTTCTCTCAATCTCTTGCATTATTTATCAATAAAACACAAAAATAATTCCAACAAAAACATATAAAGATCTACAGTAAAAAATAATTAAATAGATATTTTATTTGTATTGAATATTCTCGAGGGAAATTTTAAACAATTAAGCACATATAATTATTTAAAAACAAAGTTGTTAATTTTATCATAAAAATATAATATTATTTAAAAACTATGACATATTTATAAGGAAAAAAAACTTACAAATAATCATTATCATTATTTTGAATGCCTTATCTATAATAATTAGAAATTTTAACACCCAACAATATTAAAAAAAATTAAAAAAATAAATGACAGAACAAAATAAATAGATTTTAAAAAATTATGTGACTTGAAGAATAAATAAAAATAAAAAAAACAAAGAGAAAAAAATATCAATTTTCAAATGATCATCAACATGGATTAAAATTTTAATATTAAAAAAAACCTTAATAATAGTGGAAATAATAAAAATTGAAAATAAAAACTAAGAGCATGTATAAATAAACATGAAAAAAATAAGAACCATTTAAGAAATATATAAAAATTAAAGGAATTAAAATAAAATCAAAGATTAAAAGCACAAGGGCCGAAATGAAAAACACATATAATAAATTTCATTAATAGAACAAAATTGAAACAAATCTAAACTTTGGTACCAAAAAATTAAACAATTTAACACAAAACTGGAAATTAAAAGTTTGAGGATCGAAGTGCAAGTAAAATTTATAATCAATTTACATGGAAGGATAAAATTGAAACAAGTCACAACTTTAATACTGGATATATTAAGGATTTCAAACCAATCAGGAAATTAAAAGACTAGAGACCGAAATGAAACTACAATATATAATCAATTTCAATTGAAGAAAAAAATTGAAACAAATCAAAGCCTATAGAACAAAAATAACAATCACACATAACAATCGAAAGATCAGGGACTACAATGAAAACCCAACAAACAGCGAGGGCTGGTGTGCAATTTTGCTCGCAGGAGAGAGAAAAGGGGAAAAAAACCTCAACCAACCACCGACACGTCTCTAGCCATCTTAGACCCCCACACGTCGCACCAGGAGGAAGAGAATGTGGCAAAAAATAATTCTAGACGCCGATAGAGCATTTTTTGATGTCGTATGACACCACACGTGTTGTCCAAAACCCGCGTGAGTTGGAAATGGACGGCGTGTCCAACGACACGCCAACAATAATTCGGCAGAAAATATAATAAAAAAATTGTAAATTACTGCCACACCCCTATAGATAACTCATGGATTTTGTCTTATATGAGAGTATTTACGTATTTGGCTATTTTAAAAAAATGTGCAATGTGCTGTGTACTGTGCTTTTTTGTCTTATATGAGAGTATTTTTGTATTTAGCGATTTAAAAAAACTTGTGCAATAACCTTTATGCCCCCGACGGTAACTATGCTTTTTTTTTTGTCTTATATATGAGTATTATGGTTGTTTTACTGTGCATAAAAAGATAAAAAAAATCAAAAATACCCTCGGACCCAAGGCTAAAAATACAGTAAATTGAGGGGCGAAATAATAATTTAACTATTCAAATCCACAATACCCTTGAGTCTGGATGAATAATGAAAATCACTCTTCACTCACTGTTTAAACTCCCGATCTATTTTAGCTGTTTTAGTAATAAAAAGAAGAGAAAAAGTTGAAGGTGGAGGCTATTTTTATTTATTTATTTATTTATTTATTTAATGATAAAATTGTAATATATAATATAAAACTCTTAGTTATAAATAAATTATAATAATAAATTTGTAAAATGCTAGATATATACTGTTGATTTTTTTAGAAATTTATTAATGGAATGTTTAGAACAGTGGTGACTATTGATTTTTATTTTTTTAAAATATATTAAAATAATATAAATACTTAAAATGTTATTTTTAAAATTTATTATTGATTTCAGCCTATCAAAACATTTTAAAACATATAAAATATATATTTTTGTAAAATCATATTTTTTTTAAAACTTTAGCGGAAACGCATTGCGTGGTTTTCTTAAATTGTTTTTTCCTAAAAAACATATCAAAATAATAAATATTTTTAATATCAATATATCAAAATAATTAAAAAAATAAATTCCAGGCAATTTTGTTTTTTTAATTTTTTAACAAAATTAATTCCAAGCAATTCAACGCGTTTCATCCCAATCCCAAACTACCCACCAGTGTTTAGTGTGATTTTCGAACTACATTTTAGACCAAATAATTAATTTTAGGAAGTTAGAAAGGTAATTTTACCACATAAGAAAGAAAACGCGCACACATGCACTAGCGCCGGGGCCTTTTACGCTCTGCAACGACATCGTCGTCGTCGTCGTCATCAATTTACCTATTTATAAAGCCAAAAAGCCCTATCCCAAAAGGTGTCAAACGCCAACAACGTCAAATCCCGCTGATTTCAAAAAAATAAATCAATATCTCAATTCTACGCTTTTTCTAGCGACAAAACCACATCTCTCTTCCTTCAAACCCTAACCCACCCATTCACTCCAAAATCAAAATCCCCGCCGTGTACAGAACCAAATTCTACGCCCAACAATAGCTTCAATGGACCAAGCGCGCTCTCTCCTGACCGCAGCGAATTCTCACGGCGATTTGACCGTTAAGCTCTCCTCTCTTAAGCAAGCCAAAGATGTTTTATTGTCACTCGAGCCGTCGCTGGCGGCTGAGCTTTTTCCTTCCCTAGTCGAACTGCAGTACTCGCCGGAGGGAATCGTCCGACAAAAGCTTGTCGAGTTAGTTTCGAAACCCTAGTTCTACGTTTTTTTGGTCAATTCATCCTAATTTCTGTTATGAAAGCTCGAATTTAGCTGCTAATTGTGTGATCATGAGAAGGTAGTTTTAGGGTTTCTTTGTAATTGTCAATGTGCTTATGCATACTAGCTTTCTCATTTTTTTGTGATTGATTGTTTATAATAAAATGGCTTCTGTATTGTTTTTGTTTTATGTGGCTGTCAGGGTAATTGAAGAAATTGGTTTGAAAGCAATGGAGAATTGCTCAATACTAATTCCGGTGTTATTGGCACTTTTAAGAGATAACGATTCTATTGTTGCAAGGGAGTCTATTGTTAGTGGCACACATTTATATTGTGGTGTTCTAGAGGAAATGGCATTGCAGGTATCTTTCTGTCTCTATCCAACTATCCCTTTTTTGGGCGACTAATCTGAAGTTCAATTCAACTTGGTTTGTTGTCATTTTGGATGTAGCTTATAAAGAATTTTCCCTTTATTTTGTCAGACATTTCAATGTAATCCATCGTTTCTCTTGCTATTACTGAAATTCTCACTTGTTTTTTTAGTTAAAATGCTTTATTTCATCTTCTCACTTTTTTTATCATGCTTATTTTGGAAAATTATAGCGTCACCGGCGTGGTATGGTTGAACGATGGCTCGAAGGGCTATGGATATGGATGATTAAGTTTAAGGAAGCTGTCTTTGCAATTGCATTGGAGGTATGGCGTGAATATGATTATTTATTTGAAGAGCAACTTATTCCCCATATATAAGTCAAGTCATGTCATGTGTTTTCTTTCCTTCTTTTTTTTGCTGGTGGGGGTATCATTGTGTGGGTGTATGGGGTTTGTTACAAAAATTATCTATTCATTCCTCTGCCATTTGCTGTGTTTAGAAGAGCTAGCTAGCTTGTGAGCAATTGGATTTTTGCAACCTTCATGTTAAATGGCTATAAGAAAGTTTCTTGGGCTTAAAGTAACTCAACAAAACTATTGGCAGTAGACAGTGATATTATGTTATTCATGTCAATGACGGAGGGATTCTTTTTTCATTGAACTGTTATAACATCAACTGCTGCCTATACTGATTAAGTCAAGTCTTTTCAATTTGGGGGAACTTTCTATTCCTTTGCACGAGGCATTTGAAACATATTTGATAAACTGAATGTTGCTTTAATTTGACTGTAGCCTGGACCTGTTGGGATAAAGTTGCTGGCGTTGAAATTTTTGGAAACATACATCTTACTTTTTACCACCGAGACCAATGATTCTGATAGACTTGTTGCAGAAGGTTTTGCATTCTGACCTTTGATAGTTTATTTCTATAAGAGGACTTGATTGTGGTCTTTTCTGTCTGAAGTCTTTTCTTGACTTTGATCTGTGGTTTCTTAAAAAAGAGGTAATAGCTATGCCTTCTGATTTGTCTCTAATTCCTACAGGAAGCGGAAGCAGACAGTTGTTCAACATTTCATGGGTAGCTGGTGGGCATCCTGTTTTGGATCCAGTTTCTCTGATGTCAGATGCCAATAAGACACTTGTCATTCTTTTGGATTTTTTATGGTCACCTGGTAGTCTTCCTGGTGCATTGATGATCGCTGTTGTCAATTGGTGAGCCACAGCTTTTAATAAATTAGTGTATATTAGTAAATGAACATGGATATGATATGGTTATAATGGTTCATTGCAATTTTGTTATGATAGATTTTATATTTTTATGGTGCCTATCTTCTTTTGTGACAACTCTCAAATTAACCGTGCCCTTTCCTTTTTCCATCTTTGCTATTTTCTTTCTTGATTGTTTTTGGGTAAATAGTTTCTTGACATTTTCTTTGGGAGTCTAAAGAGCCAAAACCTTGAAGTGCATCCTTTATTTGGCTATAATGAGATATGGTCAGCTTCCATGTTGTGGGATTACTATCAGAAATCTTATGTCTGTTGCTCTTTGTTATCATCTGGATAGTGTGGGTCATTCATTCTATCCATTTAAATGCATGGAAGGTATAAAGGCTTTCTGAGCATCACAGGATGCCTTCTTAAGGAGGGGAAAACTATTTGTACGATGCCATTTTTTATAATTTATTTGTGGCACATTAATACCATCTTTGTGCACCTAATTATTGCTCATACCCAAATAGTTGTTTTGTTTGTCTGGATATCCGGATGCATTCATCAATATCAGCCAGTGTTTATTCTCATTTGGCATGTTTATGACATATATAGCAGAAGCGTTTTTTTGTACTTTATCCTAGCTCTTATGCATTCAAGCACCCGCTAACAATATGCCCCCCCCTCCCCCATATGTAAAGACATGTGGGTGTGCAATATGCCATTTCCCCTCATTTTCAGCTTCGCTGTGCCCTTCACTCTTCCAAAAACTTTTGCAGGCTTGTTTGCTGCGTCATTGAATAATTTTCCTTATCCCAGCTGGCTGTTTAAGTAGCCATTAACCTTAGTATGCTACGTGAACGTGAACATTTGATTTCAATCATATTAAATCATGCATGAATTTTCCAGCTCTGGTCTGATGGGTATTTTCCAATTAACAAAAGCCTTGAGTTTGTTTATAGATGTAACTGCATAGTAGCTTGAGCTACATTATATTCAAGATCTTAGAGGGATAATCAAAATTTGGAAGCAGGTTGTAGTGCAAGTTCAACTGCTTGTTTGTGGTATGATTGCAGCATGCTGACCAAATCTCTTATGAGGAATTATTGGGCCGGG
The DNA here is from genome assembly GCA_009078335.1 of Salix brachista. Classification (NCBI taxonomy): domain Eukaryota; kingdom Viridiplantae; phylum Streptophyta; class Magnoliopsida; order Malpighiales; family Salicaceae; genus Salix; species Salix brachista. The sequence continues at coordinate 7,153,278 of CM018573.1, read as the reverse complement.
ATACTGCTGCATTGGTGGTTCAGACAATGGGAGTTACAGGGCTAGACAGCGCCTATGTTTTTTTGGATACATCTGAGCACCATTTGCCAAGTGATAGGAATGGTTAACTGATGGTAAATGATCTCCCCAGGTGCTGAGAAAGACTGGGTAGTCAAGCTATGCAGTTTATGCGTTGTAAACTGTTAGAGAGATGATATGCTTTATAAATTTTTTTGACGATGTCCTAGATATTTGAAAATGTACCTATTGTTTTGTTACAGTTAATGCACAGCTCAACACCTTAATTAATCGAAATTATTTTTTAATTGGGGATTTGCTTGCTATACATGCTATTCATTTATCACGTTCCAAATTTCTGTCAACTGTTTTAGCTGCAATGCATTTTTTGCATGAAATTTATGTATATCTGCTGGCTTTATTGTCAGTAATAGTAACTCAGCTTATATAATCGAGTTCTGTCTGCTAGGTCATTGTCCATAATGTCAAATGTAATATCTGGGTTCTGATGGCTTTTGAGTTGGGTGCTGAATTTTTTCTTTGAGATTGGATTGTGCAATATGTGCATCAGCTTAGCCTTGACACTGGAACCTATCATTCTCTAAAAATAGATTAGAAGTTTGCAAATGGGCCTTTGCCATCCAGCAGGATTATATGCAGAAAGGAAGACATTGTAACTGTGGAACTTTTTTTGCCTGGATACTTTTCACCAAAGTCAGTGAATGAGTCTTAATTTGTTCTGATTCTAAAAGCTTCTGGAAAGAGTGGGTAAAAGGAGTCATCAATATGACTATCGGGTGAACACTAATGACTTTTCATTATCCTCGAAGTATTTACATGGATGGGAGTTTTATTTTGTTCGTGCTCTTGTGGATTGTAACTGAAGCAAATATGCTTGGAATTTTACATTTAACCATCAAAAGAGATGGAAAAAAATACACAAAAATATTTGCAATATATCTGTACTTAAAAAGCATGCTTGGAGTTTTGCTTCTGGCTGTCACATGCAAATATCTAGGTGATGATGGTGCTGTTGTTTAAGGGTTGCAAATGCTTAGTCTCAGTTTCTATGCTGTCATCTTTTTTGATGATCTTCAGATGCTAAATATTGTTTACACAGATGACTATGTTTTGCTGAGTTATTTCTTCAAATTGCAGTATTTGTACTTAGTTACCAGGTTTACATACATTATGAATGCATAGGCAAAACCTATTTGCTATTTTATTATGTCGGTATGAGAACAAGGTCCTTAATTGTTGTTATGAGGGTATTTTAAATCCCAAAGAAGTATTGTGTGGCAGGGATATAATGATAAAAGGGTAAAGAAATTCATGGAACTTCCCTGGAGAATGGCAGACACATTCCCAGTTGAACTCCATGAATTTATCAAAACAAACTCGTTTCCTCTTAAAATGAGGTTATCTTCATGTTGAACAAAGATAGGCTGTTTGAATGGACAGCTGCCTCTTCTTTGAGATATGTTCACAAAATATGAGAATGTCATATTTTTGACGAAATATACTATTGAAAGCAACGGTGTTCCCCCCTTCAGATACAAGGCTGTATATTAGATGATAAAAATAAATGCAACATATATCAAAAGATTTTATGTGGTAGCATTGATGCTTTGTATGCTGGAGTACTGAAGGCTTTCACATAATTTAGAAAAACTCAATAGGCATTTTGTCATAGTAAATGGTTTTGCAATAATATTGATGTTATGAAAGCTTTGATTGAGGGTTTGTTTTGATGAATTGAATTCATTACTCTTATGCTGCTTTCTTTGAGGTGGTATTATGGTCATAGTTTGTCATATACAATGGGATCGGATGTTTGGATGCGTGATTGCAGCTCCACTTGTTATACACTGGCGTCTTTTCTTATTTTCAGAATAGTTAAACCAAATTAATCAAGTACTCAATTGTTATTTTCTTGGATTCTCCCAAGAGTAGATATCTCAGTTGATTATGTGCAGCAGTATGCAGGAGCTCTAAAATAGACTTCTTTGGCTACAAGATTTCATCATTTATAGCATCCATTCCTTTAGTGTTCATCGTGTTGTAAAGCTATGGAATGTTCATTGGTTAATGTGGACCATCTCAGTTCCAAAATTCTTCATGACCTTTAAAGATAGTGTTTATAGTTGTCCATTAGTTCTTACTGGTGACAAGCACACAATTTCAAAAGCTAAGCATGAGTAACTCTAAAGGGAACCTATCTTGTTTGACAATAAAGGAAAAGAAAAGGTCTAGATTTTGTTGGTGGCTGATGCCATGAAAGAGTTAAGAAGATTCAGTGAGGGGATTGAAAGATACCGTAGCATACTTATGCAGTGCAATGGGTGATATTTCATCATTTGATTCTCTTCTTGATATGTCATAGAATATGGATTACCTTCATAAGCCTTTATGACAAGTCTTGAGAAGTTAATTGAACCCAAAAGGGGAGAGCTTAAGGACTAGCATGTGTTTAACCTTTTTCACCGTTTATGACATCATAAACAGATTAATTTTTAATTGGACTTGATTCCCATATGGAGTTAGTAATTCATTGTCAATGTTAATTGTTAATATGGTAATACAAGCCGGTTCCAGTTTCTGTTTAATTTCACACATGGAAGTTTTTATTTATTATTATTATAAAAAAATAATTCATACCGGGTGAGATTAGGATACAACATTATTGTTGGTCTATATTGTTGTTCTAGCATGTCCCCTTACTGCCCAGTCAATTTTCAATTTCCTGGTTGCCCTGTAAACTCTCAAGTGTGTTGAACTTAATAAATCCAGCTAATGTGAATCTATCTACCTTTTCAAATGGAAGATTTTTTATTCTCCTTTCTGTAATCTTGTTCCTTTTCTATTTGAATAAAACTTCCTTTTGTCTGTAATGGTTGTATAACTATGTGCATTTGAGGATTACAGTGAGCTTAATGATCGAGAACTGGGAAAGGTGTGGGTTTTCTATGCATTTGGCCTTCAAATGATTGTCATCTTCTATCTCATACCTGGTTTATATGCTCTACATGTATTGTTCAAGCATTTCCCTTTGGCCTTTACTGTCTAATTTGGCTTTAAACTCTAATATATATGTTGTGGGGTACAGTTGTGATGAACCCTTTTTATTTGTCTTATCAATAGCTTCCCTTCCTAGCAATGTTTTCAGATAATGTCTTTTAATCATCCTTGGATTCTATTTTTCTAAAGTACTTTGACCTAAAGTCTCAATGAATTTTTATGCTTTGTTCAAATATCATTTTTGATATCATTTAGGTCCTTGTTTTGTTTCTTTCTCAGAGTTTCTCAAATTACTCTGTGCATGGTATTATATTAGTTTCTTCTGTATCTGATGACCTACTTATCTGTCTGACAGTCTTGCAGCTGTAGCACGGAAGAGGCCGCTTCATTATGGGACTGTTTTATCTGCCTTGCTTGATTTTGATCCAAAAGTTGAGAAGGGATGTCATGCTGCTAGTATTCAATACTCTTTAAGAACTGCTTTTTTGGGATTCCTGCGATGTACTTATCCAACCATCTTGGAGGTGAAGTTGCTTGGCATTTTACCCTCTTTTTGATAAAAAAAAATCCTTCTCACTCTGCATTACATGCCTTTATTCAATACGTAACTGTACACTAATTTACAGGTAAAAACCTTATCCTCATGTTCAATAAGGAAAAAAAAGTTCATTAAATTCTGAAATCACCAATTGCATCCCAATAAAATTAAAGGAATTTGAAAGTTAAGAAAACTACCAAATCATTCAATTCCTTGTTGTGGAGTCTATAAATAACTATTTCAGTCTCCCCCTTCCCTACTGCTGTTGGTTTTATGGCAGTTATAGCCCTTCCTATCAATTCTATGTTTTAACCAGAACTGCTGCTGATCTTGGCGCCACTTGCCACTTGCAAAATCTTTTAGCTCCTATCCTCCCGGGCCACGGGTATTCTATATCACAAGCATGTGTGCACACTGCACATGATTTTTTTAGAGACATTCTAGACTACATAGTACTGTCCATATGTGGTCTTTAAGGATGAAGCATCAACACAAATGAAATGTTACCCTGCTTTGAAACTGAAATGAATTTTTTTTTATCAAGGGAAGTGTTATCATAATTCTTTTATTTATCTTCACACTGACAAATTCGGTTTTTATTTCATTTCCAGTCAAGGGATAAATTGTTAAGGGCGTTACGTGCAATGAATGCTGGGGATGCTGCTGAGCAAGCTATCCGGCAAGTTGATAAAATGATTAAAAACAATGAGCGAACTTCTCGTGAAGTCAGGTTTAGCAGGGTAATTACCCTTTCAATATACTGTCCATCACAGCTGTAATCGCTCTTGTTATTGTTTGGATTATAATCTTTCACTGAATTTTGATTGCCTTGTTTGTTTCTGATCCTTAGGATGATCAACCGACAAGCCAACTGGCTGTTTCAGGAGATCAGCTACGGAAAAGATGTGTGCCTATGGATAATGAAGAGCAAGCTAATGGTCATGAAATGGCTCAAAAGCGGATTCGTTATGGTCCTAACATTTTGTCAACTTCACCAATCCCAATCAATGACTCTGGACCGGATTCTGTATCTGTTAATGGCGTCTCTGCTAATGTTCATGTATCAGATAGTGATTTGACTCCTGCAGAACAAATGATTGCAATGATTGGTGCATTGCTTGCTGAGGGAGAGAGGGGTGCTGAATCACTTGAACTTCTTATTTCAAATATTCATCCTGACCTGCTTGCTGATATTGTCATTACTAATATGAAGCATTTGCCTAAGTCCTCCCCTCCTTTAACAAGGCTTGGCAGCTTACCAGTAACCATGCAAAATTGCTCTTTAAGTAGTCCAGCACAGGTAGTGGCACCATCAGCTCCAGTTTCTTCTGCACAAGGACCCTTTCCTGTGGTTACTACATGCAATGTATCATTGTCTGATACACCCATTGTCAATAATTTCCCTGTAGATTCAAAACGTGATCCAAGAAGGGTATGTTCACTAGCCTATAATTATTTTTTACCATGTGCCTGTGTGCTCAGTCTATCCGAGCCACATGTTGCTTGAGATACTGAATTATCCTTTATTTTCAAATAACTTTCTAGTTGCTTTCTCAGGATCCACGCCGCTTGGATCCACGCCGTACTGCTACATCGGTTGGTGTTCCATCCGTTGCCATTGTGGATGACCATGGTGGAATGCAACCTGAAATGGACGACTCTGTTTCTTTGAGTAAGGCTTCTCCTCTTCCTGTTGTGACATCAGTTGAGAATCCTCTGGAACCTCATATTTCAAACAGCAAAATTGAGGATAACAGTTTAGAAGGTCTACTGGTTTCTAAAACTGATCAAGTAAGCATGAACGAGGAGGTTATCTGTAGACCTGAGGAAATTGTCCCCATGTCAGAGGCCAATGCTTCTTCAGATCAAACATTTTCTCCTCCTCACACTTCTGAGGAGGGTGATGTTGTATTGAAGTTGTCAGATTTTGAAGTGGCATCTGGTGCTGTCATGTTATCTGTGATGGAACCTGAACAGCTTTCTCCAGATGTCTCAAACATATCTGTGCCTGAAGAGATCTGTCAAGTTGATTTACCTCAGCTTCCCCCATACATTGAACTCACTGAAGAACAGCAGAATACTGTGAGACGGTTAGCAGTTGAACGGGTTATTGAATCTTACAAGCATCTCTCTGGGACTGAATGCATCCAGACACGCATGGCATTACTCGCTCGATTAGTTGCTCAGGTAGGACCAACAATGATCTGCATGTAGTGTGCAGAATAATATATTAGTATAAGCCGGATCAGGAGTTAAAGATTATAAACGCTGCTCGATGCTAACCTGCTATCCTATACATGTTTTTTCAAAATCATAGAGTAGTTTTTTTTTCTTTTCAGATCAATGCAGATGATGACATTGTTGTGATCCTGCGAAAACATGTTTTAGTGGATTATCAACAGCATAAGGTATTTCCTCTCTCGAACTAGCAGTTTCAACTTGTTTTGATGTATCTTCTATTGCTTTATGTCTTGCTGCTTTGAAATTTGTCTAAGTGTAGAATTCATCCACGGTGATATCTTTTATGACATGCATGGAAATTTGCAACTCTTTCTAACTAACATTCATGCTGTGAGTGTGAGTTGATAATCATCAAAGTTGGTGTTCCATTATTTTTGGTGCCGCATAATGTTTGTGAAGTTAAATCTTATAAAAATCTAGAAATTGTGCCTATGCTGTTTTGATGAGAAATAAACAACATTTAGTAGTGTTTTCTGAAGAAGTTTATGATCAATGAAATGTACTTTCTTTAAGAATTTGTTGCCACGAGTACATTTTTCATTATTGGAGTCAATAAGCTTAATGTCGTCTGTTTTTTACTTTTTTAATTTTCTGTTATCTGACTTTTCATTTCTTTTTTGTCAGGGGCATGAAGTTGTGTTGCATTTTTTGTACCATCTACACTCTCTAACAATTTTAGATTCCGTTGGAAGTGCTTCATATGCTGCTGTTCTATATGAGAAATTCCTTTTGGCAGTGGTATGGATTCTTCTTCAGCGGCTTGTCTTAAATGACATGTTTACAAATAATAATTTAATCTCTTAATACAGGCCAAATCTTTGTTGGATGCTTTTCCAGCTTCAGACAAGTCTTTTAGTAAACTTCTTGGTGAAGTTCCTTTCTTACCTGAGTCTGCCTTCAAATTGCTAGATGATCTCTGCCAGTGTGATATTTTTGATTCACATGGAAAAGAGGTTCACGATGGTGAGCGAGTAACTCAGGGACTAGGTGCTGTATGGAGTTTGATTTTGGGGCGTCCAAATAACCGGCTGGCATTCTTAGATATAGCTTTGAAGGTAACTTGCCTATGCTAATCTGTTGGCATTGAGTATGATTTGTATGTTAAATTCATGCTTATGAACAACCGGCTGGCATTCTTAGATACAGCTTTGAAGGTAATTTGCATATGCTAATCTGTTGGCATTGAGTATGTTTTGTATGTTAAATTCATGCTTATGAAATGCTTCACTTTGAGTCAGTTATTCTCTGTGTGATATTGGAGGAGAGTGATTTGATGTGGACATTTTTTAGGAATTCCAAAACCTTCTCCTTTTAGTTCATAAAACCCTCAGGTGTTCCTTGTATTTAAAACTCAGATAGCCTAATTTTGGATTATCTAAAGGTGAACTAATTCTGAAAGGAGACCTTCCCTGTGCGAGGAAGATGCTAATGCAGATTGGAAACATTTATGGGCTTCCTTACCTGATATGGATTTTATTGCTCCTTTTATATTGGCTGTCCATTATTATGAACAAGAAATGTGAAACCTATTGCAAATATGAGATAATAAAGCTGGGTACTGATGCCAGCAATAGTGACATGAATCTGGTTATGTTATTCACTGTTTTTCAGTGAAAGCTGGTTTTTTGGCATAGCATCATCACTGTTTTCTCACCCTGTCTGATGCATTTATGAATCATGTCTGATCAATCTTGTATAAGTGTTTTATTTTTGCAAGTTGGTTTGGTTAAATAGTCCGACTTTTATACTAATTTTATCCATCATTTTACACAAAAAGTCCCTCTGATGCTTTTTATTAATCTAATATGAAGAATTGGTGAAGCTCCACTAGAAGGCATTTTAGCAGTCATATATAGAAAGTACTCCTATGAACTACAAATAACATTTATTACTGATGCATTTATATCTTGATGGCAGTGTGCTGTTCATTCACAAGATGACATTCGATCAAAAGCTATCAGGCTGGTATGCTTTCCTTTTTGGCCTTCAAAACTGTTGGCATTCTGCTAATGGACTTCAGAAGCTGCTGGCTTGAATTTTCATGTCAAACTGAATTTCACTTCTACCCACAGTGATTGAAACTGGATCATTTTCTCTACATGTATTTTTTTCTGGGCAGGTGGCAAACAAACTCTATCAGCTAAACTACATATCACAAAATATTGAGCAATTTGCAACAAATATGCTGCTCTCTGCTGTGGAACAACGTGCTTCAGATATCAATCCTTCACAGTCAGTATCCACTGATCAGGTATGGAAAATATACTTTGTATGACATTCATATATTATTTATTGAGGTCAATGCTATCTTAAATGTGGAGGCTTTCCTTCATTAATCTTGCGGGGTGTCTGGAGGGATATGAATGTTGGATTTTGCTTTTACTGGGCCTTCAAATGTGAGCTATACACCCTGATTGAATGGATGGATTATTCCTCCAGATTGAAGGCATGTACCATGACCGGAGGTATATAGTTATGCTCCTTCTATGCCCTGAACAATTCAACAGTTGTGTGCTAGTGTCTCCTATGACAGACCAGGAGAGTTAGTATATACCTCAAATATTTCTCTCCTTTTATAACAGTTTCTAATCTGTTTAACATGGGTGCTAAATAGTTCTTTTGGTACATGAAGACAATATACCCCTGTTTAGGACTGCTGAGAACTCGGGGAAGAAAGGATAGTTTATCAAAAGTAATTCTAAAACCATAACATTTTTTTTCCTGATGAAAATTTTGTAGGTGGTAAGCCAGGAAGTGTCAGTTAGTTGTTCTCAAGTCTCAGAGACTGGAAATTGTGAAAATGACTCCATGAAGGGTGCACAACCATTAGTCCAAAGTGTTTCGACCATGTCATTTCCTGAAGTACAAAGACATATTTCTTTATTTTTTGCTTTATGTACAAAGGTTTGTCTATCTTGCACCATTTTTGACCTTGTGCAGTTAATTTAAGTCTTTTCATTTCAGTTTTTTCGCAATGCTGACCAAGCTCTCTAATATTTCAGAACCCTAGTCTCCTTCAAACTGTATTTGATATCTATGGACAAGCACCAAAAACTGTAAAACAGGTCTCTCTTTGTTCGTTTAATTAATTTCTCTAATATTAATAGCTTGTAAAGATTTGGTGACATTTGGCTATTGTCATGTAGGGGATAGACTTCCCAAGTGATTTCTTCTCTCTTTTTTGAATATACATGATCCTGTTACCTCTTCTTCTTTCTTTCCTGGCTGACATAGTAAATGTCACTGCTCAAGCAATTATTTGTTCTGTACAATTTTAACTTGCCTCGTCGAACGCAGGCTGTTCATCGCCATATTCCTGTTCTAATTAGGGCTCTAGGATCATCTTATTCTGAACTGCTTCGAATAATATCTGATCCACCAGAAGGGTGTGAAAATCTTTTGATGCTGGTAACTTTCTTTTGGAGATTTTTATGAAATCTTGTTCCATTCTTTACTCTTTTGCTTCTTTTTTCAGATTTTCTATTCATGACTGGTGCTGATTGTGGTTTTGTTTCTGGTTAGGTTCTTCAGATATTGACTCAAGAAACAACACCTTCTGCTAATCTGATAACCACGGTCAAACATTTATATGAAACCAAGTTAGAGGTTACTTGAGAACCAAGCTTTTACAATCTCCAGCTTTAAATAATTGTTATGCTGGTCCTAAACTCTGCTAAACTTCATCCTGCAGGATGCCACGATTCTTATTCCAATCTTATCTTCACTTTCAAAGAATGAGGTCTGCTCTGTTGTTTTTATCTTGTTTATCTCTAGATTATTTTATCAAGCACCTGCATATTTGTACATGTCAATTTAAATCAGAAAGATGAAGTTGTGGACAGAAGTTTAGACTTAGAAACATAGAAATCATCCACTGAATCTTGTATGGTGCTGTGGCACCTATTTGACTAACCATATTTTTGTGCTCTATAAATGAGTTAGAAAAATTATTATCTATTTTGGGAAAAATGGAGGGTTAAGTGTTTTATCGTATTGGCTTCTTGTATAACTGAGTTTAACTTCCTTTTAATTTTTATATTTCGAATTTTATACATATTCATTTCCCTCCAGTTATCCTGTTTTTTTTCACTGTTAGGATTAGTTTCTGGTGCATGTGATTGATGCTCTTAAACTGTGGTTCAATCTGTCGAGTAACTTTAAAAGCTAACCCTCTATAGCTTAATTGTCCCAATGTTTGAAGTTATTACTAGAAATTATCTAAATGGTTTTAGAGCTGGTATGCACAGGCTTCTTGACCAAGTCTCTGTAGATTGACACACACTGTTTGTAAAACAGTCACTTGGTGACTTGTTCTTTCATTTTCATTGATCATTGCGTGGACTTTTGTGAGCTTGTCATTTATTGATTATTGACACCAGAGTTTCTGGCAGGATCCATAGTAAACTGAGGACAAATGAAAATAAGAAGGAAAAATAGCTTCCAAGTCATAGTTAATCATATCAAAATTTCAGATCTGTTAAAAGGGTTAAATTCATCACCCTCATATATAGCATTAATTTCTCGACCACATGAAGGCCAAACCACAGTTTAGTTATTATTTTTCTCTTTTTGCATGACATTCTAGATGGTAGGTAGTGTTTGATATGTTGAACAAAAATGCAGTAGACAAGATAATTTTTTCATGAAGTTGTAAGGTGCATCTGTGGACAATACAAATTATTTTGTCTTGTCCAAGGCTGTTCCAGTGGAAAAGTGTTTGTCCAACTAAAAGGATAGGATAAGTTTGTCTAAATCTTTGCACAAGGGTTAACCATGGTAGATTCAGGTTAATGTAAGGATATCGATTATTATTATAGTTTTAAAATCTGATTTGAGCGTCGACATGAGATAAGACCCGAGTCATGGATCAAGTTGATTGTTGACTGTTGACACAAGTTAATACAAGGATAAAAGTGATTATTATTATAGTATTAAAACTGAACTTAGGGGTTGATTCGGGGTGAGACTCAAGTTATAGGTTGGGATGGTCAACTCAAGTTGACTTAAGGAAACATAAGAATTAAACGATTATTTTCATGGGATGAGATGGTCAACCTAGGATGATTCGCGCCAATGTAAGAGTTATTATCATAGTTTTAAAACCCAACTTGGGGTTGATTCAAGGTAAGACCTAGGTCATGAGTCGAGAGAGTCAACTTGGAGCTTAATCGATGGCAAGGCCTAAGGCATGGGTTAAGGTTAACATGAGTTGATCCTAGTCAACGTGTGAATAAAAATGATTATTATAGTTATAAAACCTGCCTCGAGAATCAATCAAGGGCAAAACCCGTGTCACGGGTCGGAAAGGTTAACCTGAGTTAATCTTAGTCAACGTATGAATAAAAATATCTAATATTATAATTTTAAGTTCTAACTTGGAAGTCGATCCGAGACAAGACTTGGGGTCACTGATTAGAAGGGTCTACTCGATTTCACCCAAATTAAAACAAAAAAGGATCATAACAATCTCATTTTAACAAAAAAAATCAAACTCATTGCAATTTTTCTTGTCTTTATCTCGGGTCAACTTGAGTTTTTTATTGAGTTATGTAGGATCAATCATTCCTCTATGTTTCTTAAACTTGGACGATTCTAGACCCTGGGTTGGCCAGTTCCCATTTAGTATCTACCATACATAAAATAAGATAAATTGTACAATCTAATCCAAAATACACTATACACAAGAAAAGATAATTATTTGTTCAATCTTGTCTAGTTTTGTTACCAAACACTCGGCGAAATACTCACATCCTTCTCGTTTTGCAAAGTCTGGCTTGGATGCTGCTGTCAAATTCTTGTAGATTTTTATTAAATGCTTGGATGTTAATCATTTTATGATGGCAGGTTTTGCCTATTTTCCCTCGGCTTGTCGGACTTCCTATAGAAAAATTCCAGATGGCACTTGCTCATATTTTACAGGTTCTTGTGAACTTTATATTGTGATTTTATTTTTCATGAACTATATATATCATGCTTTACTGTTGCACGTTTTTCCTTAAAAACAACTTATCTTTGGAGAAACTAGTTTTCAACATTGTTGGCCACACTAATCTTCCTTTATTTATAGGCTTCTTTGGATATTTGGAGACTGTAACGGTATAATGTCACTAGGTTTCACTTGTCCTGTCATTCTGTGGGAAAATGAATTTTATGTGATTTCTTGAAAATCATTTGTCATAATGACTAAGTGGATTGTGGGAGTGGCACATTCACAACATATGCCCATTGAATGTTATTCTTAACCAATGTTGGATAATGTCAATTTTTGCTCAAAAGGATAGATATAAATGATCCAGACAACTGTAAATGATTCAACTGTGGAATCCATTAAGTTTTAACAATTTTGTTTTGAAGAATTTTGAACTATGCATGCAATAGTATGGATGGCTTTCCTAGGCTTTTGCTCTTCACACCAACTGCTATCGCATACAATGATTTGATTTTACCTTTTCTGAAGGCAAGAAAATTGCTTACTTTTAATAACCGTTTATACAGGGTTCAGCTCATACAGGTCCTGCTTTAACACCAGCAGAAGTGTTGGTTTCCATCCATGATATTAGTCCCAATAAAGATGGGCTTCCACTCAAAAAGGTAATCCCTAAGTTTCTGAATTGATAGTTTTCATCAGAAGAAAACATTCATTTTTTTTCCACTTGGTAAGCTATGATGAACCGTGAATTCTTATGTTTGCTGTCAACTTATATGCCTGCTACTCATGCATCTTTTATCCCAAAACCTTTTTATTCAGTTTCTTGAGCATGTTGTATTGGTGAAGCATCAATCTAGTCATAGTTTTTACTCATGTATAAACCTAGACTTACCCTTTAATTGGGATTTGACATCAACATTTTTTAATGCATCTAAGATTTATCTCTGGTCTAAGATGCTGTGCAACCGTTCTTACTTGTCCTCGACTGCTCCAACTCAATAAAACCATGTTTAAACACTTGCAACTCAGCAAACTGTATCTCTCATTGATGACATTTATTAAACCGACTCAAACTATGCTAACTTAATTACTGATTTCCTATGCTGAACATCCTTTTCTATTTGCTGAAGGTTTCCAGGTTTTAAAGTAGCTGTTCCTTTCAGTATATTGTTTTCCATCCTCTTAGTTCTTCTGTTCTATGTATACAGATAACAGATGCCTGTTCAGCTTGTTTTGAGCAACGGACAGTTTTCACACAGCAGGTCCTGGCCAAGGCACTTAACCAGATGGTATGGAAAGAACATCCTTCATTCTCTGGATGATGAATGTTATATCTATTTGGATACTTGTAGTAACTGTATTTACGTGACAGGTCGAACAAACTCCTCTTCCTCTACTCTTCATGAGAACAGTTATTCAGGCAATTGATGCTTTTCCTTCATTGGTAAACCTTTTTACTTGATATGCTACCTTCATGTTTTATCTCCTTTATTTGCTCCATTGCCATTCATGCTTTATCATCTTGTTTGTAATCAAATTACATGCCGAATTAAATCAAATTCATTAGTAAATTTGAATTCAATCAATAATTTATTACAACTCGTATGTTTGGAATAAAATACTAAACCATAGAATTGAATTGACAATCTTGACTATCTTGTCCTTAATTTATAGATAATTTTGTTACATTTTTTTTGTTACAACCCTTGTATTTATTTAAAATGACATAAAATACAAGTATTGAAAAAACGATATAAATAGTACCATCTCATATTAATCATTTATTAAACTCATTGAAAAATTCAAAAAATATATATTAAAAACTTTCTAATCAAAATCTCTTAATTGGAATGTTGAGAAAAAAAATCTAGAAATATCAAAACATAACCAAAAAGGAACTATCTCACATTGTTCTCCATTGAGCAAAGTGAGAATTTCCAGCCAACACTGTCATTAAGATTACATGAAAGAGCATCAATCCACTCTTTCTTGCCTTAATTGGGAATCCCAGTTACCATAGTCAAATCATATGGGATTACCTGGTCAAAACACAAATTCAAAACCATAGGTCGCCTGCCATCATTCATAGACACATTTCCAAAATTTACCATTTCATTGTAATTTAGAGTTTAGCTGCAACATTAAATCCCTTTTAAAAGATAATATGAAAAGCACCTTATTTATTCTTTGCTTCTTTTTTACCTCTTTGTAATGAAGATTATAAAATTCATAAAAAGAGAATGAATCATTAAAACTAGGAGAATATGACATCCTTCTATGCAGAGCATTGAAGAATAAAATTATGATTAAGAATATCCAGTCACAGTGAATATCAGACAAAGTGACAACACTCCTTTCAAAACCCTGGAAGGAAATTCATTTCTCTCTGGCAGTGTCTCTCCCAAATTTAGAACAATGAATGATCAACACCACCCCGAAGTTCACCTTTCTCTCACAGTCCCTCTCCTTAACATTCACGGACATGAATTTCTCTTTTTTACTGATACATAGTGATTTAACAGCATTTAATCCTTTCCAAGAGATGAAGGGAAAAACATCATCTTTGTTATCCCTTCCTGGGATCCTAATACTCTGGGTGAACAAATGGACACTCTGTCCAATCATGGGAATAGGCATGGGAACTAGGTCTTACCATGAATGATTGCATTTGGAATTCATCAGTTGAATAGATGCGTTTTTTGATATCTGGGAGAGATGGATCAACACGATATTCTTTCTTCTCTGATGCTGGTGCAATATTTAACTTTGCCTACTTTGGGGAATCTGATCCTGTCAGTGGAGACCTGTTTTCCATGTTCGATACATAGTAATTTAAAAGATCACGGCATTTTTTGTCAATTACTTTCTCAGTTCACAATTTTTCTTCTTCATAAAGAAGATTTCAATTTTTGGGAGAAAATAAATGAAGGATATTTCTGAAATATAATTTTCCATTTAAAATTACTGTAGCAAATCAGAGGGTCTCCCATCTGATAAACTTTGCACTTTTTTTTATGATATTGAAGTCAGATCAATACTCTCCAAAGGGTTCCAAACATAAAGATTGATTTAACCCTGTCAATTGAGTTCAGTTCATAGGATTTGAATCATCTCATACACTGGCTTCAAGGAATACTTTATGTTTGCAGAAGTTTGGACCTAGAATGCTGCTGCAACAACACCAATAGTGTGTGTGAGAGGGTAGGGAACCACGGGGAAGGGTACTGTGACTTTTTGTTGGAGTTGAATTCTGATAATGACACAAATACATGTCATGGAAAGAAAAAGATGGAGGGAGGAAAAATGTCACTTTTTATTGGATTTTGAATTCGGGTAATCACACATGCATTTCATGGGGAAAAAAAGAGGGAGGGAGGGAACATCATGTTGACTCTGTACTGCAGTGAATCCCAGATAATGGCACAAGTACATACCAGGGAAAGAAAAGGATTGAGAAATTCTGGGTTAATATACTTTAACTCAAATCTTAAATTTGCAACTCCTGAAGACATTCTACGTTGTTGTGTTATTTAATGCATAGACAGTTTGTAGTCTGGATATTTTTATGATTTCGTTTCAACAATTTACTTTTAATATCTAACAATAATGCTTGCTCTCCAGGTTGATTTTGTTATGGAAATACTCTCCAAACTCGTGAGCAGACAGGTATGTTGTTGACTGTACTTGAAAGGAAATAACGTTTATGCTTTATATGTTCCTGATTATGAGACAACTTGCCTCTTGTGCATACTTTCGTGTTTAGGTGTGGAAAATGCCTAAGTTGTGGGTTGGCTTCTTGAAATGTGTCTCTCAAACAAGGCCACATTCTTTTCATGTCTTGTTGCAGGTATTATTATATTTCTTGAAAATGGAGAATTTCTCCATGCTTATCTTTTTGTTTCTTCTCTTTCTCAAACTCCAGCTTTTCTTTTTATATTTGCTTGCAGTTACCTCCTTCACAGCTTGAAAGTGCTCTGAATAAGCATGCTAACCTCAGAGGTCCCTTGGCTACATATGCCAACCAAGCAAATACAAAAACTTCGCTACCTAGGTACAATTCTAAAGGACCCAGTCTATCACCCAGTTTGATCAGAGAATCTAGCAGGCTCCTTTTTCATAGTGCTGTTATTTTTTTCAGATTGCCTTTTGTAATGCTGCAATTTTACTGAATTAAGAAATTTATGATTTCCCAAGTGAAACGAGCATAGTAAAGTCTTGGATAAATCCTGTCAGTTTCAAACATTTCTTGGCATATGCCAGTCACTGCCTTTTTTCATTTCCCAAGGCTTTTGTGGATTTTCAGTTTTTGGAAATTATCCTTTCTGATTCCTAGCAATGACTGATGTATTGATGATTGGAAAATAAATGATAATTGGAAGTGACAGTTTATAAGTTAATTATATTGAGTAGCCAGGAACACTTCTCTGCTACCATAAATTGAATACACGTTACATTGTTAGGATTACCTTTATGAAATCAATCATACAGCAGCTCTACATTTGTTTCACTGGCTATACACATCAAGGATACATGAGATTTTTTGGCATTTCAAGGAGAGTGGCAGGAGGTGTTAGGAGCTGTACTTGCCTTTAAGTTTCTTTATGCTGAGGTGGTTGTAAATTAAAGAAAAAGCACCTCGAAGGTTCTTGTTTGGATGTTTGCAGACGAGTCGAGTTTGCTTTGCGAATACTTTTACATTACATGTTTCGATTACTGACCCATGATTTTCTTAATGAGTCAATTTTGTTGCACTATATGTTTCAGATAAGGTTTCATTTACTTCATTGCACTGCATTTTGCAGATCAACGCTTGCAATTCTTGGTCTTGTAAATGAACAGCACATGCAGCAGCTACCAGTTTCATCTTTGCACCCTTCAAGCACAAGCTCTTCAGCTCATGGAGCGAATACTGCGTGATAATTAGCTTGTGAGGCGTCGAGATTGACCAGGTGCACGGCAGAACATCATGGGACCAATCTGGATGTTGGAGTCCCAGTAGGTTAACTTGCCAGGAAGGGAGATACAAATTGACTGGCTAATAAAGTGACTGCTAAGTTCAGATGCTTCTGGCAACTTGAATGAAGATTTAAGAGAAGTCAGCCTCGTGATGTGAAATGGTGTCGTTGCTGGCTAGGAATTGCCTTCAAAGAAACACCTCCTTTCCCTGTCGTCCCCTCCCCCCCTGTACCATAATTGTCGCCCCGTTTTTAAGAAGAAGAAAAAATTGTAATTTATTCTTTGAAAATTTTGTTCCTCGATCCCTCTGTAATCCAGAGAACATTTAAATAACATGTGTAATGTTAGTCGGTATACATGCTAAAACAGTTGGGTGATTCAGCTACGGTTCCCCTGATTATACAAGGGGGGGTGGGTGCTATGATTGCAGATGGTGCTTCTGCGTCGACCATAGGAACACGGTAACTTAGAAGGATGAATAGGTATGAAGGCTGCGTATCATAGTACTTTTTACCGTAGAACTGCGTGGCCAAACTCGTTTATAATCCGGGGACTTGAGTCCTGACAGGATGGCAATGTTAAAGAAGGGTTTTGTTTGGTTCATATTATGTTTTCTGATTAATTCTTTTCAATGTAATTCAAATCAGGCTTTATTTTTGATAATTTGTATTTGATAAAAATATTCTTAGTTTTTCATGAAGCCATTTTAAAAAAAAAAAAAACGATAGAAACGAAAGTGCAGATTTTTAGAAGTAAAAGCAATCTAAATTGTTTTTCTAGATTTTATTGTTTTGAATTTATTTTGGGCCAAAGGAAATCTGCATTTTGTTTGATATTCCGTAGATTAGCGTGCATTAAAGCTTATAATACCCTCGCCGTGGTCCAACACTAGCATTCAGTGACTTGTGGTTTATGTTATTTTTTTCAGTGTTTTGTTTAGAAATGTATTGATAATATTTTTTATTTTTTTAAGATTATTTTTTATATCAACCCACCCATTAAAGTGATCTAAATATAATTTTAAAAAAATCCAAAAATATTTTTTTGAAATGTAGTGCTCTTACCCGATCATCCGATTACTGTTATTGTCTTAGGAGAGAAGACAGGACGAAGATAATATGGATTTAAATAACATGTTCCTTGCATTTCTTGCTTTGAAGTAAATTATTTTAAAATTATTTCAAAGACAAGTCTTTTATCTTTTTACTTGACAAAATGTGTTTTTATTTATTTTTCATCGGTTTTTTCTTTTTGTTCTTGGATACTAACCAAATACAATGTTATGTGTTTTTTCTGTATTTGAATACTGACATAATACAATCCTACATTTGTCTCTTCTGTACTTGGATGCTAATCAAATACAACCGAAGCGTAGGCTAAGCTCACTTCTATGGAGAAAGTTATATTCGATGGTTTGACATGTTCAACGTGAACGGTCCATGGTAGTTTAGCAGCTCAGGCGATGAATGCTTCCAGGCCGTGACAAGAAAAAACGATTTCGATTCATTTCATAAGAGGATGCTGGATAGCAATACTTCATGCCAAGAAAAGGAAAGCCTTCACCTCTCAATTGTGAGAATTATATTACCACACAAAGGTTAGTCAAGATGCAAGGAATCTAAACATTTTATAACACCGAGCATGAAGACACCTTTTATAACAAGGGCCGCTGAGGCAGAGGGGTGTTTTTATGCAAAATCGACGTGCAATTAAAACCTGGATGGGCAAAGATAAAAAAGGCAAGGACACTTTTATAACAACTGGATTTTACAGCTTGCAATTTTCTTGATTCTTTTGAAAGGCCTACACTCAAATAAAAAGAATGGATCCACGACAGCCGTCATCAAAAGCACATACATCTTCTGTTTTTAGAGGCCGGGGGGCAAATCTAGAATTTTTAAGCAATAAATCCCCACAAGAAACAAGCACCAGAACTCTACAAAAAAAAAAAGGACATTTTTGTTTCTGGCAAAGAATATCATTCTAAGAAATTATGCGAAAACAAAAACTCACTGTTTCTTTGTCACAGGCTGCTCAGTATCTATGGAGGCTGCTTGATGAGGATGTCACGAATGAAGCAAAAAAATTGTTGGGGATGACAAGCAAACTGCATGAAACAAGAACTGCAAGTGTGAAAATAAATGTTTTTCTTTCAAAAAAAATGCAAGATAAACTTTATTTTTTGCTTTCCTTTTTTTTCTTTTCTTGTTTTTTTTTCCGCAAAAGCATAGAATTGACAGTCCTTTTGAGTATAACAAGTGGAAAAGGAAATAGAACCACCATTTGAGTGGAGGGGAGTCTTTTTGTTTTTTGGTCGGGATATTTCTCCCTTGTTTAACTTTGGGCAGGTCAATCTTTCCTAACACTTTGTTTTGTTCATGTTGTTTGGATCACAACAACAAAGGTCGAAATGAATGTCTATAATCCGAAAGGCATAACAGCACATTACTCATGAAAAGTTTCACAGCATACCTATCTTGATCTTTAGCATCAGAATTGCACTTTGTAGCTCAATCATCTGATGAGCTGAACAACTTCCAGGTTCTTCTGGAGCAACCAGCCTCTCGGATAGACAAGACCATGAGCATCTAAATGAAGATGCCAGTTCAGTATCCTTGAACAGCTCGGTGGTACACTTTCCATTTGACTTTCATCTTCTACCACTTGCTCAATGAATGTGGTCTCCTGTGAAAAAGCTAAAAAATCAGTTTATAGAGGGGATTGAATATCAAATATAGTATATGACATATTTAAAGCAATATCAGGAACATCCACAAAATGCAATTGGTATGATATGCATACTTGGAAACCCTCCTTCACTGTATCTAACTGTCGAATTGGATTTGAAAAGGGGCGTTTCCATCTCTTTGGGTCCCACAAGATAGTGCTGTTGAAAGCAAATCCAGACATATCAACATGAAACCTGCGGAGTTTTTTGCTTTTCTCGTTTGTATGCCATCCAATTACTTGACTGGCATTGCATACCGGACCTTCCAAAATTGCTTTGTTTTTGCTTTGCGCAAGCATTGCAACCGGCCAAGTGCCAAAACGACTACAAAACAAGCATGCAATATGAGAAATTTGTGGATAAAAGAAGCAAAGGCAGAGAGCACCAAACTCCATTAACAATTGAGCTTCGAAGTTAGGAAGATTTTGATCAACATGTAGGTGTAACCCACACCATTGCAACAACAAGAATATATAGCTATATCAACCGAACAGGGCCAGTTTCTTTACTAGAGACAAGTAAGTTATCCTTGGTTTCCTTTACAAGAAAATTGGTTTGGAAATTAAGGGGCTGGATTTATAAGTTATCATCAATTCCTTCTTGTTTCTTTTTTTCCCATCGGAGATAATACAAAAAAATCAGGTAGTTTATCAACTTCCCCATCAAGAAAGTCTAATGACAAGTTGATGACATAACATTTCTCAAGCAGCTGAGAGTATATAATCCGAGTAAACAAACAGATCAGAAAAAACAGGACCAGGTGGAGAATACTAAAGCACACGATTTTACTCATAAACACATCACAAGAAAATAAATAATAATAACCAACTCGTGTCTTGAGTTATCTTACTAACAATCTTTTCACAGCTTAAAAACTTTAGACGCAGAAAACCCAACAACACAAAAGATTTCTGTAAACAGGAAGTCGATCGGTCTGAATCAAATGAATAGAAAAACTAAAATTGTAAATCAAACAGCAACACATGGACCTAATCTGGTAAGCAGACAGTACCAACAACCAACCAAATGCCTACTTATTTAAGACACCATCAAATAACCAATGGAAAAGATGACTACTAAAGAGCATTTACCCATTACCAACCAAACCAAACTAAACCTAATTTCTTAGAGAGCCTAGAGACACACAAACTTGAATCCTGATTGAAATTTTTCTTTTTATTAAAATTAATATTTATTTTATATATGTTTTCAGAACATGTTTTGATACGCTGGTATTAAAAATAAATTTTAAAAAAATATATTTCAATATATTTACCGGCAAAAAATAACACTTTAAAAAAATAATTGCCTCTACAATATCAATCAAGCTATTAATCCCCTGCCCTAACTAACAAAAACAACACTGCATACAAAAAACCAGAATTCCACAAATTAGCATTCCAACAATACACAGACAGACATAAAAGACACTAAGCAAAATTAATTAATGAAAAAAACAAAGGAAAATTCACCTGATATTTCTCAAGCTCTCAAACAATTCAAGCGAATATACATTATCATCATCAGCAAAATATACAATCCCATCAAGTCTATGCCTTTCTATATGCTCCAATCCCGCATTCCTCTGATGCACTCCTCTGTCCTTCACGTTCGTGTTGTTCTTATTAACACACACCAGATGCCTATACATCACCCCGGTTTTCCTCAATATTCCCGCCGTCTCCGCCGATGCTGACGTCATCTCCACCACAATCCATAAAAGCGGCGGCTGCACTAACCTCAGCACCTGACCTAATCTATTCAGGAAGTAGGCTTGTAATGCTCGATTATATGTTGGTGTTATCACTATCACTTGTTTTCGCTCTACATAATCAAACCTTGATAATCGATCCAGTTGCGGTGTCGTTTTCTCGACCCCGAGGGACACGGCAGAGAGAGCGAAATTACCTTTGGTGTCCAATTGTACATTGACATGTGGAGGCTTCATTTCGAAGGAGAAATCTTGCTTATTGATCTCGTTATCCACGTGACCAGACGGGAAGACACCTAGTAAAAGCCCTAAGATAAAGAATATCATGCATCTATAAAAGGATCTGCGAAACCCTTTCCGACGGATATAGACGAAAGCTGCGGATACGGCGGAGGTGGAGGTCAAGGAAGAGTACTTGCCGCTGTTGTTGTTAGTGCTGAAGAGCTTGTGAGCTTGTGCTGAAGCGACGCCGATATGGTAGCTGCGGTCTTGGTAAAGCGGTGAGAGTGTTCGACGGATTGATGCCATTTGATTGGTGTTGAGCAACTTACATTATCAAATCAAGATTTGATGGACGATGGAGATTAATTCACCTTAAAAACCCTAACATGAAGTTAAATGGGATTTCCGATTTGCAGATTTTATATAAAAAAAATAATAGAGAGAATGGATTTTAGTTTCCAAACTTGTTCGGGTGCTTTTAGAGGTGATGGCAGTGGATTTCGGAGTTTTATTTCGGAGATGGAAGGCTAAGATCTGGTGACCCTTTTCTCTAATATTTTTAGCGCGGAGAGGAGGAGGAGATCGTAGAGGGGATGGTTGGGGGCGTAGTACGGTCCAGCTGGAGGAGGGGTTGATTTAGCGCTAAATTACGCGGTGGTGTTCCGTTTAACGAGCTACAAGTGGTTGCTTATACTTGGAAAGTCTACGCGTTTCTTCCCGTATATTACAGTCGCACACATGGAACTCTTTACAGAGTTACATGTACGGGGGAAAAAAGGGAAATCATCCCATGAAGATACTGTGGATCATAACACAATTGATATAAAATTTTATGGTTTATAAGTAATTAACAATTAATTATATTTTATTAGCTACTCTATTAAATTTATTTTATTAAAAATTGATAAAGACATGCAGGAGGGGAAAAATCAAATCTTAGAGATTCACTAGAAGTGATGAGCACATTTACCATTGTATTCATTTTTAGAAGAAAAAAAAAATATATATAGTGAATTAACTAATAAGATGTAAGAACCATAGTTGTAAAATCCGTTCCGGGTACCGTTCCGGTTTTTTGTTTGGAACGGAACGTTCCGGTTTCGGTGCATTCCGGCGTTCCGTTCTGGTTTTATACTGTTCATATTTATTTAATTATATATATGAAAAAAAATAAAATATTAATTTAACAAGTATAATTTAAATTCAATATAAATGAACTTTAAATTATACAATACAAACACAAAGTCAAAAAAACATAATCTCAAAATTAGAAACATCTCTAATATTCCAAAATATTATGAAAGTAAAATGTTTGAAAATAAAAGAAATATAAATCAAACATCTTCTACATCATTAATAAAAGAACCATTTTTTTATCTTATTTTAAATAAAGTTCAATTATTTTATATATAGTTTAATTATACAATTAATTATATAATAAATAGGAGTAAGTTATATAATTAAATAATTGCTTTTGAAAAATCCTCCAACAATAAAATTATTATTTTTAATTATATTTAAATTAAAAAAAAATTAAATATAATTAAAAGACCCACAAATTTGAGATTTGAAATTTAAAATAATATTTAAAAATTAACCCTCCAAAAAAAATATTATTCTTATTATTATTATTATTATTAATTTATAAACCCCCCTAGAAAGTTAGAAACGTATTTTTATTTAGTTATTTATTATTATTATTATTATTATTATTATTATTATTATTATTATTATCCTTCCCCCGTATAAACCTACTTTTTTATACCTTCTTCTTCTTTTTTTTATTTTTATTATTATTATTAATATAAATTATAAAAACCTAACCTTACCCCCTCCCCACTTTCTCTTGCGCTGTCCCCCCACTTTCCCTTGGCTTCCCTGTGCTTGCTACTGCCCCACCCTTCCCAGTTGATTTCTCTTTTGATTCTCAACTTAGAAAAGGTATCTGAGATTCTAGATTTCTGGGGTGAGCACTCAGGACCTGGAGACTAGCCCCTGCAGAGGTTCGACGAGTTTTGGGTCTAAGGATTGATTTTAAACCAGAAGCGATTGCTGCTTTGAAGTTGTGATCCCATCTATTATTTTGGTGCAGAGATGTCCCTTCTTGCATATTCTTTTTGCTCGCCATGTGAATGATAAGAATCTCCTTGTAGTTGCACTTAGTCTTAATGTTATTTTGTCTGCCTTTTGTGTTCCTGATATTTTCTCTATTTCAATTGAAGTCCAGATTTTTTCGCCATCATCTTGAGCTTATTTGAGCGCTGTACTTTTGAACCCGGAACGGTATGCCCGGAACGGAACCGAGACGTACCGGTTGGAATTTGGCCGGAATTTCCGGAACTTACCGGAATTAAAATCGGGACAAAAACGACACCGTTTTGTCCCGGTTTTATGAACGAAACGGATTTGATAACTCTGGTAAGAACTATTTTTTCAACACTATAAAATAACTTCACGGATCATTATAGAGTTTCTTTACTCTCCAACTTCTCTTTCTTTTTTTAAATATTTGAAGCATTTTTTATTTTAGTGGCCAAATTATTTTTTAATGTCATCTCTCATCTTATGTTGATTGAGATTAAATCTGATAATTTATGAATTTTCCTTTGTTTTTTTCATTAATTAATTTTTATGATAGTTAGGACAGAAATCTTTTTTGATATTTTAGCCATTATAATGATAATCAAAGTCTAGACAATACCCCGTCAGGTGACTTGTCACCCACTAGTTTTAAAAAATATGGACTAAAAAAACAAACCAGACTTGGGTTTTTCTTGAGCCTACCTACTATTAGTGTATGATCCTCTTTTATTTTGATTATTTTAAAAATAATTTAACTAATATCCTATCTATTTTTTTTGTTATACTTTACATTATTTTTTTATTTAAATATAAATTAGTATCCCTTCTCTCCAAATTCTAAAACTTCCTAGTTCATATATATCAAAAATAGTAATTATTTAATATTTTTATAATGTTCTAAGAAGATTATTATAGTTTACCGTTAAATAATTTTTGTTTGCACATGAATTTATAAAAATAAAAATATTTATCTTTGGTAAGAAAAAAAATCCCCCTGATAAAAAATAAAAGTGCATAAATGAAAAGAAAAATTAAGGTTAAATACTTGATTATTCTGTTTTTTTAGTTCTAATGAAATATCAAATTTCCATTTAAATGTTTAATTAGCATCGAGTATTAGCAACTCTTATATGATTTTTTGATTCATATATTTTGTTTATTTTATTTTATTAAGCATGAATAAAATCTTCACGCTTCTCAATTAAAAAAATGGTGTAAGATACATCCATAACATTAATATAGGTTTTTATCATATTCAAAAGTAATTTGAAATTCTATCCACGTGGATGATGACAAAAGGTTGTTGTAACTATAAGGTTCCATTGTTTTTTTTGTTTTTTTATAACCAGGGTGTTCGGGCTAGCTTGCGTGTACCACAACTAAATCTTTGGGTCCACTGAACATCCTGCAAACCCAATGAGCATATAAGACACCGCGGGGGTGACAGGCGTGCCTGGTAAGGCTTGAACCTGGGGTGAGAGGAAGAAAGAAGCCCTTCATGACCACCAGGCCAAGACCCTGCTAATTAATTAGAATATAGTGCTATTTGTTTTTTTGAGTGTTTCTTTCTTTGAAACTGATTTGATAGAATGAGATACCAACAACATTAATTTTTGGGAATTGATTTAATTATTCTACATGATTATAATGTAATCATTTTAAATACTAATGAGAATTATGCACGGGATAATGATATTTTAATTTAAAATAAAAAATATTTTTTTTTTAAAACACTTTCGAAACAGTAGTCTTGATTAGCAAACATACAAAGCGGGCGCCAACCTCGGAGCACCAATATTCCGTCTCTAATGTCGGGTCGGGTCGGGTCCCTAAATTAATTAAACCGCTTCGTAATTATGACCGAGAGAGATAATACGTAATCCAGTGGGCTAAACGGTGACCCTGATAACCGCCGCAGATCTATCGGGTCTGGTACATGGCCTTAAAGCATGTCACCAATGGAGGCTCTCTACACATACAGTTCGAGGGAGGACCGTGATTTGACCGTCCATTGATGACTATGAGAGGCGCAACCTCTGTCGTTAAAGCCGCCGCAGAAGACTCAATCTTGTAGCATACTGGTTCAATGTAATTAAGGCAAGAAGCAATCAATATAAAGTTAAGGTTCGTAATGGTAAAACGGTCTCCTGGAAAAAAATAATTAACCAGAAAAGTGACCGGTAGAGTATATTATTATCTTAAATGCTATACCTGCTCACGGTTTAGTTATTGTTCATCAAGAGAGAAAACACTATGGATGATAATAATAATGCTCAATTTTCGAGTCAATTTGGTTCAGTTCGGTTTGGTCGGTCTGCTTTGTATTTTTTTTGCACAGTATAATAACGAATTTATCCCTCTAAAAAAGACAAAAAGAGGCATCTGGGTTGAGGGGTTCCACGGTAACTGTAAATTTTCTGTACGGTTTGTCTGGCCGGTCTATTGTTTTTTTAATATTTCTTTGCACGGCGATATAACCTTTTTGTCCCTCGAAAAGGACAAAATTCAGGTCTAGGAGGGAGAGGCGATCCGGTAATTGACTAATTTTTTATTCTATTTTCTGCTGATTTACTGTTGGCGCGCCGTCCGTTTCCGCGCTCACGCGTGTTTCAGACGGCGCGCGCGGCTTACTCCGACGTCCAAAAATACTCAACCGGCGTCTAGAATGATTTTTAGACATGTTATATTCCCCCTGGTGTGGCGCGTGTGAGTATATGATGGCCGGAGATGTGTCAATAGTCGTTTGAATTCCCCCCTTTTCTCTCTCTTGCCTGCGCAAGCTGATGTCAGCGCATATATTTTTTGTGATATTTCATTTCAGTCCCTGAACTTTCATTTTGGTTTTTTTCGGGTCCTTATTGCTATTATATAGGTTTTAATTTGTTTCAATTTTGTCCTTCAATTGAAATTAATGATATATTGTAGTTTCATTTAGGTTCTCATTCTTTGAACTTTCGAATTGGTCTGGAATCCTTAATATTTTTGGTATCAAAGTTTTGATTTATTTCAATTTTATCCTTCCATGCAAAATTATTATAAATCATTAATATTTTTGGTATCAAAGTTTGATTTTTTTTAATTTTATCCTTCCATGAAAATTAATTATAGATTTTAGTTTTCTAATTCTTTTAATTTCCGATTTTGTTTTAAATTATTTAATTTCATCGGTATCAATGTTCGGATTTATTTCAATTTTGTCCTTCAAAATAAATTTATTACATGTGTTTTTTTTTTCATTTTATCCCTTATACTTTTAATCTTGGATTTTATTTTACTTCCTTTATTTTCTTATACATATTTCTTACATAGTTCTTATTTCTGTCCATGTTTATATGTACATGCTCTTAGTTTTTGTTTCTAATTTTTCTTTATTTCCAATGCTATTAAGTTTTTTTATTTAATATTCAAATTTTAATATGTGCTGGTGATCATTTGAAAATTAATAATCATTATAGTTTCTCTCTTTTTTTCTTTGAGTCAAATAATTTCTTAAAATCTAATAATATTTATTTTTATTTTGTCATTTATTTTGTTTTTTAATTGTTTTTTTGTTAATATTGTTAGGTCTTGAATTTTCTAATTATTATAGATAAGATATTCAAAATAATGATAATGATTATTATTATTTTTTTAAATATGTCAGACTAATTATATTTTTTGATATTTATTTAATATTAGCGTCTTAATATATATATATATATATATATATATATATATATATATATATATAACCTAGGTTTTTTTGGAAGAAAATTACTATCATTGCTCTGAAATAATTTTAATATAATAATATAAGTAATAAATCTTATAAAATAAAAAAATATGGAATATTTTTTTCTAACAGTAATTATGGTCTCACCAATTTTTATTATTTCCACTGTTATTAAGGTTTTTTAAAATATTTACATTTTAATTTGTATTGATGATCATTTAAAATTGATATTTATTATTTTTTCTTTTTGTTTTTTTTTAATTTCTTTTTATTTATCTTTCAAGTCATTTATGTTTTTTTAAATCTACCTATATTTATTTTTGTTTTGTCATTTATTTAGGTTTTTTCTTATAAAAATGCGAGACTAATTATATATTTTAATATTTATTTAATATTAGCACCTGAATATATATATATATACACACACACACACACACACACACACACACACACACAGAAAAAATGACCTAGGATTTTTTAAAGAACAAAAAATTAATATCAGAGTTCTTAAATATTTTTAATATAATAATATGAGGAATAAATCTTATAAAATAAAATAAAATGATTTTGCCTTTTAATTCTAATTTTATCCTCTTTTGTTTAAGCTTATTTCTTAGAAACATGTGATTCTTGGATTTTAGATTGTTTTTGTAAGAAAAAAAAATTGTATAATATTTCATATATGATATTACTAGGGAAAAAAAATGCAACTTACAAATAAAATAGCTAGACAAATTTACCCAAGTTATCTAAATTAAAAAATATAAGAACCACTTCCCCTACGTTTCGATTACACTGTTCTTTTTAGGGGAAAAAAACTTATTTCTAACATCTATTATAATTTTATTAATTAAATATTAAAATAACTAATTACAATACATAAAAAATCAATTAATTTTTTATATAGAAAAAAACTCAGCGCATCGCACGGCAAATCATATAGTTACAAGGAAATGAGAACGATTCCCATAAAAGAATGAAATGAGAATATAAATTAAAAGAAAAATAGATTCCCATAAAAGAAATGAGAACGATTTTTTTAGAGAGAAAAAAAATATTTATCGATTGTATATTAACTATTTATATCATCATTTCTATCTCAATCACTATTTCTTTTCAAGATAAATACAATACTATTAATACACCACCACTCCTCCATCATTGTTGCTTTTAATCATTATAATCATCATCTTCTCCTCCATAATGATAACATTTATTTTTTTAAATATATCATTGTTAATATCTCACTATCACCTCCTCCTCTTCCTCCTTCTCTTTCACTATCATCAACTATTTTTACTAATACTGAGATTATTTTGCTGAGAGTAAGCAACACCAGTTCTTACTAAGTCAGATGAAAAACATAAAACATGGAAACAAAAATGATCTAAGTGTTTTTTTTCTTCTTCAAAATAGCATTAACAAAAATAATCTAGCACTTTGACACACTTATCTTAAATTTTAGATGAAATCTTAGGATATAATTTATATTATTTTCTAACTCATAATAGAAAGAATTCAAAGTGAAGTTGGTTGATGTTTTGGGGATTTAAGGATGACTTAATGACTTTGAATCAATAAACAAATATTCTCTCTTTAAAGTGGTATTTGTTGTCATTATAAATGTAGTCTGCTATAGGTTTCAAAGCAAACACACTCAAGTACTCATCAAACCCACCAGAAAATCTAGGAGAGTAACTTTCATAGATTTCTTCTAGAACTTAAAAAGAAAAGTATTGTTTTAGAAGAACGTAGAAGATATATTTACAAGTATTCCCAAAACTTTAATCTATAGTTTAAGAGCAATCATAACTACTACAAAAGAGTTTTCTATCCAAAAAATTTATTGTATTCATGAATGGTCATGACCCAAAGAACTTAACGGGAAAAGAAGAAGAAGAAGACAATCACGCTCAGCCTACAGCTCAAACAAGCTTTTGAAGGGTCTGATTCTCAACCTGTAGTTTAAACATACATACCTCTTGAACAAAATTCAACTATCATTCAATCTTCCTTCAACATAAATGTATTACCTCGTGAACAAAATCCTATATTGTTCCCAAGGGACGTGGCGTGGTGGCAAAAAGCTTGAGATCTACACAGCATGTCTCGAGTTCGAGTCAAGACGTATATCTCTTGTAAGAATCTAGAACAGCCAGGATTTTAATCGCTTACCTGGATACACAAAGTGTGCTTTCCAGGGTTCCTCGAATCCAAAAAAAAAAAAATTGTTCATGGGAGCAAATAAGACACTTCTATATTCCATACAACAATCAGCACACCGCAATGCAAATGCTTATACTATTATAATTACAGAATATTTTTTCAGAGTTTAGTACATAAATATAGTCTCAAATTGTCTTAGTTTCAAACTCTGACATCACAAGTAAACAACAACGAGTAAGTTTTGTCTTAATCAAAAGATACATAATCGATGAGAAAAGACAAAGTATTGCTGGTAAATGTTTTTCAGCATCATAGACAAGGGAAGCTTTTGGATCATCAAAAGAAATTGCAACTATTTTCCAATTGATCTCCCCTTCGTTAATCATAGCTAAAGCAACTGACGGTTTAACCTCAAGAATCTGACAAATCTCAACAACATCAACTAAAATCGAAAGAAGTCATTAAGCACATATTCACCTTAGTTATCAAAGCAATATTTAAATTAGAATCCCATGTACATGATAAGACAAGATTGTACCTGCATCATTAATCTCCAAATGCCCCTTCAACTTTCATTGAATGCAAATAATGGGTCTTCCCAGCTTTGTGGATGCAACCCGTAATTCCAATTTATATTGTAGCTGAATAAAGACCAAAAACAATAAAAACAAGGCAGCGACAAATGCTAAGTTCATTGGCACAACGAGATGTCAAATAAAATTGCAAGAAAAAGCACCAACAAAAAGAACAGAACTTACGGGCAATAACGAAGTTTTCCCTTCTTGGTATCCTGCTTAATCGGAGTGAAACGTTCATCAACAGCAACCGTCATTTTTGCAGCTGTACGTTTTGCCATCTCCACAGCAAAACCGAATATCCCATCTCCTAAATGCAATGGTATATCGTGAGATATAATACCGAGAGAGAGAGAGAGAGAGAGAGAGAGAGACTTGTTTGTGTATATTAAGCTCCAATTCCCAAGTATAACAAAAAAAATATTTCTCCCAGATCACAAAACAACAGGACCCCCCCCTGAGAAATAATAAAAAAGGAGATACCTTTTTATCAGGGTGATCCACAAGAAGACACGATAATCAAGAGTCTCGGGCTGGCCGTTTTGTTTGATTTGGACCTGGGGATTGATTTCGATGGCTTGGCAAGTAAGTTAGTAAAGCTTGTTGTTGAAATGGGGAGTTTCTTGGGGTAGGTAAAAAGAAAATGGTTTTAGCAAAAAAATGATGTTCTTGAAGTGGGCATGGAGCAGAGTGCTCTCGGAGCAGTTGCGTTTGCCATCTCTGCCACTGATCCCAGTAGTGACTAGTGTGCTGGGTCGAAAGCAGGGATGACAGTCCGGTCTAAACCG
Organism: Salix brachista; assembly: GCA_009078335.1. NCBI lineage: Eukaryota > Viridiplantae > Streptophyta > Magnoliopsida > Malpighiales > Salicaceae > Salix > Salix brachista. The sequence goes on along the minus strand of CM018573.1, from coordinate 7,122,615 downwards.
GTGAGGACCCGCCCATAAAGAATCCCAATTAATTTTACCCGATCCCGGTGACGTGTAGGGGAGCCTTGCACCGCACAGGCCGGGCCCCGGCTCAGCTCGTTAAATGCGTGTGTATATTATGGCATGTTTGAGAGAGCTGTTGCGGTAGCTTTTCAAAGTGTTTTTCGTGCTGAAATAGATCAAAATGATGTTTTTTTATTTTTTAAAAATTATTTTTGACATCAGCACATCAAAATGATCTAAAAATACCAAAACATATTCATTTAAAATGAAAAAAAAACTTTTTTTTCCCACAAGTTGCGGTAGCTTTTCAAAGTGCTTTATGTGTTTGGTTACCAAGCTTTTCATATAGCTTTTAACTTGTGAAATTACTTTAAATGGCATATATATATATATATATAATTCAAGTAAATTAAATATTATTTTATTCTCTCACCAAATTACTTGCAATGTCATCACGAACAATATGTATACAAAAAAATCATCGGGGATATAATTGGGATTACGATTATATTAAAATAATATTTTTTAAAAATTTGTAGATTAATAATCATAAAAATAAAATGTAATTAATAATTCATGAAAAAAACATATATTTTTTTATTTTTCCATCAAACTACTTGCAATTTCATCACAAACATATATTTCTCTTCCATCAGTACTGATCTGTATCTACATATTTTTTTATTTTTTTAAAATATATATTTAAAAAAAGAGGTTAGGCCGAGAGCAGGCCCAACCAAATTAGGCATAAACCCAACTCTGCTGGCCTTGGGCTGGGCTGAGTGCAGGCTCAGCCCAAGTCCAGCTTATTAAACGATGAAGAGGTGAAACGGTGCGCTGCACGGTTCACGTCTTCTTCGTGACAGTGCACAGTAGCTTCCGACCAACCACGATCATAGCTTCAACGGCCGATGCCGATGGGTAGAGGAGACCAAGGTGGTTCTTCTTGTGGTGGTCTCGTCGGAGATGGTGGCCTGTGGTGGCCGGCGGCAACGTTGGAAGGTGCCGCTGTGGAGAGAGAGAGAGCTTCTGTCTTCTTCCATGGCTGTTTTGGAGAGAGAGAGAGCTTTTGGTGATCTTCTTCCATGGCACTAAATCTCTTCTCTCAACATGGGCACAGTCCAATTATTTGTTTCTTCCATGGCACATTGAAGCTTTTGTCTTCCTGTAAAGAGTGAGGACTAGTATTTCATTCACGTGAAATTATTTTGGCAGAGACAAGAATCAGTAACTGTAGTGGTTTAATGCCCGATTCATCAAACGCAGGCAAAGCATTACGAGGGCCGCTTCAGCTTTTCTCACGCGTGAAAAGCAGCAAAATACTGCTTTTCACGAAACTCGGTTTGCTCACTTTTTAAACATGGGGCCCACATAATTTTTTTCTAACTTTTCAGACAACCAAACACTCTTTTGCTTTTTTTCAACCCACTTTTTTCAAACCACATGTAAAAAAGCTGTGCCAAACAGCCACTATATAACAAACAAAAATGTAACTTAGATCAATTATCAGCCTTGGGATACTTAAATGAGGGCATGCTCAATCCAAATTGTAAATTTGAGGATAAGCTCACAGGCTTTCTCTAATAATCTATTTACTCCAAGTGAGTTCACAGAATACATGATCCCCGCGAATCATTTTTTTTTTCTTCCTTGGAACGTAACACTAACGGTTGATTTTTTAAAGGTGGATAACAGTGACGAAGAAAAAAATATAAGGGCCTGAGTTACATCGATGGGCCATTCCTTGGTGATATTTAGGTCCATTAATACATGTAGGCCTGAGTCCAAGTGTTCGGGGCCCATTCTTCCAGCTATACATTCGGCCTCTAGACACAATTAGTATATCCACACCTTTTTCTGCCAAAAGGTGACGTGGAGATCGTTTCGTTTCTATCAGGCCCTGAAGGCTGAAGCTACTATATAGACCTTCTTTATAGGCTCGGGTCGAGTCTAGCACGTGGAGAGTGTGTGGTTTGACATCGTTGGCGTGGGTTGGAGTGTTCTATCGGCATTTATCTTGGACGGAACCTGTCCAATCTTTGCTGGCAGGCCAATAATTTGATCGATTAGTAGCTATTGCTAGGGCCCGGGGTCAAGTTTCTGGAGCTTGGAGGATGACCTGTATCCTTCGAACGATGAAAATTATTTTAAGCGTTTTGGGCCAGGGTCGGAATGATTGCGAGCGACACCGTTTAAGCATTCGGTTGTGTGTGTATATTGTGCTCTTGGCATGAGAGCCTGACTGTTCAATTTCCCTGCCAAAAACATCTTAAATATGTTGGAGTTTAATAATCTGTAACTGGCTGTTAAATGGGAGCTTGAGTAAAGGCACGACGCGCAAAGCCTCCGCATCAGTTCCAATGGGCGGCGGGCCCACGCACCCATGGCTAGGCAGGGAGCTCGGCCCTAAACAGCAATAGAATCTCGAGTGTGCCAGGCAGACACTACTAGTTCTGGCAAGGAATGTAACATTTACTACATATAAACATTCTCTCAAAAATAGGAAATGTGATTTTCTCATCAAATGAGGGAATCTAACATTCTTTAAGTGGCTGGAAAAGTTGATTTATTGTCCTTTTTTTAAATTTAGGTGGGCCGACAATTACATTATAAAAATTGATTGTCTTGATTACTTTTCTACAAAGTTAAATTTATTGTATAGTATTCATTTTTTACTATTATTTTTAGCCAAACACAAATATTACATCTCCAATAATTAAAAAAACAAAATATTGCAACTAATATCCAGGAACATCGTGGAGGAGCTGCCATTATTAGCAACCATGCATGGCATGGTTGGTGATATTACCAAATACGCTCGACAAAAAATACACAACATACATTTTAAATAAAAGCTTATATTATGATATCTCACCTGTGAGATAATTAAGAGTAAATATATCACATAGAGTTTTCTTGTCGCAAAAAAAATTCTCCTTCCTTGATTTATATAAGTGATTGCATTGCGTGTTTCTTTACAAGCCAGAACTGCGGGTGGAGCATGTTATTGATCATATGTGAAGATAATAGAAATCAACATTAGGATAATAGTAGAAGGGTTATGATATGCATAATAGATCTTAAGTTTTAGTTAGGGCATATATTTCTTGTAAAAATCTATAAAAATAAGAGTTTTACTCGTTCACCTAAACATATAAAATATAATTTTTAAAATATAAGGTTTATTACATCCAAAAAAAAAAAATCATGGATTTACATGGTGGTAAACCTGCAGGGGGTGAACGTATTAGCCACAGCCGCACGCGCTAGGGAGCATTACCTTTTATCTCTCTTTAGCGTGGCAAAACGGGACTAATTATCATTCATTGCTAGTAGACCAGTCTTTTAGGCAGTGCCATTGCTTGCGAATTATTGATCATCCAAATCCTTGCCTTCTACGCACAAAATTGGATTTGTAATGCTGCAAACGACAAGTAGTAGTGTTGATCGGATTGACGCATGCGTGCTTCTTTGTTACTACTCATTGCTAAGACTAATTCTCGAGGCCCGTGTTAGGCAACGCGTACATTACTTGAAAGAAAACGATTTGCACATCTTCCTCCATGGAATTTCTGAGGCCATTTTATCTTATTAACATGATTTTTGTCGGTTTATATGTAACTCGATTAATTTTATTAATTTTCAAATTAAAAACTATACAAGATTTTAAGAATTAATATATAAGAGACAACAAAGTCCTTAATCAAAAACTATTATAAGATATTTGCTTTCTCATGCCATTCTTGATTTGTCGCTATAGATATCAGGGTCAATTGGAATTGGAAGTTGGACTGTTGCACTAACAATGAGTAGTGACAATCACAATAAGCACGCCAGCTTCCGTATAATGAATTGCTGTCAATGCTGATTCTCGAGACCAGAATCTCTGTCCTTGTCCGACTTTGTCGTTATTTTTGCACAATGCTTATGCTAATCACCCACTTAATGCCCGCCTTTTGTTTCTCTACTCTCCTCTATATTATTCTAATTAAGATTCCTGAAACGCATTAATTCACACACACCCAGAAAAAATTCTTTTGATTGAACGACTTGGCGGTTATACAGCGGCTGTGATCATTCATCGGGTCTGATCTTGATCATGAAAACGAGATTTTAGGATCTTCTTCTTGTACTCATTAGAGGCAATAGTTTATTGGACGGTTAAAAGATGTCAAAAACTTGTTGATCGATGAAATTAATGATTACTCTCTCATTGGTTGGCTGCTCCCTTAAGAATGTGGAAACCCACAGTTTGAAGCCACGCACGCATATATAGTCAAAGCCATACAACAATGGAAATGAGTCAAACTCTGAGAATATCATGTTAATAGACAACGAAAAACGTCCACACGCCACTAAGTTGGCATCTTTTACTTGCTTCGCTTTCACTTCAAATTAAATGAAGCCAAGATAAGAGCAACTGATCCGAGATGAAAAACACAGTTTTGCAGCCCTTTTTAGATCTGCCGTCCACGTGTCGTGCATAAAAAGGATCGTTAGTATTTGTGTCTCTATTTTCTTCCCAATAAACAAAACGTTTATCTCTCAGCTTCTTTTCATTAGTGGCAAAAGGCGTGGCTCATCTTCTATCATCGAGGGTGGCTATCATGGCTGCGTAGATTGACCTTCTCTGTTCTTATATAGCAAAAGGAAAGTGTAATGCGAAGATTGACTTTCTCAAAGCAATAAAGAACAGGGTTGCTAATATTCACACGAAGTAGTGGGCCGAATTAATTAAGAATTTCTTCGAGTTTTAGCAGCACTTAAAATTTCCAGAAAATGAAGGAATTCCTAGTAATTGGAGGGGGGAAATTGATTACAGCAAATTTAATTCTTCAACAAACAAGTAATAGCAAAACACACGCACACATGCCATGGGGCTCTCATTACACACGATTATAAGCTAGCCAGGTTTCTAAAGAGACAAAAATTATCGTCAATTCATCAAATTGAAAACCCAAAACAAAACATATTAGCCATTGTCGTTCAAATGACAATATTGTTCCCTCCAATGTGGTACCCATGCCCCCACTAGGTGCAACCCAAGATAAAGTTAAAGAGTGTGTCGGCCCCTAAGCGCATGTGCCGTTGATAAAACATAAAAATGGTCCAACATTTGCACCATGCACATCAGGGGGGCCCTTTACCTTACAGAGAGCCAATACGGAACTCCGAGTCCCTATTTTTGTGTGCAGGACTATGCCTCATGCCACACGATTGGCATCTTTGAATGGTACACACACGCACGATCCCACTAATCTGGCTTAGATGGCTAGGGGCTAGGGCTGTATATATGCCTTCATTCACCGGGTCAGCACGGCATGCTAGCCTGGTCATACATCAGAAACCCACATTCCATGTCAGAACTCTATCACAAGCTTTTCCAATCTTCTCTCCCTAGCGATTTAAGAAAAAAATGAGACGCAAGAATAAGAACTCTACTCGATGATATATACGACCCGTTTCTTTCTTTCCTTTTGCATGCATTTGATCAGAATCCAGTTCTGTTTGTAATGACTATGATCAACGAAGATCTTTAAAACATTTAACTGAGATTCATGAGCAGGGTATTTTAAAGTAGGTAGTGTATATATATATATATAACAGCCCAACTGTAATCAGAAAGGATATGGCAATGTTCTTACAAGGCCTTAAACTTACCTGGCTAGTTTTAAAATTAAATCAGTCAAGATTATGCTGATTATGATCTATTGTGCCGTGAATGGAAGACACGGCGATGCATGAATCTCAAGGGGGGCAATGGCTGCGGGAAATAGGGACGATTAGACCTAGAAAACCGAGCCCTTTTGCAAATTACTTTTATTCAGGCATCAGATGTGGGGTCACTGAGCGGGGAACAGGAGGATCAGTGTAGCTCAAAATTTCATACAGTAGCAGGCTAAGAAGAGGAGGAGGAGTTGGAGGAGGAAGAAGATGGCGTAACTTTCGGCTATGGAAAGGAGTCCATGAAAAAGAAAAGGGTATTTTTGACACATTCCTTCGTCTTTTACCAGGATGAGAAGGCCATTCAACGCTAGTTATGGAAAAACAGATAGTGGGCATGGAGGAGAGAGATAATTAAGGAGCCACACTTACCCCTTATTTTGATCTCCAAGGAGAGGTGGCTTATGAAAAGACGTTTAGATAAGGAAAAGAAGGGACAGATACCACCTGTTCCATATGTAGGCGAGCTTTAATTTAAATTACTTTAGAATCCGATATATATATATATATATTAAACTATTTATCGACACCTTTTCGTTGCTGCTTTTTTTTTCCAGCTCCCTTTTGGTCTCTCCACCAATGGGGAATGAATGGGGCGGTCAGTTGCGGTGCACGTATGTTTTTTGTTTTGTTATAAGCTAATTCATCACAAGTGCTCTTTTTTTTAGCGAGGAGACTACTGCCCTTGGAATCCAAAAGTCTTGGATATATACAAATTTTGTGCCTCGTTTCCTAAAAATAAAAACAAAACAAAACAATGGCATATCTATTTTATTATTGGATTCAAAATATATCGGTGACTTGTCGATGTATGAGTAATGCAGCCATAAAGAAGCCAACATGTATACACAGGTGGATTTGTTGATAATTACAGCGAAATATTTTATGTTTGCTGACATGCTGATGAACAGTTTAAAGCAGAGAATTAAATATATATGTATATTGAAAATGTGTTTTTGGCACTGCTCATGCAAAATGATGGTATTGGTGGACCACCGGAGGAAAAAGGGATAGTAGGCTGGGGATGCTAGATACGTGTCACGTTCTCAGCGGCCAGTAACCGAATAAAAAGATTGGGGAAAAAATCTACGACACGTGGCCCGGATTTATTCGATTCAAAGCTAGCAGCATATGCTGGACAGGGATGGCTATGGATTGATATATACATATATCCCGTAATGGGAGGTTAATAGGAGATTCCATTCCCGACTGAAAGATTACCATTTATTTATATTTATTCTCAAGGTTAATTTACAAGAGACACACGTCCTTGTTCATTGTGTACCCCATCCCATGGTGGCATGCATACAGGTATGTGCTTCATTGAACTGCGCACACATGTAATTTATTTCACTATTTTTTAATTCATCGAGCTGGATATAAAAAATAAAAATAAATTGTAGGCTACAGATGATGCACTACGACGCCGCGTGGGTGATCAATGGATATTATCATTGTTTTTTCTTGGGTTTTTTTTAATGAGAGTTTTAGCTAATTAATAGATTGAGTTTTGAACATTCAAAATAAATGCATGTACTCTAAATAAATGGAGATTAAACTCCGGAAATACTCTGCACATTCGTCCTCGACGAAATCAGAGCAATGATATGTCTCCGGGCAAGCTTGGAAGTATTCGTGCGTGGATGTTAAAATACGATGGGTATAACCGAGTGAATGGTCGAGCCTATTCTAGAGTGGAATTAGATGCACCCTATCACAAAAAAGCAAAATATACAAAGGATAAACTAAGACTAGTCATTCTGTCCGGAGCTGAATAATAATAATAATAATAATAATAATAATAATAATAATAATAATAATAATAATAATGTCGACGTGTTATATATCTACAATCAAGAAAAAGTCTGATTGCAAGTTAAGAGGTTGATGGGTATATTTAATAAAATAAATAAAATATTACAGCATAGAAATTTTTTTTTTCACCAACACTAAAACCAAAACTCTTTTTGTGAAATTAAATATTAACTCAATGATTTTTTTACACTATGACAACTACATAAAATGTAAATCAAAATAAATCATCAAATTTAATTTGTAGTCAACACTGTGTAAAATGATCAAATTAAAAAAAAATACATCGATGAAAAGAAAAAAAAAACAAAGAGAAAAAGGGTAAAGCAATATTGCAATTCAAAATGTTTTCCCTTAGATGACATGATATCAGCACAGTACAATTACCAGACCTTTCAAGCTAAAATGCGCGAGAGTTTTATCGTATATATACATATCAATCATAGTGGATCACTACTGTAAAATTACCCTTTTATCTTTTAATGGACAAAACTTGACCCTTTGAGTTGCAAGTTTTTTGGCTTTTTTCTCTGGCTTGTTAGTTATTAAAAGATTGTTCGAGGATGCATGTATTTTTTTTTTATTACACAATAAAAATACTCTTTCACCTATAGTGAATAGAAATTAGAATTGTTAACCAATAGCTTTTTTTGACTTTTCATGAGTTACGTAACAATAAAAATACTTTTTTTTGCCACTAAGGTTAAAAAGATATAGAGTTATTGGCAACGGCGTTTTGGGTTTTTCCATTTTACATGAGTAGTTAAAGCATGTTTTTAACCTCGGAAAAAACAAAAAAAAACATAGGCTTGTTTTTGGTTTTTTTATACTTTCTCACACGAGTGTTTTATGTAATTAAAAGGGTTTTGAGAGGTGTTTTTATATTTTTTATGTTTTGTTTTTAATTAAAAAAAAAAAGAGCTCTGAGAATGTGCTCCACACATGTTAGCAAATGTGTGGTGTACGCATCATTCAGGTGGCATGTGTGACACCACTTGGTGTCCAAATCATGTCATTCTTTGTCTCGTTGGATATAGAATCATGTTCTCTTTCGTATGGCATGAGGTGTAGTTTTATGATCGTCAAATTGTCATGGATGATTGATTCTTTTGTTTTTTTCTCTTCCCACGACTGAAGTATATAATTGTTATTTTTTTTTAATTTTTTTTCATTTTCTCATCTGTTGGAGTTTTATTTGTTTTTAATTTAGTCGTTCAATTTTAATCCATATATAAAATATTTTTTGATTTGCTACCTCTACTTTTGATCTCTTATGTTTTTTTTTTGTCAAAGTTTTTAATTTTATCCTTCAAATCAAATTTATAAACAATTTTAATAGTAATAATATTTTTATTTTAGATTGGTCTGTTTTCATTTGTTTTTTTTATTTGTTTCATTTTATTTTTTATCAAAGTTTTTATAATGTTTTATTTTATCATCCAAAACAAGTTTATGATTTATGTTATTTTAGTAGTAGCAGTAGTAGTAGTAGTAATTGTAATAATAATAGTGACAATGACAATGATATTGATAATATGATTAATATTGCTACTAATAATAATGATAATGATAGTGTTAGTGATAACTCTGCTAATTCTAACATGGTTGTAGCGGTGGTAATTAATTATAACAATAGTATAAACAACAACAGTAATAACAATGATAATATTACTAATAATAATTATGATATTATTTATTGATAATAGCAATAATGATGATAAATATAATGATAGTGATATTATTAGCAATGACAACAATAACGATGGGAATAATAGTTGTCACAATAATAACAGTGATAATTCATTGTTAAATGTTAAATTTGCAGGGAATTGAGTTTTACTACTTTTCCTTTCATGGTATTTTTAATTTAATATCTTGAATTAATGATCTAGACAGTTCACGTGGATTGATATTTTTTATAAATTGTTTTATCAAAATTTAATTATCGTTAAAAATAAAATAAAACAACTCACATCTAGTTAATTTTTGTATATTTTATTAAAAAAATCATATCAAACAAAAATAAAAGATTTTAAAAATTATTGTGGTGCCTGAAAAAATCTCTATACTTTTAATAATTATATATATTTAAAAATATAGCTCTACTCGCGAGTAAATTGTGCCTTGTTTGACAGTGTGATTGGAGTTGATTTTGAAATTGTTTTTTATTCAAAAATGCTTTAAAATGATTTTTTTTTATTTTTAAAATTATTTTTAATATCAGCATATTAAAATAATATAACAATACCAAATTTTTTTAATCTAAAATAAAAAATATTTTTTTTTAAAAAAAAAACTCGATAAAAAAAGGACGTAGCTAGCAAAATTACTTCAAACTTTAGCGGGAGTCCAGTTGGATATGCGGCTACGGGGCGACCAAGTTAGACTCTATGATAGACTGCAGAGCCTCTTTCAATGAGAAGGGGGGCACCCCATTTATCAAATGCTGAGATGCATCAGTACCCTGTGCACGTACATCGACCACAAAAGTGTCCCCAGAATCTCAACTTGCATGTATGGATAAATAACTAGATTTTTCTTTTTCTTAACCAGAAAAAAATATTCAAAAATATATGCAATACCCGAGTCACCGGATAAATTGATAATTTAAATATAAATATAACAATACTAAGTAAAATAATAATGAAATTGACAGAAGTTCATCCAAAGTAAAGAAAATTCAATGATGAAGGACAACTCCACGAAGATAGATATAAAATTATGATGACATCGAAGAATAGAAAAATACGAAAAAGGTCATTTAAAAAAATCATGAATATCAATTTTTAATATATTAAATATTAAACGACGAAATTAAAATTAATAAATTTACATATGATAAAAAATTAAAGTCAATTTATGTTAACCTTTTAAATTCATGGACTCTAGTCACGAATCCAAGACCAGCTTCATAGAGAGTAAACAAAATTAGTAACAAATCAAAAATCTAAAAATAGATTAAAAAAAATCAACTTGAAATAAAAAGAAAAAAAAACTAAGCAAACCCTTACCCAACCAAACCTCAAAAATCTCACAGCCAGTGAAATCCTGAATTCAAGTTGAATCACGAATTTCAATTCCTAATCAAATTAATTTTGAAGAATGAAAACATAAAAGAAATAACAATTTTCAAAACTTGTAAAAGAAAAAAATGGAAAAAAATAAGAATTAAATTTGATGGAAAAAAACTTACAATGGATGAAATTGCAAGAAAAATGGTGTGTTTCTAAGATTCACGGTGGTTTAGCATCCATAATCATCTTTTTTTTCTCTCTCCCTTTCCAACCTAGATTTTCACACAAACCCCCTTAGACATTAAGAATTTAATTTGTTGATTTCTTATTTGGTCTTTTTTATTATAATTTATAAAAAAATATTCTAAAACCATATAATTTATAAATAAATAATTATGCCCTGAAAAAGAAATCACATTAACTCCCTTGCCCAGTCGAAAGGTTTTTGAGCCAGGAATAATGTTATCAATCCAAGTCCTGGGTCAGAGTAATTTCTCTTTCACCTTTAGTTTTTTTCTTCCCAACATGGAGGCAAGCTATACCATTATCATCCTCTTGATGGGCTCTATCATAGTTCGTGTATTAGAGTCTTTTTTTTATATATATTTCAAATTATCTCTTATATAATTTTTATATTATTCTAACATTCTGAAATAAAAAAAAAACAATAAAATATTAATTTAAAAAAAAACTACTACAAGCAACAAGAACCATCCCGCTGAATGAGAGTCGGAATTAGGGTTCATGCACGCGCTCTTTCCGCACTGTGGACAAACGTACAAAAAGGTCAAAATATGCACAATATATGCGTGCTTGCACATTTAACACTCCAATAATGATAGTCACAGCAATATACTTTTGATTTGATCCTGAAAACTGGAAGAAAGTTCAGAGTACTCCACGAGTGAGATAAATATTAATGTTTTCTTCTTCTTTTCTTTACAATCTTTGACCCTTGCTGATTTTCTCATTGCCCTTGTTTAATCGTAACCGGAATCCGATCACTCCTCGATCACCGGCTAGTTCCTAAAACGCTATGTCTGTCTGTATGTATGTATGTATGTTCGCAAGTGAAAAGACAAGACATTATGGGCGAAAATCGTAGAATAAGAAATCGTGAAGCTAGTTGCCATAAAACTGTAGAAGGCGATTGGTCCATAAATATAAGTCATGGTCGTGGACAAGATGATCTGATTAATGCTCGTACCACACCACACATCTCAAAGACATTTCCTTGCCACAATTATAAGGTCATGTACCCAGTGTTTATTATTTCACGATGGTTTTGTGCTTTCTTTTTTAAATAGTATATTTTTGTATTTTCAAATCATTGTAATATGATAATGTTAAAAATAAATTTTTAAAAAAAACGTAATTCCAAACAATACTAAATCAGGCAAGTTATAGGATGATAGCTATCTAGCCAGATGATGACGGGCCATGTATAAAAATAAATTGAGAAAATAAAATAGAAGATAAGGCTTGCATGACTTCCTGCGCACAAAAACTCATACACTGTATGTATGTGCATATTAAAGTTAAAAAAATTACAAACTTGTACCACTCATGAACAGCAATGAAATGGGCCATCCCCCATGTTATCATCCTCTCTTATGTGTTCGTTTATATATCTGTAAATATATAAATCTATATTGTGTGATTTGAATTCATATATATATATATATATATATATATATTTGTTTTCTTTTTGTTACTGTTATACATGGTATACGTTTTGAAGATGGTGGTGGGGAAGCGGGTAACGCAGAGGCACTGCTCGTATTTTTGTCATCTGAGAAGTAGACAGAGGCAATAATAGCTGGATTTTGTTTCTTCAGTTTGAAGCTACAGGCCCCCCACCCGATGCCTTCTTCTTCTGTAGATACTTCTCTTCCACTGGTTCCCACCACCATCATTCTTTACTGCTTCCCTTGTCCACAACTACTGGTACGTGCGTGTTGTTTCTCTCGGGGTGTTTTGGAATGCGTTTCTAAAATATTTTTGAAATTTTTTATTTAAAATTTTAAAAATATTATTTTTAGATTATTTTGATGTGTTAATATCAAAAATAATTTTAAAAAAATAAAAAAAATATTATTTTGATATATTTTTAAATGAAAAATATTTTTAAAAACAACCTGAATCAGTTCATCTACGGAGACTGTGTGTACGTTGCAATTATTTCATACTGTGAAGGGGCAACTTAAGAGCAAATCCACGATATGATAAATAAAAAACAATTAATAATTTCATGTATAAATACACAAACATACGTGTAATTTTATAAAATTACTGCAAAAATATACACAAAATATACGATATTTGAAAGTATATTTAACCACATTGATAGTTACATGCATTAGCAAGCAACAGTTATCGATAATAACAACACCAAAGGGCACATGATGGGGGGAGAGAAAAAGGCATTTCCCAACATAACAAGTATCTCATCTCCTTTCAAAAGAGGGATCCTCCTCACGAACTCAACTTGCAGAATATTGCCTCCAATGTATATCTTCTTGTCAAAAGATTTAAATTACCAGGAAAAAAAAAGAAAAAAAAAGAAAGAGGGGGGGGAAATGTGGATAACATACACTGCCATGGTCGGGCATAGAACGGTGAGAGATGACGAAATAAAACAGGCGCAAATTAAGTAGAGGCTGAGCCCATCAATCACGCGCGCGCGTGACATCTTCTTCTGAAAAGGAAAGGTGAAATTCTCTGTAGTTTTTTCTGTGTCTAATTAACTAAGGGGAGATCAGTTGGTGGAAACTAGAATGAAAAGGATTACACCAGCACCGCATATTTATTAATTATTCCACACTGGCATTGATTATGAAATCAACATAAAATTTTGACGAGAAAAATAGAATATGTTCGTAATTAAAAATAGAAATATATTTCTAGAGAGAGAGAGAGTTTGTGGCTTTGGACAAAACTTAGAGGGTATTACGCTAATTTTTCCATTTTAGGCAGCCTAGGCTGTTACCTTATATGGAAGGCAGCAACAAGAAAGTTAAGCAGGATCCTCTCTCTCTCCCCCTCGCGCTTCAAAAACAACCGACAGATTAAACCTTTCTTCTTCTTCTTCTGCTCTCTCCTTCTCCATCTCTCCTTTTCTCTCAACTTGACAATGTGGAGAGCTTGAATAATTTCAAAGTATGTAATTAATAGTCTATTCTACGACCACGTTATTAATAATATATTCATCATGGAGGGGGGGACAGGAGATGAAAGATAAGAAAAGAAAGCTGGTTCTACAGTACAAGCAGCGGGGAATCAATGAGAGGTTTATTAAATGAAATTCACATAAGCTCCTGAAGAGTGGGGCAAAAATGAGGAATTCAAGTTGGAAGTCTAATTAATGCACAGTCTGTTCTGTAGATATCAGAGGTTCTGTTTCAAGTGAAGCAGCTGACTTCACAAGATCATCATTAATGCACATTATGTCTTCGAGATTAGCACTGTTACTGCCAGCTTCTTCAGCGATCATAACCTGATCTGGTTTGGATGTTGAGATTGGTAATATTGGAGTGGTAGGCGTTCCAGATGTCTGTGCGAGCAGTCCTGCTCTCTCGACTTGAACCATCCAGTCTGTTGTGCAAAGAACATACAGCATCGACAGGGCACACGAAGCTTGAGCGGCAAGCAATCCGAGCCAGAGTCCTGCGAACCCCATTTTGGCCACAAACCCCAGAAACATTGCAACTGGCATACCCACCAGGTAAAAGGAACCCAGATTGATATTTGCTCCGATGGTAGGCCTGGCACTCCCTCTTAGAACCCCACAACCAGTTGTCTGGGGGCAGTTTCCAAGCTCGCAAAGTCCAGCGATTGGCAATGCTATCGAAGTTAGCTCTAGAATTTCAGCATCATCAGTGAAAAATCTGCCCCACTGATGCCTCATCATTGTCGTGAATAGCATGGCCATAAGGCCCAAAGCGACCGCACATACCAGGGAAACAATCATGGAGGTGCGGGCTTTTGCCGGGCGGTTGGCCCCCAGCTCATTTCCAACTCTTGTCGAGACTCCAAGGCTTAAAGATGATGGGAAGACATAGACTAACGACGTTGTCTGAATAAGAATCCCCATCGAAGCTACAGTTGCTTTTGGATTAATAAGCAGTCCGCACAGCATTATCATGAATTCATACCACCACCACTCAAGGCAGACAGAAACACAAGTAGGCACAGCAAGAGCTAGCAAAGATGACCATCCTCTAAGGCAATCCATGCTCGGAGAAACCCACGAGTCCTTATATACACCGGAGAAGTATATGAAAGAAGCGAGAGAGAGAAAGAGATTGAGATTGGTCCAAACCATGGCTATCGCCACTCCTGCAATTCCCATTTTGAAATGGACAACAAGAAGGAAATTCAAAGGGACATGGAGAAGAACAGAGATGGCTGAACAATAAGTTAATGGTAATGTAATGCTTTGCGTCCTGAGATAGACTCTTAGCGGGTGAAGAAGTGAAAGAAAGAAGAGATCAGGAATGGAAAAAAGAATGAAAGTATGGGCCACTGAAGATATTTCTTTGTCCTGACCACACCATAAAAGGATTCTCTTCATGTTCAGCCACATGAAAGATATTGGAACAGATGTGGAGAGGAGGAGGAGAACAGTTCTTTGAAGAGTCAAGCCAAGTATCTTCCAGTGTTTTGCTCCATAAGCTTGCCCACAAATGGGTTCCATTCCCATGGCCAAACCAGAGAGCACAGAGTAGCCGGTGATGTTGGCAAAACCTATAGAGAGCGAACCACCAGCAAGCTCAAGCTCCCCAAGATAGCCAAGAAAAAGCATGGAGATCATCGCTCTTGAATACAGAATAAGACCAGTCATTGCTGTTGGGCCAGATATCTTCCCTATTTCTTTGATTTCTTGCAACGCCTGAAAGGAAACAAAAATATAAAGGAAATGAGAAATGATGCGTGCTGTTGTCTTGTTTCTTGATAGATCACCGGCACATCTTTGCATATATGTTCATGCAGTTCTATAGTAAATATTTGGTGGGTTTTCTTCTTCTTTTTTTAATTTTTTATTTTTATTATTACCTCAGAAGGAGTTGGCCATCTATGTAGCTGTTCTTCTTGATCATCATCGGTGTAACGATCCATAGTTTTGCTCATAGGTTTCTTGGGACAGAGAAATGAGGACGGTATAGTCGGGGTTGGATTACACATATTTCTCTGTCAAAAAAGAAGAAGAAACTCAAAAGCAAATGGTGATGAGCAAGCAGGCTAGCTCGGCTGGGCAAAAAACAAACAAAAAAAGTCGTATAACTTTCCAAGTGATGCGAGCTTTGTTGTTTGTTGTATGGGGGGTTTGAATATGAATACTGCTTGCAAGAATTGTGGCTGTATATATACTCGAAGTGCTCGGGTCCTACTGTTTGCCGGGAAATAACGTGTCAACATTTTGAAGAGAAAATGCTGTTAAAAAATGCTGCTGGATTCTTAAGTGCTAGTGGGGGCCGACTCTCTACTCTATGATAGCCTCTCCCACAACACAGTGGAGGCTTAATCAGTTATTAATCAATTAAAATTCCTCATGCATTTCATTTCGTGGATTAGGGGAAGCAGGCAGGCAGCTCTGGCTTTCCAGGTCTCTTATCGTAATTGAAGATGTCAAGCAGGCTGTGAATATTGGTGGTGGATTCATTTGTTTTTAACCGCCACAACCCGTTTGTCCATGTAAAGTTCTGCCCTTTGGCATTAATTCGTTGTTGATTATGGTGGGTGGGATCGACTTTGCTGTTGTTTTTGCTAGTGAAGCCTTCCTGCTTTAAGCGGATAATATTCTTTTTAAAAACCATTCATCCGTTTAGGGTTTATTTTATTCTTTATATGAAAGGGATACAGGGAGATCATCTTGGATTGCCAAGTGGAGGGGGTGCCAGAGACGCTCCCTTGTGAAATGACGAGGGCATGATGGTATATATTTCTCATTCTCACAACGGCTGTTAACTTTTGCAGGCAGAGAAATGCTTGCATGTTCCAAGGCATCAATCGATAACATGATCCAGTCGCTGCAGCCCATGTGCGTGAAATCCACTCAAACAATGATCTTCGTTGTCTGCAGCCACATGAGCATGAAAACATCGCTCCACTACTTGCCCTCTGCAAACTGTTTCAGGCCCCATCTTTTCTTGATTTCTCTCTTCTAACATGTTTCATTTGGGCTAGCGAGTTCGAGATCGGTGGAGGAGGGAGGGCGTGATAAAATAATGCCATCTTGTGGTGGAGTTTCATTCTTCAGAAAGTGGGGAGGAGATGGGCCGAGATCTGTGCCGAAACAGGTTTTGTAAGGATCCAAAATATATTCTTAAGCAGACGGTCAATCTCTGTATAATACCAAGAGATCCTAGCTCCTCAAAACCAAGGACGCAACGGTGATGATTTCCAAGGGATTTGTAGAAACCCCCCCTCCACAGAACCATTCTAATCAATAACGCAACATCAATAATTTTCAGTAATATATTGGGCCTTTGTATCCAATGATTAACGAGCTTCTGATCCTCCCTGCACCGTACACGTAGCAGCGCTGGATGATCAGGGACATTGCTGGACCTGAGACAGAGGTGATGGGTTTGAGACACCAGCCATGTGATGGGATTATGGGAACAAGATCATGCCATGTTTGCGGATAACTTGGGGCTTTAACCAATGAAGATGGGTTTCGAGTGACAAAATATGACAAATCTAGTGGATATTATTTAGCTCCATGTTTAACACATAATTTGTGTTCTTTTAAAAAGGTTATCTTCTTCATGCATGATATGTAGAGGTGGGAATGGTGTCATAAATGGGACCACTGGGTTAATGGAGATGACAGTAGATGGCTGTGTTGAGAACCGGCAGACGGAAGAAAGGGAACATTTGAGAGACAATTACGTGCTCCAATTGCAACCGTTTAATATGTATCCCTTTTCCCACAACAGAAACGAGACTGTCGCTCTGCAGGAGAGAGCCTTGGCTGTGTCTGTGAGGCAGCAGAAGCTCCAGCCCTACCACCACCACCCTCCCAAACAAATAGAAGAGTTCATCTATTTTTGCCTTTTCCACAGACATAGCTGCTTCAAGAATAAGTTCCCTTTGGTTTCCCTGCATAAGATATTAGTTCTCTGAAATCCAGACCCACCCATGTCAGATTCCATGTGTCTCCAGCTCAATAAATTGCTGTGGATGAGAGCAACGTGTCATAAGATTGTACCAGTGGACAAAGATCAGTGTAAGAAGGATGGAGGCGATACTGTGAGCGAAAACCTATTTCGAATTTGGCATCCTAATTGTTAAGTGAGGTTTTAAAAAAAAAACAATGTCCCCCCCCCCATCAGATTGTGGAAAAAGAACTTGACATTATTTATTTGGGATCACATGGTGATGCCAACGCCTTCACATTTACTGTCACTCAATAAAATCATTTTACACCAAGTTGTTGTCATAGTGGAATTCAGAGAATTTTCTTGGCATAATAATAATAGTAACCAACCAAAAAAAAAAACAAATACAACGCCAAATGCAAGTTTCAATGTGGAGGAAAAGGATATGCAACAGCGACACGACCTTCCAGGATTTGACATTTAAAAAAGATTATACTCCTCTAGAAACTCGAACAAATTCACAGATTCCATCCTCCTCACCCTGCCTCTTTCTTTCCTGAAAAAGGTTGATGCTTAATTTTAGAATTAGTCACTAGTAGGAGATACCAAGAAATCTCTGCCTCTAACCACACATGCAGCATGCTAATCTGTTCTTAGCTGGATGCGATTTTATTTTGTTGATTAACAAAAACCACACATGTCAACATGAAAATCAGTTTTTATCTGGATGCCATTTTTGTATCCATTACTGATCTTTGCATAGGTAAAGCTACAATGTCCTCATGATGTGTTACACTCCCAGAATTTTTTCTCTCAACGCATTCTAGTGTCTGAAGCACAGGTCAAGTATTTCCAGAACTATTCTGATGTATTCCGAGCAAATAAGTCCAATGATGATATAAAGTAATGTTACTGCCATGTCTTCATTTATGAGTTAACATTAATCATCTCAAAAAATCTGTACCTGGGACAGGTCTTTTAAATGATTCCCAGGCCTTATGAGAAAGCATTGTATGGAGGCATTGAAAGCAAAACAGGCTTTCATAGATACTGATAGCTGCAATAAAAACAAGAATTTATTCCAAGGTTCACAACCAATGACAAGAATAATTAATTATTATCACAAAGTAGAGCGTCCATAAAAATCAATGAAGCATTTCAAAAAATCAGAGCATAAGAGACATGTCCCCGTCAGGGTTTCAATCAGCACAACTCACATACTAACTGTTCGCCACCAAGCACAATTCACCACATTCATATGGAAAATTCAGGCACAAAATGCATGCGATTGGAATACATCATGCTAGGACCACCAAAAGCCAGCCAGTGTAACCTTTGGAAAATGAATATTTTTCCATCAGGAATAAATCCCAATCAGCAGCAACTTATCTTGGTTGGTGAAGGAGTAGTACTGGGAGTAATCCAAGGCTTTTACTTTCTTCCCCATGGCAAAAAGTGAACTCGTTTTCATCTGGGGAAATTATTCCCTGAATTTTGATGGCTTGTCTCACCCATCATTCACTAACAGCTACAGTGTCTGTTTCCCTACTTGTGAGTTGCCATTTCGTGTAACCATTGCTTTAAATATTCATGTTTTCCACCGTTCCTAATATATTTTGAATGCATTGCAAACAGACATGCCTATCCACTGAATCTTGTACATTTTCTTATGTAGAAGGGATCTGTAGTTGGCTAAGAAAAAATCCTAAAAAATATCCAAATATTCAAATCTTCCATGAAATTTCTTGTTTCGAAGAAACTCAGATTCACAATATGCATATCGAGAGCACACCTTCTCTCAGATCCACCTCATGGATTATGCTGACAACTGATCAGATGAAATTGCAAAAACAAAGGGCTTATTGCATTATGGGAAAGCAAAATGTTACAGAGGAAACTGGTAAACAACATATTTTTGCTTCCCATTAACATTTTGAATTTTATCAACATCCAAAAAATAGGTAACCAAAGAATACCTCATGAGAAGGCCATGGGCTTTTGAGCACCTGATCGAGGAATACCCAAGATGGCTATAATTCCAGCAGCAAAGGCAGCAAATGCTCCAATAGCAATGGCTGGGGAGTTTCCACCACCAAACAGTTGATCCCATGGTCCACTTCCCAGAGAAACCACCACCTGTTTTTGACATCATATTTTAATAAATAAACCACAACATAAAAAAATCCTAACAGCATAGGGAATTTTTATCACATAAATCGCAGGGAATTCAATCGTAAAGGCATAAGAAATCATCGGAAGTACAATCTGCTAGAAAAATGACGTGTACTGCACAAGTACTCGCATTAACTGAAAGCATCTATCCGTCACATGGAAATTTTCTTTGCAGTTTTTCATAGATCGCATCAGCATAAACATATAATCTAGAATTCTGCTTGGCATGGATTGAACAAGCTTTTATTTATTTTATCTAGTTTACAGATAACAAAAGCAGCATGGAACTAGTTCAAGCCAGGCCATGTATCTATCCATCTATCATAATCATGGTGACAAACTAGCAGATTTACAACATTGCCAGTTCTCCAATGGGCTAAAATTGACATGCGAATAATAAAATGCAAAAGAGAGAAATTTTCACAACTTCTCAAACGTTTCAGCAAGAAATTGGAAATTATGATTTATAGTACCCACAATTAAGGAGAGCTTTCCATATTTGATAGAGGACACTGCTTCTTGTTTTAAGAGAACCAAAAGCACACAAGGTTCTTAATTGCAGCAGATAATTGATTCATAAAGGATAATGTTGCTTCACAGTGGCAATACTTATTTCATCAGATCAAAAAGCACAAGAGTTAAGGGGGACAAAACACTTTTCGACCATAATTTTATGCAACATACAAATTATCTGCATAGAAACGCACTTTCTGGCAGAGAAGTAGAGTGTAAATATTTGCATTTCTGTGATATGGGCTAACCGGAAAAGTACAATCTGTAAATCCAGCATGAGGTGTGGAAGGTTTTGATCATAAATTAACTATGCATTAATGTAAAAACAATTTTTTTATTTATTAAAAGGCACATAAAGAGTTAACATATATTAGTTGTGTATAGATGTCAATTGGTTAGCTGATTTTTAACTTAACTTTTAGCTCTTAGATTTTAACTTGTTTAACTGTATAGTTGATTTACCTAAATGATTGATATGCATCTTGTATAAATACCTTAATGGTATGAATAAAAATAATTCAGTCTAATTCTATTTTTCAATCTTGTATCAGGGTTTTAGGCTAAAGGTCCTAACTTGATTTCTTGACAAGATTTAATGACACTTGATAACTTTTAATGACAGTTTCATACTTTTTCTTACAACCACTTCAATCAAACCCTACTCTTCTATGTTTGATGAGAAATCAACTATGTCCAACAGTGACAAAGTTTTTTGTAAATTCAGACAGCAAGATATTGCATTCTTCTCAGATTCATATTAACTGGATGGTACAAATTATCAAGTTTGGTCTAAAATTCTGGAAATGCATATTGTCAGTAGGATGAAGGATTATATTATGGGGAGAAAGGTTGCACCTGTGGACAATATATAGTATGATGAATGGGAAAAACATGGTGTTCTAGTTAACTCATGGCTTACAACTCTATGACTCCTAATCTTATATGTCACACTTTGGTCAGTGTGGAATGACAAAGCATGTATGGGATGCTGTTAAGAGGAGTTATCTTGATGCATCAAACTCTTCCCAGGTTTATAAACTAATGAAGAAGACTTTTCAATTACTTCAGGGTGGCAGACATCGCATAAATACCATAATGAACTAAATTACATTTTTATGAAACTTGACTACCGAATGCCTAGTAAAGTTGCTAAGACGATGTGGAGAAACAGAGAAAAAAGGATGGCTGAGGATTGAGTTTACATTTTTGTTGCAAGTCTTGATCACAGTTTGGATCAAGTCAGCAGTTGTGTCTTGGCTACCTCTCCTTTACTCAGTTTGGAAGAAGAACGCTCCCTAGTTCATTGAGAGGTGCAAAGATTAGTTATCGTGAGAACTAAAAATCATATTGAGGCTTCAGCCCTTGCCATCTATTAGAATAGTTCCCATCTGGTCCTTCATTCTTCACATTCTCATCACATAGCACCAAACAAACACGTAATAACATGCAATCCATTGTGGTTTAAGCAAGCTGAGAGAGAGAAAAAAAGGACGTCCTGAGAGGAAAAAACAGGAAGTCCTCCCATATTGTTGTTGACAAATCTTAATCTTTTGCTTCCCGTGTATCGCAAGAGTCTTCTCGAAGAGATAATTCTATTTAGCTCTTATTGACGCAATCGATAAGAATAGATAATAAAGTTTGTTATAAATCAAAACCTCTAAAGACTATGAATACCTTAAGCTACAGGGAGACACTCAAGATATTTAATTTTCATCCATCCAGGTCGACTTGTCAAAAGGTTAGTACAACCTTTTTCTATAGAAAATTTTGAAAATCCCAACAATCTTAAATATGAAAAATAGAAAAAATATTATCTTTAAATAGAAAATTTTGATATATTAAATAAGGAAAAAAATAAAATTCCTAAATTGATTAATAAAAAACAAAAATAACCTAGGAAAATATTTATTTTTCTAAAAAGCTCCTGCATCAATACTTCTCTTGCTAATAACATTTGGATTAGTGACTTAGGGGCTACTAATCATATGACTAGCAATTCTTATCTATTTGATTCACTAATGTCTTTATATGTCAAATCTATTGAGGCTGCTAATAGGGCTCCTTATTGATGTCGGAAATGCCTCACTCTCCCACTCTCCATATCTTATGCTTTACTTATTCCTACTCTTTTTAATAATCTTCTCTACATTATAGATTACCAAACATCTTAACTATTATGTAATCTTTTATTCTACCCATTATGTGTTAAGGACAATCTCACAAAGAGGTTGATTAGCATGGATAAAGAGAGAGGATGTCTTTACTACTTGGAGGAAGTTGGGGCAAGTCCAATCAATGTCTTAGTAGAGAAGAAGCCAAGGAAAAAACTATTCTATTATGACATTGTTGATTGGGTCATCCTTCATTTGCCTATTTAGAACATTTATTTCCCAAGTTATTTTGTGATATTTCATTTCTAGATTATGATGCGAGCAATATGTTTATGCTACAATCATCTTACCCATTTTGTAAAATTAAGAAATAACATGGATAGTCACTTAGTTTTTATAGTAAATGTACCTAGCTTAACCTAATAAAATCACCATGAAAAAATAAAGTATTTATGACTTATAGCAAAAAAGGTATAAAGGGACTCAATATCAATTATAAATACATGAAAAGGATTTAGACTTTTATCGCACAATTTCATAGGTTTCCATTCTAACAATGGTCATGACTTCTTAGATCAATCCCTTGATGATTTCTTCAAAGCTCATGGCATCCTCTACCAAACATGTTTTATTATGTTTTATTATGCATGTTTCTAAACATTCTTAGGCTAATGTTGTCACGACTATTGTCTTCCTTATTTATAGGATGCCTGCAAGTATTAATGACTATCAAACCCTTTTTAGAATGTTATTAAGGTTTCATTATATTCCTTCCACTCTTAATCTTTTTCCTAAGACTTTTAGTTGTGTGTCATGTCCATATTCACTCTCTTCATAGGGATAGGGTTGATCCTCATGCCTTTCGATAGTTACACGAATTCCCTAAAAAGATATGAGTGTTTTCATCCCCCTTAAACATATATACTATATATCCATGGATGTTTGGTTATGCGAAAAAGTGCTTTATTTTTCCAAGGATGTTTTTTTCCCTCTTCTTAGGGGTGATTGGCAATTTGAAAAAAAAAAAATGATTGGCATAAAAGAGATTGTGGAATTCAGGCAAAGGGAAGGACTCAGCTACTTTGGATGAGGAGATCTCCTTTGATCCTGTAAAACAAGAAGTATCCAAACATGAAGAGGGAAGGGATGAAAGGCCCACTCAATTGTTCCAAAAGGGTTATACAGGGAGGAACAAAAATGTAATTGTCAACCTTCCACCTCTTATTGATTCCAGTACCCCTCTTATAATATTACTGTGTCATCAAATGACTCTCTTAAGATTGATCATAAGGTACGTGTCCCTTCTTTTATAGACTCACAACATGTATCTTTGGAGTTCACCAATTCAAATTCACAAGTTAAAGATTAAGATAGTAGACGCCCCTTTCATAATCCTAAGTAGTCCTGATAGATTTGGTTTTTTCAAATCATCTTTCAAAGCCATTCATTAAATGTCTATCATTGTCTATGTAAGCATCACTTATCTTTTTCCCTTTAGTTTTAATATGAATCTATTCCTGATCATTTTCAAAACATTACAAGTCTATTATGGTAGAGGAAAAGAAACCACTCAAGAAAAACTTTATTGGAGAATTGGTTGAGTTAGCTCGAGAAAAGCAGATAGTGAAGTGTCAATGAGTGTTTGTGATGAAGTACAAGTCAAATGAGATAGTTGATTGTTGCTAAGGGTTACACTTAAATTTATAGGATTGACTATCAAAAGGCTTTTGTTCTCATGGCCAAGATGAAAATGGTTAAAGTCATACTCTCTGCACTTAACTTGGAGTGGCTTTTACAACGAGTTGATGTGAAGGATGTCTTTCTTCACAATGATATGGTGAAGGAGGCATATATGGACAAGAAGGTAAAACATGCAAGCTGGAAAAGGCATTGTATGGACTGAAACAACCGCCACGCTTTTGATTCAGCCAATTGAGTTAATCAATGAATAAGTATGGTTTTAAGAAAGCTTTGCTAGATCATACAATGTTCTGTAAAATGAAAGGTGATATATTTTATTTCTTATTGTTTATGTTAAGTAAAATAGAGAAGCTTGAAAACTACTTGGCCAAGGATTTTAAGATGAAGGACTTGTTAACTTGAAAATATTTGTTGGACATTGAAGTATCCAAGAAAGGACTTTTTCTCTCTCAACGAAAATAAATATCAGGTCTCCAAACCAAAATTGGTAACTATGTTAATGAACCTAAGGATACATCTATTGAGATGAATTAACATGTGCTTTTATCAAATCAAGTTCTAACAAATAAAAAAGAGGTATCAAAGGATGATAGGCATGTCACATTCAATTGGTGTTGTGAGCCAGAGCCAATTCATGCATAATCCAAGTTACCGACACATGAATACAATGAATCTTGCCTGACCCGAAATCCTCTAAGTAAAGGCGTTATGTTCTCCCAGCATAACCACCTGGATATTGATATTGTGGGATATATTCATTCTAGTTTTGCTAAAACCAAATTAGATAGAAAATCTACATCAAGGTATGTGTCATTTGTGTTAAGGTAACCTAGTAAATTGAAGGAGAAAAAAATTGAATGTGGTATCACTATCTAGTATAATTTCAGAGCACCATACCATCCATGCGATTATAGAGCTTAAAGGAATTTTTCACATTGGTTTGGCTAAGACTCCTTGTATTAAAAGTGCAGATCAACTGACTGATATGACTTATGTTGTTACTAGTTGTCACTTCCATATGTCGCTATCCAAGTTAGGTATGTGTGCTCATCACACCAACTTGAAGGGGAGTTAAAGTATATCATTTGTATACAATTGCCTATCGGCTAGCTGATTGTTGTCAATTAATTAGCTAATTTTAGCCTAACTTTTAGCTCCTAGATTGTAGCCTATTCAATTATATAGTTGACTTACCTAGATCGTAGCCTAATTATATAGTTGACTTATATAAATGATTGATATGTATCTTGTATAAATATCCCTTGGTAATATAAACAACAATCATTCAGCCTAATTTTATTCTTCAATTAAAAGAATTTTCAAATTTTTCTTAAGTGATTGCAAACCTACCAGCATTTTGTCAATTTTCAATGAAGAAAAGTTGATAATTCTGTCTCATGATTTGGAAATCACAGAATAAATTCACTTTCCTTTTCTTTTAGCTTACGAAAGTTAACGATGTTTTCATCTCATCATGGAAAAACTGTAATCGTTAGCCAGGATTGCATGCAGATCAATATAAAATAATACTCTAAGCAGAAAGTAATTTATTGGCCAAAGAGAAATTGGGTTTTAAGGGATGCTGCCATATTTACCAAACTGTCACATTCTAAGATCTATAACTAACAACGTAGCTGAAGTCAAGGGTATTTCATGAAGTCACCTTTCACTCCATTTTTTATATTGGACTTAATCTGATCATCATGTGTATAAATTAATGAACTCACACTAGGCAAATGATACAATAAAACAAAAATTGAGGAATCATTAGTCAAAAGGCAGAAGGAGACTCTGCATGGTTCTAAGTATCACTGGGGTCTGACCAGTGCATGGAAATTGCAGCAGCAGGACCTATTATTATATGAGGAACATCCTCCAGCAGGAAGAACTTAGTTTATGTCTTTAAGAGATTATATGTAGTTTCTGTCTTCAGATGAAAGTAACTAAAGGTGAATTATTTCTTTTGCTAATTATTTGTTATTTGTGTATTTTGACTGCCATCAAAAGGCATAACAGAGAACAAGCCAGCATCACAGTCAGGGTCAGAAACAAAATATACAGATTATTTTCTTCAACGGTGATTTTTTTTTTAAGAAGAAGAAAAACTTTCTTTACTATTTTTCCTATTTTCGGCAGGCAGGAAGACAAGAGACTAAATAAGTGAGAGCAAAGAGAAACCTGTGGAAGCACAATTGCCAGATTAAGAACACCCATTGACAACCCTGTAAGAACCAATTATCGATTGAAGTGATTACTTAGCCATATCACCAAAACATAATTTTGTAAATACAGGCACAAAGGAGTAGTGTCCACCTTGTCCAAGTCCCAAGGATTCAATACGTGAGGAAACCATAGCGTATGGAACACTGTAAGTGATCTGCAATCAAATATAATGACATCAGTTTTCTTCTGGAATAAGCCACAGAAGAATACTTCGATCAGGAAGCAAGCACAGCAAACAAATCTATATTTCCTTATCAATAGAGTATGGTCAGGTCCCAGCCCATTGGCCCTATTCTGGTATAGAACTTCAATAAATATAAATGTAAACAGTAATTTTCAAATCCCTTCATATATTCTGTTCCTTCTCTTTTATGACTCCCGTCATAATAGTAAAAACATTAATAATAAAAGGACTATCATCATAAACCACATGTTTCAGGCATCATATAAGAAGAAAATTTGTACTTTAGCCTTTCAACCTACAAAATCAACAACTTGATATCAACTACATGGAGGGATTGACCCTCAGCAAGCAGAACCCAAAACATACAGACAACGCAGGACCCATAGAAAAATGCTATTGTTTACTTGATTCTTGACTGCTGACAATACACATGACTAGAATATTTAGAAGAAAATCTGTAGATCCTTTAGTACGAGTTTTGCAACTTACCGCCAATGGCATGCCAAGCACTGCAAAAATCACAAGTGCAGTTACTACAATGCTATTTGGTGGTAGATTATGTCCCAAGTAGCCAATATGGCTTGCCACATAGGAGAGTAAAAGCATTGAAAGAAAGCATAGAGCCATTAAAATGTTTGAAAGGCCCCATAAGAAACCCGCCCCCCACTTTCTGCAGAGCTTCTCCATGAGCAAAGATGTCACTCCAAGAATCACTGAGTTAAACATCAGACCAAATGCACCCATTCTGACTCCAGAGTTATAACTTTGTCCTTCATTTGGCTTGCCACCATAAATTTCTCGACCCATCCAGTCAGTGTCAAAGAGCAGAAATGGAAACCAACCAATCCAATTTAGAGCAGTAACAAGCAATATTATCCAAACAGTCAATGGGAAATATCTAAAAGTCCCGAGTAGCTCCCAGATGAAAGCCTCTTGTTCAGAATTTGACTGGCCTGGCATTTCATCGTCAGCAAGCATAGATCTGGCAGGCAAATCTAGAGGTGATTCTTGAGCTGCTGAGATGCTTATGTATGCAGTAATTGCCATGAAAACAACATCGAGATAAAAGGCAGACTTGAGATTCGCGCAGTCAATATTGCATGCAGAAGTGATGGTAAAAGGAAAAACCTTGTACCACCCATTAAATGATCCAGTGGCAAAACCAAGAATATTGCCAATAGCCATGAATAGTGAGAAATAAGCATTTGCGACTCTAGTTCTGCGATGATCTTTTCCTACAATGACAAATCAACAACAGACAAATATCAAATCACTGTGTATTTTTGCTAGTTGATCTTTTTATACATAACATATACAAGCATATGGATCTTGTGCTTTGCCAAGAGAAAAAAGCACGAAGCATGTATGTAGTCATTTTATCTATGGGACATCTCTTTTCTTAGGGGAAAAATATAAGAGTATGATTGCCCATATCCTTACTGAGTTTTCAGTTGAGAACCGTGAAAATAACACCAGCAATTCGTAACTCTCTCCATTCATTTTTGTTTAAGGTATTTTTGCTTAATTGAATAAAAAATAGTGTTTTGTGCCTCAGAGACAAATAACAGAAGGATTAAACACAGCTGCATTCCAGTATATAGATCCATGCCTTACATGATCGTGGCATTAAACCTTTATTTGACTATTATTGTCAGAGATAAATGCCAGATACAGCACAAATCGATAAAGGCTTTGTTACATGTAGTATCCAATAATTAACCGCATTATGACCTCAGGTCCAATTCACATAGCAAAAGAACTTCTCTTCGGGACAAGCACATTGATTAAACAAATAAAAATTGACAGGTTTAGGAACAATAGACAAACTTCAAATACCATAGATTCGGCAATGCATACCATTACAAATACCCAGTATCCATATGAATGAACTTTGTGTAAAACATATGAGCACATGAGCAGATAAGAATCGTCTCTTATAAAAAGGCTGTGTAAGGTACTTTGCATTATAACAAGGAAATTTGACAGTCATTAGAACAGTGAAGTGGTTAATTTTATCAACTTGGTCCAGTACTTAATCACTTCCTGCTTCACAAAACAATCACAGCAATACCAACAGGCAGCACTTGGTGTTAAATACTGATTATGACTCACTTTACATTGCATCATTAGAGTAGAAATATTTCGACTCACTAGCAAGAAACAAGCCTTTCGGGAAGCTTTAATAGCCCCTAAGATAAGCTTGAAGCTTCAGCTCCCCATGTTCCAAACAGAAGGTAGCAAATCGATCAAACAGACAGACAGGTAAACTGTATATTTCAACACAAAAAATGAGCTGGATAGAGATACAAAATGCCCATTCACCACCCATTTCTTCCACTATCTTCCCATGTGCATAGTACACCATTTGTCCACAAATTCCAGAAAATGACTTCAAAATGCAAAATGAACACATGTTAATCTTGCAGGAGATTTAAATATGAAAGCTCCTCTGCCTGAACCACGTCCAATATGACTTTCAAATAGTAAAATCTGTTCATTTGAAATTCCAAACTAATTACAGAAACCTACTATTTAAGGAATTATACTAAAGAAAATAGTTTTATAACTAAAACAAGATTTGACTGTCCAGTTTCGGCAATCGTACATGGAGAAAACGAAAATTTTATGAGCTGTTTTTAGTTGCCCCCATCTCCATATCTATTTAAATGGAAGGGGGGCAAACAAAAACAAAAACATTGAAGCAAACTCAGAACACACATGGAGTATATGTGGGGTCTTCAGATGAACAACACAATCAACCATAGAACCACATATACTTGGCCAAACCCACATTGGCCAAACCCAACAAAACAGAGCCTTCTATTGCTCACCATCCGGCCCGGCCCCACCCACCGATCTGACCCCACCAAACATTCTAAACGCCGTGTAGCAAACCGAAATCATGTGCCATGGACATTATCGTCAGTAAAATTATCAAAATTGGTTCCGTTTAGCACCCATCAGACAACAACGGAACCTTAAAAAGATAAAGCAGCATCAATAATGAAAACTTAAATAATTAAAAATCACCAAAAAACCCTTTAATGATTAATCATTAAAAAAATTAATAAAAATAAGATCAGCAAAATCATATTCTCAATTAGGGTTTTGATTTCATTTCAGCTAAATTAATTTAATTCGCGTAACATCAAATCAAAGCAATGAATAGCTTTAAAATGAATTATAATAGTTACCAGTAAGATCAGCGAGAAGAGCACGACAAGGACCCTGAGTCATATTATTAGCAACATCGAGAATCCAAAACCCAAAAACAAAAGCGCCAATTGCTCTTGGTCTAACATCTCCTCTATCGCCTAACCACCACCCAATGTCAGCGGAATGACCGATTATCAAAACCGATATCGCAATCAAAACCGAACCCGCAACAATAAACGGCCTCCGTCTTCCAAACCGGCTGGTGCACCGATCGCTCATGACGCCAACAAGAGGCTGCACGAACAATCCCGATAATGGACCGCACAACCAGATAATACTGGCCCATTTGTGAGGAATTCCTAGCTCCTGCACGTAGGGAGTTAAGAGAGAGAGCTGTAACGCCCAGCCGAATTGTATCCCTCCAGCAATTGATGTCACGAGGAGGAGCTGGCGTAATGGAACTCTGCTTGATTGCTGTTGTTGGTGTCGAGCTGGTGGAGGTCGATTCGTTTGTCGAGACCTGCTGGCTCGATGTGGCTCTGGATTAGAACCTGGCATGGTGGTTGTTTATTTTGTAGAAATCGTAAGCGGACGCAATATCGCTCGCGCGAGCTCGCTCTTATGCGTGTTGTGTTTTTTTTTTCTTCTCCTCCCTCTCCAAAACTGTATTTTTAGCTCCTGTAAAGTTGATCGTAGAAGGGAAAGGGAGAGTGGGAAATGGCGGTTTTTGTTGATACAGATATTTACGAAACTGCCCTTGACAGTGGTGATCAGCTTGCCGGGATAATTGGGGACGGTATATTTCAGTAAATTGTGATATAAAATGAGGGTAATTAGTTGATATGATTATATTTTAACGAAGTTTTTGGATAGAGTGTAGGAGGGCGGGTTTGAAATAACTGGAATTACCAATATACACAGCTAAAATTGGAGCCGGGGGGACACGTAAGCGGTCGCGGTGTTTGTTGATGTTTGGACCGGGAAGTACAGGTGTCCGAGATCGGCTGCCTTACAGGTGCATGGCTCACTGGGGCCATTGATGTTACTACTATTTTTGGCTTGGTTTGAACAAATATCTTCTACAGCAAATATTACCCTGTTTATTATTGTTTTTTAGAAATATTTTTTATTTTAATATATTTATATTATTTTCAGTGATAATATTAAAAATAATTTCTAAAAATAAAAAAATATTTTAATATATTTCTAAATTAAAAAAATTCAAAAAAAAACATTAACAAAACTCTATCAGTATATTGCTTCTTGGCTGTCAAGGTGCTTCCTACGCGATCCTTGCTCAATTATGTCAGATGATTACTCGGTTGCTTGTTTTGCTTTATATAGTTTTCAAGGCCAATACCAAGATGTGCTGCCACGACAATAGCAAAGTGTATGGTTACTTCTTGGATAGAAAAGATAAAAATAATAAATATCAGAGTCGACAAAGATGGAAAAAATTAAATTATGTTACTTGGCAATGTATAAAATAAAATAATTCTTCATATATTTTATATATTTATGATAGATAATACATAATAAAACAATAATTTTAGTTATAAAAACTATGACTAAAAACCAGGTCAAAATCTCATTGATTTAAAAAAAAAACAATATCAAAACAATATTGTTTTGATTATTTTTCTAGATAAGTCGAGCTGCCCTCATGGCCAGTAACTTCAATCTTGCATCAGATTGATTATTGAGTTGAGTTTTAAAATTATGATAATAATCACTCTTATTTTTGTGTTGACCCAAGTTAATGATCAACCTCACTTGATCCGGGTTGACTTTAAAATCAGGTTTAAATAGTTATTTTTATTTTATGTTAACTTGGGTTAACCCAACCCGTGATCTAAACCTGAACTAGTAATTTAGATTTGTTGTGGATCAATCCCTTAAGATCTTAATTGAATAGTCTTAAAATTAAAAGCTTATTACAAAGATTTCTAGATCAGTCGAGCTGTCCTCATGGCCAGCGACCTCAATCTTGCATCAAATTGACTATTGAATTGAGTTTTAAAATTATAATAATAATCACTCTTGTTTTTGTATTGACTCAAGTTAATGATCAACCTCACTCGACCCGGGTTGACTTTAAAATCAGGTTTAAATAATTATTTTTATTTTATATTAACTCGGGTCAATTCAACCCGTGATCCAGACCCCAATTAATGATTTAGGATTTGTTCTGGATCGATACTTCAAGATTTTAATTGAATAATTTTAAAATTAAAGGTGTATTGAATGATATTTTGGAATAAAAAATAATACGTATTATATTTGGAAACATATTTTCTATTTATCCCGTGTTTTGGAGGTACAAAAAATTATTTAAAAGATGAATAAGAGAGAGAGAGAGAGAGAGAGAGAGAGATCTTTTTCTCCACATTTGCAAGCAAACACATTACAACACAAACAAACGGCGTGGAGAAACAACTGTAGCGCCCCTCACAGTCCACTGTGGACTCGAGCAGTGCAGGGGCGCTTTTGTCCCTCGGGCGCGCGGCAGAGGAGGGCTGGCAGGCGGGGACAATTCCGGTTTTTCCCTTTTTAAAAAAAAAAAAAAAATTCGGATGGGAACAGTGTATTGACGGATTAGTCCCTGGTAATAGGACAAAAACAGGCGTCCGGGCGAGGGGCACCCGCGTAATTGCGCGCGGTCGGACCGGCCCGATCCGCCGCAACTTTTTCTTTTTTTATTATTTACAGAAATGGCTAAAGACGGTTTTAGCCCCTAATAAGACAAAAAAACATGAATTGTGTGCAGGGGTGGAACGGTAATTCGCCCTATTTTTTGAATTCTTTATTCGGCATTTCCGGAGGCGTGTGGCGCACGCGCCAGGCGGTTTCCCGTCCCACGCCCTGTTCAGGCGGCGCGTGCGGCCTCTTTTGGTGGCCAAAAATTGGATCCCGGCGGACAGAACGATGCGCCGCCGCGTGTTCTTCCTCCCGCGGGGGTGCGTGTAGCCACCAGATGTCCGTGGACGCGGCGGAGGCCGGTTGAAGCCGGCGGCCACGTTTCTCTCTCTCCTGCACGTCAATGTGCAGGAGAGTCCCCCATATATTTTGACTTTGCACTTAGGTCCCTCGACTTTGAATTTTGTTTTTGGTCCTCATTTCTGTTATATAAGTTTTGATTTTGTTCGATTGGGTCCTCCGATTTGAATTGATTGAATGTCAAAGTTTCACTTCGGTCCTTCTACTTTCAATTTCCGGATTGGCTGTATGTCAGTCAATCAATTCGGTACAAAAGTTCCGATTTTTGCAATTTTGTCCTCTGATTTCAATTGAGAATAAATGTAATTTGCATTTCAGCCCTTTGACTTTTAATTTTTTAATTTCAGCCCTTTATATGTGATTTTCATTTAAGTCCTTATACTTTTATTTTTTTATATTTCTAGAATAATCCCTACTTTTGTCCATGTTTATATAAAAGTGTATTTAACACAATAATAATAATAATAATAATACTAATAATAGTAATAGTGATAGTAATAATAGTAATAGTAATAGTAATAGTAATAGTAATAGTAATAATAGTAATAGTAATAGTAATAATAATAATAATAATCATAATAATAATGACTTAATTTTTTTTTTCTTACTTTTCTGTGTTTTTTTTTGTTTCTCCCGATAATTTGATAATATTTTTGTTTTCCGGTTATAGCAATAATAATTGTTTTTTTTTTCTTTTGTTAAAATTTCTTGCATGTTTTTAGTCTTTCATTGTTTTTTTCCTTTTATTATTAACATAATAATAATATTATTATTAATAATAATAATAATAATAATAATAATAATAATTAAATTGTTTTGCGTGCTTGCTCTTTCTTTAATGTTCTTTTTCCCTCCGAATAATTTCATAATTTTTTTTGACAGTAATAGCAATAATAGTTTTTTTTTTAATCTGCTGTTAAAGTTTATAAGATGTTTTTAGGCTTTCATTTATTTATTTTTCTTTCATTATTAACATAATAATAATAATTATAATAATAATAATAATAATAGTGATTATTATTAATATTATAATAATAGTGATTATGTATTCTATTATTATAATAATAGTGATTATTTATTCTTTCATAATAATAATAATAATAATAATAATAATAATAATAATAATAATTTTTTAATTGGTTTTTCTTGCTTGCTGTTTTGTTCATGCTTTTTATTTTTTCCCCTCGGTATAATTTAATAATTTTTGTTGTTTTTATTCTAGCGGCAATAATAATTTTAGATGTTAAGACTCCGATTTTGCTATTTCCCTATTTTTACTCTGTCTATTAATTGATTTTTTGAATTTTATTATCTGCACAATAATGATTTCAGTAATTTATTTTTTTTCTTATTCAAATATGTTGCTCTTTTTTTTAATGTTAATGCGCGTCCTTTTGTGATCGTTTATGACGCAATACCTATATTCTAAAAAATATAATCTATGCTTACATGACAAACTCAACTCAAAATTTTATCTTTTAATCTATAATTTTTATTTACTTATATCATATAAATTTATCATTGTACATTTAATTATGTTAAATTATATACAAAAAAATACCCGCGGCAACGCGCGGGCAATTATCTAGTTTCTAAATCTATATTATTTGTCCCCTGTATTAAAGCAATGACAAAACGCTAATTGAGGCTTCATTCAAGTGTTGCGCATTTATTATGTCTGGAGAGGGAGGTTTCGAGTGTGCGGGTCGGCCAAGGTATATCCTTTCAAGTAACATTATTATAGTATTTAATAAGTGGCAGATTCTCCATACAATTATTATATTCTGCTGACCAGTCTCACTTGCTACATTAGAGATGAACTGCTCCACTCGGAGAGGATAGTTTCATGGGTCCCCTGTACAAGAATGGCTTCAAGAAAACGTTGTCGGAGTTGTCATCAAGCTATTGTTACCTCGTCATCTTGTTTTTTTTTTTTTTTTCCAATGACCCCTGAAAATACATTCAATAATCACCGGCACCCAGAGCAAATTGATTGATTGATTGTTTTACCATGTGTTTCAAAAGTATTTAAAAAATTTAAAATTTTTATTTTATTTTAATCTAAATTTTAATATAATAATATCAAAAATAATTTTTAAACTTCATGTTTTATCGTATTATGGATACAAGGAAAAGGAAACTATAACCACCAGGTAGAGTGACTGTTTGCCATGATAAGATCCATTTTCCTAGCCAATCCGGACTCTGTTCGTCCACGTGTCGAAATTGCTGGGTCTTTATTTCTATTTCTGTCATTTTTTTCTGTTTCAACACGGATTTTGGCATTGCGATCGGAAAGTGTTTATGAAAAAATTTGAAAATTTTTTATTTTTATTTTTTATTGTAAATTAAAAAAAATTAGTGTTTTTAATTATTTTGATGTTCTGATGTCAAAAATAATTTTTAAAAAATAAAAAAAACATAATT
Source organism: Salix brachista (assembly GCA_009078335.1). Taxonomy (NCBI): domain Eukaryota; kingdom Viridiplantae; phylum Streptophyta; class Magnoliopsida; order Malpighiales; family Salicaceae; genus Salix; species Salix brachista. Next base: position 7,087,475 of record CM018573.1, on the reverse strand, counting down.
TTAATATATTTCTAAACAAAAAATACTTTCAAAAATAACCACAATCACATTTACAAACGGTAAAATCAGGAGCGCGGTGCGGTGGATATGGACAACAGCAAACAACCGAACAAGGGACTGCAAATCTGATCGCGAAAAGGAGGGCCGACGCTTTTATGACGTCATATTGTTTTCTTGAGAATTAATTATGTTCGACATTATCTTAGGTTTTGATTAGTTAGATTTTTTATTATAAAAATTATCATGCAGTTTAGTTAAATTTTTATTTAAAAAAAAACACTGTACATCCTAAAATTGATAATACTTTATATCCATATTTAAATGTCAGGAAAAATAATAAAATATATTAAATTATTTATATGATTTTGCGTTTTTTTTTATAATATTGAACCTCCCCTCCCCTGTATCTTCCATTCCAGCCGTCACCTCCTGTGCTTGCATGCAAATCCCTGTTGCTTTTCCATCTTTTCATGGTCTCCAATTATTATTTTTCGCTATTCGGATAAAATCTCTACCTGGAGGATCGTCGCATATGATGGTATTGCTTGATGATTTGGATGGACCCGTGCAATTAACCGGAGTTTCATGCTCACTGATGATGATTTGCCCGTTATCTCGCATTTGTTTATGTTACGGTGCATTTATGTCTGCACTCATATTAATTCTATTAATGAATGATTAATGATATTATTTATATTATTTTTTAATATTTTTTTTTAATTAAAAATTTTTTAGACTTGAAATTTATATATAGACCAACCAGATATGATTTATATTATTTTTTAATATATAATAATTTTAAGTAAAAACCCTTTGAATTTCAAATCTGCACATAAATCAGTACTACCTCGTACTTAATTTTTATCAAATAAAATGAAGGTTGTGATGTTCGAACTTGTGATCATCCTGACTCTGATGCCATGTCAATGAATCATTTCACCTAAAAATTTAAGATCTAATACAAGACTACAGTATATAATTTATATTATTATTTAGCAATATTACTAAATAACAAAGACAAGTTGGATTTTTGTAGCATTTATAGACGAGTCTCCATTGAATAAGAAAAAGAGAGGGTTAAAATTAGGAGAGACAGAATACGATTTTAAAAATCCATCACATTTATTCTCTTATCTCTTGATTTTATTACTCTGCTTTTTGTATCCTCCACCCTAGAGATCGAAACCTGCAGTGCACAATTCAATTAAAATAGCGACATGTGTGGCTGCAGAGGAGTGAATACACGTTTGTGTTATATTATAATAATGGTAAATGATTTGAGCTGTGACTTCAATATAAAGATCGACTAAATTACGAGACTGGCATGATAACTTTCCCTTCTTATTGCTACTTCAAATATTTTACTAATTAATTTTTAAATATCCGGAAAACATTGGTCTATGCAATCGGACGTGTGTTATTCTTACTGTACCAATGTTAGAGAATAATATAAATCATATTTTGGGATCTCATCTAACAGTTGAAGCTCTTAAGTGAGATGGTCTCTTAATTTGGTATCAGAGCCTTGTTGACCCAGCGGTCACAAGTTCGAATCTCACCACTCCCATTCTATTCGATAAAAATCAAACACAAGGCAGTGTGGGCCTGTGTGCAAGTTTCAAGCTCAAAGAGCTTCCACTTGAGGGGGGATGTTAGAGAATAATATAAATCATATTCTGAGGATTCATTTAACAACTTAAGCTCTTCGGTGAGATGGTTCCTTAACAACCAAGACGTGTTCATATTGGATCGAAACTATAGGTTAGTGAATGAAAAATAATTTGTCATAAATAATTTTAATTATAAAATAAAAAATAAAAAATTAGACCGTGGTTTGATAAGTTGACTTAGATTTATTGAAAATTAGATTTCATCATTTGTTTCCGTCTCTTTTCTGTAAAATTACCGTGGTTTTGAACAAATATTTGAGCATTGAGTTGGTGATTAATTTTGCGAGATTTTTATTGTTATTGTATGATTAGATAACAAATAATTAAAAAATTATCAAACCTAATGGAATCCATGACTTCAATTGTGGGTTTAGTGAATTAAATCATGAAAACTTAATTGATCTAACATGTCTCCATATTGATATTAAAGAATACACATCACCTTAATATTTTTAAAAGTCAACTATTTTTTTTGTATCTCAAATTGTTTCTTGACTTGTCGAGTCAATTAGATTATACCAAGACAATTCTCACACAATTTAGTGTAAAACTCGTGTTGGGCAAGGAGATAGGTTGGGAGATTACAAGGTGTACTCGTTGAGTCAAGTTTTATGGTGGTATTAGAAACTTTCATGCAATATAGACATTTTTTTTTGTTATAAAAAATGTTGGTCCTATTAGTGCGAGTATTGACCATCTGGTATCGGTAAAAACAATTATTAAATATTTATTTAAATTCATTGTGATCATCAAAGTGATAAATTTTTATATTATTTGTGGTCATCAAACATTTTTGTTTTTTTAATTTCATCACTGCATATCATGTTATTAATATTTTATGTGTTGAGGTTTTCTTTTTCAAGTTCAATGGGATCATCGTTGTCTAATAAATAATGCCATTTTATTTTTTATCATGGCCATTGAATTTTATTATTTTTCATATATATCCCTGTATGTCATGTTGGTAATATTATATAGGTTGAGATTTTCTTCTATTTGCTTGATCCTGCTAATTCATAGTATGTGATAAACTTTCAAAATTAATTAATCTGGAAATTTAATGCAATATGATTTAAATTTATAACATAAAAACAATTTGTAGAAGAATGATCAAAGAAAAAAATATGGGCTTTTTTTTTATTTCCATGCAAAAAAAATTATTTTGATTGATAAAGATTTGGTTTGTGAATTTTCGATCCTTGTGATTTTTTTTAGTGCATGTTTTGGTCTTGATCTTTATTTATCTAACATGCTAGTCTTTATATTTAAAGGACAAGAGAGGGAGTTGCTCCAAAAATAAGAGGGAAAGAGAAAAATGTTGGTTTGTCATTTTAGTAACAAAAAAATGATCTTGTTGTCATTTATGTTAAGGAACCATCTCACCTAAAAGCTTAAGCTTGTAAGTGAGGCCCCATAATATGATTTATATTATTCTATAACACACCCCCTCAAGTGAAAGCCCTTTGGGCTTGAAACTTGCACAGGCCCACATTACCTTGTGCTTGATTTTTTTATCAAATAGAATGGGGGTGGTGAGATTCGAACTCGTGACCGCTGGGTCAACAAGGCTCTGATACCATGTTAGAGTATAATATAATCATATTCTGGGACCTCACCTACAAGCTTAAGCTTTTAGGTGAGATGGTTCCTTAACATGGTATCAGAGCCTTGTTGACCCAGCGGTCACGAGTTCGAATCTCACCACCCCCATTCTATTTGATAAAAACCAAGCACAAGGTGATGTGAGCCTGTGGAAGTTTCAAGCCCAAAGGGCTTTCACTTGAGGGGGTGTGTTAGAGAATAATATAAATCATATTATGGGGCCTCACCTAACAGCTTGAGCTTTTAGGTGAGATGGTTCATTAACAATTTAGTCCATAGTAGTATAATGATTCATGCTTTGTTTCAGGTCAATTTTGTTTTTTAAAAAAATATCAAGAGCATAAGGAATTTTTAACAATGTTATCAAAACTAAACAATTGGGTTAATTTGTTCGCAATTTATTTTTTAATCAATTAAAAATTAAAAATATAAAATAAAATTAAAATTGAAATTAAAACAATTAAAAGAGCAAAAAAAACACATATTTTATCAGTGATTAAACTCGCCAAACTTGTAAATCAAGTAAGTCGGGCTAATATACAAAAACATTTGAATTGGATCATGAACTTCACTAAGATTATAATTTTTATTTTTGAAAATATTTTATTACTTGATTATATGATAATAAAAATCGATGATTGTGAAATCAAACATCAACCTAACATCAAGATGTTTTTCATATCATGATAGTCTCATAAAAATAAAAACTTTATGCGACTGGACATATATATATAAAATAAACGATCCCATATAAAAACAAAAACTCCCCAAACAAGACTTTATGCGACTGGACATGATCTGTAGTGATGAGGTGCTGTCTTGTTTAACCTCACCCCTCTTATTTCAAGTCGTATGGACTTGCGGAGGGTTTTTGATTTTACCAAGGGTCTGATAGCCTGCCCGAGAGCTCGGAACCTTTTCAGGCCTAGATCGTATCATGATGTCGGCCTGGCCAGATCCACGAACAAGACTGTTGATACTGAAGCCGGAAAATATCAATAAATAATAAAATATTTTTGCTGGTCTCATTATCTTCTCCCTGGTTTCGAGCTTACAATGATTGTACAAGTAGCCAATAGTGTCTTAGTTCTCATTTTTTCTCACTCCAGATTTAAGTCTTGTTAGGTACACCTGTCATTCTTGCGGTGTCTTACATGATTATTGGACTTGCAGGATGTTCAGTGAGTCCGGGGATTAGTTATGATGCACGCAAGCTGGCCCGGATACCCCAGTTATAAAAAAAAAATGATTGTACAAGGAGGAGTACAGGTTAAGATCGACGAAACTGTGAGGTATATTTTAAAAAATGACGAGAAAGTAATTTAAATCAATTTTATATTTTTCTTGTATTATTCCACCCCCGTAATTTAAATTCCTGATCTGATGACTTAAAGTCTTGACAAAAATTGTCAGTACATATTCAAAATAAAAAAAAGGGGACCAGAAATAAAATCTATAATTTTCATGGTAACTATAAAATTGTTTTGTTATTTTCTCCGTAGCACAGATTCCTTCTCGTCGTCCATGATTTTAAATTCTTGGATGGAGCCGATGTTGTCTTTTTATTTTATTTTTTTATCCTTATTTTATTTTAAGAATTAATCTTTTCAGAGGTTGATCTGGATCCCCTCAATTTCAGTTTTCTCCTTTATTTTTCTTTTTTCCTAGATAAAAATGTACTCTGTCAATTTTTTTTAGCCCATTTACATTTATATTTTAATTAATGGTTATTTTAAGTTTAATCTTTTTATATTTATAGATTTATTTATGGATATAATATTCGAAGATGAGATGAGAGACCAGAGCCTGAGCATCCAGGCAATTAGTTTTTAAATGGCCTGCATTTTGAAGTAATAGCAACCATGGGTCTTGTCTGACAAGCATGTAATCCTTGGAATTTTACTCGTTCTCTCATCTTTACTGTATACATGCTTGGTTATTATGTACAATTTTTTTTTTGTATATATATATATATAATTAGTTTGTGTGCTATTTAATGTCTCAATTTATTTTTCTATATATTAATTTGCACGAGTAATGCTTCATAATTATATTGTCCAATTTTAAAAAAGAAAATATACTTGAAAGCCCCTGTCATGCTATTACCACATCGTTTATATAAGTGACCTGTGTTCAGAGATTTGTTTCACCGGTATGTTAGTGGTTATTTTTTAAATTGTTTTTTTTAGTTGAAAAATATATTGAAATAATTTTTATTTTATTTTTAATATTATTTTATGAAAAATATAAAAAATAATTCTAAGCAAAGAAAAAACATATACACTTAGCAAAACCTATTTCCTCCACAAGATGTAAGGATCTTGAAGGCTTAATTTCAGGTGTTGACAATACACCGGGGTTTTTTGAGAATATAATTAAGGTTGTTTTTTAAAGTATTTTTTGTTCATAAATATATCAAAATAAGAAAATTTAAAATATTTTTTATATCAATACATTAAAGTAATTAAAAAAATACCAAAATATAATTTAAAACAAAAAAACGCAGTGCTAAACAGGTAATAAGGAAGTGAAATAGCATTAGCTTTTGATTAAATGATGCATAGGTAATTGGCGACGACAGTCACCATCTCTACAAGCTTAAAAGGCTCCCCTGTCGCAGCATGACATCAAACTTCCGGACTAAATTGCAAAACTGAATGAGCGAGGGAATAAGCCGACAGCACGTTAGTGTTTAGTCAAACCATTTAATTGAGCAAATAAATGAACGGATGAATGAATAGATTAGCACGCACTCCGTTGCCCGTCGGATAAAAAATAAATTAATTTGGAAAAAAATATCATATAATATTATTTGATATTATCATTCAATTTAAGTTAATATATTAACCTTTAGCTTTCTTGGCCTAACTTCTTGTATAATGAGTTTACAATTAAATTATTTATGAACTTGGTTAATTTGACGAATTTAAAAATAAATTGAATAACTAAAAAAACATAATTTGATTTAAAAAAAATCTAAGATAATTTTGTTTCTTAATACTGAAACAACAACGATTGGATCGACTTTGACTTAACTTAAAAGACTAACAAACCAAATCATGTATTCTATTGAGTTTAATAACTTTATTTTTTACTTAATTATATGACAGTAAAAATAGATGCTCGTTAAAAGTGAACATCGTTCAAATATCAAGGTTATTGTTTACGATCAAGATAACCTCGTAAAAATAAAATAAAAACAAATTCCTTTCAAGATTAATCAAATATTGAAGGATAAAGTTGAAAAATAAAATAAAAATCAATTTTTTAAATAAAAATATAATATTAAAAGATAGAATTAGAAAAAACAATCAAGAAAAAAATCAACCATGCAGGCTTGGATGATCCATCACATCCAGGCCCTTAAAAAACCAAATGTGTGGGTTTACCAACCCAGACATACATTTTCCCCCTCTCATGAGTGAAAGACAGAGCAAGCAACCTCATGTCGTCTACCTTTCTACTACTTAGAATCGACCACTAATGTAGTGGTCAAAAAATAAAGGAGGATGAGCTTAAAAATATATTATACAACTCATTTCCATCTAAAACATTATAATAAATACTTTTTTTTTTTTTGAAAATCAATTACCAATCCTAAAACACCTTAAATCACTAAAAGAAATTGAATCCAGAAAATCCAAACCAATCTCTATCTACCCTTGCCATCACTCCCAGTGAGAAAATAACTACCTCTGTTGAACTCGTCTTGAGAAGAGGAACAAATGGACACAAATATTCTCATTTTAGTTGTTGGATTATGTCCACCAGACAATGTTAATGTTTTCCAACGAGTGTCACTATTCTCTCTCACATTAAAGGACAAGAAAAATAAACTTTTGACCATCATAAAATCTTTAAAAACTTTGAGGTTTGGCATGTATCTTGTCCGTGTTTTCCACTGTTCTTCACTCACTTTAAGTTTTTTTTTCTCTTCTAATTTTAATTTTATAAAATTAAGACAAAAAAATGAGGATAAAATTTTAAAATATTAATAAAAAATAGGAGCTTCACCGTTCATATAAACAGTGTGAAAACAATTAGGTAAAAAATTCAAATCGTTTAGCTGTTTGCATTTTTGCCATGTTTAGAGAAAAACATCATCTCTAATGAACTCTTTGAGAAAAGAGTTTTATACTATTTTTATTTTTTTAGTACTGTATTTCCACTATAATCTAAAATTTTATCTCATGGAATTCGATGTCTAAATGATTAAATAAAATAAAAAAAAAAGCATGAGGACAAATCTATTTTGATATATGGACATTTGATTTTTACTTCAAATCTTTAAAATGTTATGTTAGTCAATGTCAGCGTTAAAATTGAGCTCCGTCCGATGAAAATCATGACCAGGGCATTTCATCATCAGTACCCAACCACAAGCAAAATTATAAATAAAAAATAAAATTTTAACCATAATAAAATCTCTATAAACTCAATCTATTTCTATAATTTGTTAGAGAATAATATAAACTATCTTTTGAGATTTCATTTAAAAAATTAAGTTCGATAAGATAATTCTTAACATGGAATCAAAATTTTATTAACTCAACGGTCACGAGTTCGAATCTCATTCACGTTACTTTATTTGATAAAAATCAAGTATAAAGTAGTATGAAATTGTGCAAGTTTAAAGCTTAAAGAGTTTTTATTAAAAAAAAATATATTAAAGAATAGTATAAATATATATATTTTTTAAAAAAAATAACATGGTTTCCTGATATATACATGGTGAGATGGCAAGTGGGGTAGCAACCTCTTGGATCGATGGGGGGCAATGATTTACTATTACGATATGCGTATGAGCTGTTTAAGAAGGGGCGAGTGTTATTTTAATTTGAGCACTGGAAACAAATCACAGGCACCATGTTTTGACAGAAAGAAAGTGGAAACTCAGAGAAGAAAAGGCAAATTCAAAGTTGGAAAGCTCGCTGATAACATGGTCAAAGTTCTTTGACGAAGTCGGACGTGTTAGATCGTGAGTGGACATGTCATCGACAGAAACCGGAAAGTCATTCCTTCCAATGGGCAGTGACACACCCTGCACGAGAGCGATTTCTTAGGGCTAATAATAGATGTTGTCCCTTGCAGGGACGGGCCCAGTAAAAGCCTTATGTTCAACGCCCGGGAAGCACATTTTCTTTTACACAGTAGGTCAAGATTGAAGGATTTGATTGTAGTAGATAGGTGCCAGTGGAGGGTGTGCGAAAATGTGAACGAGTGGTAGACCAAGACCTAATGAGTGGTTTTATGAGTTTTTATATTAGATAATAATATAAATTATATTTTGAAAATTCATATAACATTTTAAGTTTTTAGTGAGATAATTTATTGACATGATATTAGAATCTTATTGACCTAACAGTCACGAGTTTGAAACTCATCGCCCCTATTCTATTTGATAAATATCAAGCACAGGGATAATGTGAGTTTGTGCAAGTTTCAAGCACTAAAAACTTTCACTTGAAAAGGTGTGTTAGAGAATATTATAAATCATATTCTCGATCATTACCTATCAGCTTAAACTTTTAGGCAAGATACTTCCTTAAACTATTAAATAAGATGGTTTCTTGACATTATATGAGATTTTTGTTGACCCAGCAGTCACGAATTCGTATCTCACCACCTCTATTTTATTTGATAAAAATTAAACATAATATAGTGTAATTCTGTACAAATTTTAAAACCTAAAGAGTTTTTATTTGAAAAAATATATTAACAAATAATATAAATTATATTGTATAGACCGATAATAAATAAGAGATTAAATTTTTAAATAAGATATTTACTTTACCTCCACGATCTTTTTGAAGCGGCAAGTGCTCAATTATTGGCCAAATCCCGAGACTGGTCATCTTTGTTTCTAGTGCTTTTCCCTTTTCCACTTCTTTCTATCACGATAATGTCTGAAGTGAAGAGCTCACAATGGTGCGCTGCTTTTTGTTCGCTGTTGGGTATATTTGTGGCCACTCCCGTTGGAATTATTGACAATATCGAAGAGATCATATGCTTACCAATGCTTTCTTATTAGGGTTATGAGTTGTTACACACTAAGCATTTCATGCGGTGATATATATATATATATATATATATATATATATATATATATATATATATATATATATATATATATATATATTATCTGGATTTTAAAGCTTTCGAATAGGGGAAAAATAATAATCAACGATGTCGTTTCATGCACAAGCAAATAATTAACGAGCCCATTGCTACCGAATGAGATCATGAATCTACCAAGAAGTTGAAGGGACCAAGCAAGCTTTCGCGAGGATCATAGATTAGCTTGTTGTTGGCAAGCATTATATATAATGAATATTAAAGAAAGATATAAATTATATTTTAGATTCTTACATGACAACTTAAGTTTTTAGATGAGATGATTCATTAATATGATATCAGAGCCTTGTTGACTCAACAGTCATGAATTCAAATCTCACCATCATCATTCTATTTGATAAAAAATCAAGCATAAAATTATATAGTCAAGTTTCAAACCCAAAAAACTTTCATTTGAAAAAATATGTTATATAATAAGATAAATTATATTTTAAGATCTCACTTAACAACTTAAATTTTTAGATGAAATAATTTCTTAAAAGTGAATTACTTGCGTTGATTTATAGCAATGGTCAAGAGCCTTCACTTAAAAAAAGTATCAAGAACAAGTAAGGTATATTTATCAATTATATTTTATAAAATGAAGATTATTCAAAGCTCAACTCGGCAGATATGCATAAAAAAGTAGTTTTAAAATATCTCATTTATATAGATTGGTCAAAAACTTCATCCACCCAGAACTGGCCTTGTCAGGCATACACCTTAATGCTAATCCTATTCAAATTATGCTATAAAATCAGGTATAATGATTATATTATCCATTTAGTCATTCCATTTTAATTAAAAGAAAACTATAAGGACGATGCTGGTAGCTTGTGAGGTAAAATAAATGTGTATCACAGTAATGACGTCATAATTTTGGTATTCACTACAAGATCATTGAGACTTGCATGGGGTAGAATGATATTTCTAAATGGTAAAAAAATCATTTGTGTCTAGGAATTGAATATTTGTGATATAGATCTCGAATTCGAGTAGAATATATTCATCTTATAAAAATTTAGAAGAATCAAAATTTTACTTGTTTAACTTGAATTTATAAAATATACGTAAAAAAAATGAAATTTCTTCTAATCCAAAATAAAATCATTTACGAATTGGATGTCTCTAATGATGTATGTAATAGCCGTGTGTCTTTTTCATTTTTTTTCCAAATAAGTTAAATGATGCATTCGTTTCTTAGAGTCAAAAGATTTACAACTTTGGTACAAAAGTCTTCGCATCTTTTTATATTTATTTTTATATATAATAATTAGGTGGTTAGAGGGTATATTTGTTAATTGATTTAATATATATATATATATATATTAATAATTTTAAAAAATATGATTGTCACGTCTAACCGACATGCCAACATGTGAATTGTCTCCGGGTGTATTTGGCAGTGAGTGGGAAGTCATGCGGTGGTTACACGGTAATTTTCAGGGTGTTATTTGATTTGTCTCCGTGTTTGTAATTTTTTATTTTTATTTCTCTACCTGATTTTAATGTTGACCCTATTAAAAATAAAAGCAACCCTATAGTTTATTATTTCTTCACATCTATTCCATATTTTTTTATTGTTATTTATTTACTTGAGATGATTTATCAAATTGAATAGTGTCATAATGGAGTAATGATAGATTTTTTTCCCAAACATGATTTTTTTTGTTTATATTATTTATAATATTTTTTTAAATTACACTACTAAATTAATTGAATTTATGTAGCTGGTTAAATGAATTCAAATCCCATCTTGTTTTTTATACTAGAAAAGATTTTATCCTGATCGCACGTATACAGTTTTGAAAAGAAAAACAATTAAATAGGAAGAAAACTACATCTATCAGAAAATATATTTTATAAATTCAAATAAATGAGTAAAATTATTAAAAAAAACAATTGGCGAACAGCAAGGCATAAAATGCCAAATGACAACGTACAATCATATAGACCAATCGACCCATCTAGATGGTCTCGCTGAGATGACTAATATGGTATCAGTCAATATATAGCTACTTTTAAATATAAAATAAAATGAGGGATGGTGAATAGGAGGATGGCACGTAGAAGTGGGCCCAGTGTTTCCAAATAAACAATAAATTAAACCCATAGTTTGATTATAATAAAGAATTTCAGATGAAAGCAATTATTCCGCCTTGCCATGTTAGTTGTGGCCGCTTCTTATTCCGAAGACCTGCCATGATATCATCCTCAATATGTTTACAAATATTGCCGTCTAAGGTTAGCGGTTTTTTGTTTTCTACTTAGGAAGCGACACCGATGCCATCTCATTGCCTCTATCCCTGATATTTTGCATAATACAAAATTATTAATCGTGTTTTCTTTTCAAATTATTGTGCATAAAATCTTTTTTTTTTTTATAACCGAGGTGTCCGAGCCAGCTTGCGCGCACCACAATTAAATCCCATGTCCCACTGGACATCCTACAAACCCAATAAACATGTAAGGCACTGCGAGGATGACAGACGTGCCTGACAAGGCTTGAACCTGGGGTGAGAGGAAGGAAGAAGCCCTTCTTGACCACCAGGTCAAGACCCTGCTGACATAAAATCTAATTTATTAATCTCCAGAAAGAAAGAAAAATGATAAATATAAGGGACGGTCAAATTAAATGGTGTTATTTTTCCCCCATTTCTGATGTCAAAGTTCGTCATTGTTCAAAATCTCCGCATCATGATCGTCATTTACTATGTTCCAATCCCCTTCATCCACCTGTCAAGTAACATAGTTTAGATACATGTTTTCGTATTTTTTTTTAATATTACAGTAATTATTGTTTTCTACTTTGAAATGCAGTAAATACTTTTTTATTTTTAAAATTTGTTTTTAATGTTAATATATCCAGAGATATACAAAAAAATTAAAATAAATAAATAAATAAATAGTTCATTCATACCACAGTATCAAACGGAACCCTTTTATAAAGATATATTGTCTGGATTGTAGTGAATAATAAACCATTACACAGCCTAGTAATTAATTGGGATAATAATGAATAGAGGTGTCATAACTTGTTTATGAGTTGTTTTTTGAATTTACCCTAAATAAAAGAGATTAGTGTGGTAAATAAAACATAAAAAAAATTAAATAAATTTTTTTGAACGAAGTCGAGAGCATGTTTGTATAACATTGTGCCTGGGATTGAAGAAATAATGCATATTAAGGTCAGAATAAATAATTATCGGATAACTTTGTATAAAAAACAAGTCTAAGGGTAAAATTAGATTTTTAACAGGACAATTTGATTTAATCATTGGTCAAATTATAAGTTTAATTATATTAGGTGTAAAAACCTAATTATATTTAAAATGGATCAAATTAATTTGATCAGACATTTGATTGGTAAAAAATATGCTCGAGAGTCCAGTCTTGATTTAATCAAGAAAATTGAAATTTTAGAAGGTGAAATATGATTTTTACCAAGTCAACTCATTGAAATAAGAGAAAATTACAAATAAAATAAAAGAGACTAGATTAGTCACAATAAATAAAAAATTAATCTGGAAAAACCAGAGATGTCTCAGGTAAGAAAATCAGAATATCTTTAAAACTAGATTCTTATTTACATATAATTTATTTAAAACATATTAATTAAATCGTGTTTCCAACACCGTATGCATTAAAGAGACTCAAGACAAAGGGCTTAACATGCTATTATTGAAGGTCGAGCTGTTGCTGGATTTGGAGTGTGGAAGTGATTTCTCAAAACATTATTCCGCAATAAAGTCTGTTCTCAAAAAGCTATTTCATCATCTACAAACAGGAGATCAAGCACTGGAATCTGAGAGGAAGCTATCGATTGCCAAAGAAAACATTTCAGTTTCCTGGAACACATGTTTGGATGTCTAGAATGCGTGAGATTTTCCATGAAAATGAAGAGAAGATAAGAGGATAAAGATTGTTTTAGGGTTTTTAAAGAGTGTTTCTGGGTTTATTTCTTTATGTTTTTATCGTGACTTTGCTTTGCTTTTATTATTATCGTTTCTTGTTCTTCTATGCAAAAGCCAGACAATAGAGCAAGAAAGCGAAATCAAAGTGATATAACTTTCAAAAAAGAAAAGTTAGTGCCTTCGTGAATATTGCCACAAACATTTTTTTCTGCCATTTACAAAAGGTGATTTTCCTAGAAGTAACACGTGTGGTCCATATAAATCTACTTATGCATTTGATAGCTACATTAAATTAATTATTACATATTTTTTAAATAATTTTATATGTCGATATCAATTTAAAGAATAAATAAGCATACATAATTAAAGAAGAATTTGAAGTTAAGGAGTTTACTCTCTTTGTAGTCTCAAGTTTAAATTATATAACTACTAATATAATAGTGATTCAGAACTTATATAGTCGTTAAATTTAAAAGATTAATCGAAATATATACATATTTATACAACTATATTAATAAAAAAATATGCGTTATTAAGGTATCATAAATTTCAGCAGAGTAATTTTTTAGTTTTAAAAGAAAAGAAAAATACAAATAATGTCGTGTGATTCGGGCAGCCAACACTTGTGTCTTTGTCAATCGTAGCCCTTGGGATGAAATGATTAAAGAGACAAGCCCATTGTTTCCCACCACACCCTCACTTATCCCCAAAGGTACAAAAAGAGCTCCATCTAGCAGCCCCCACTACCACTATACTGATAACACCGCAGCAATCAAGCAATCATCATAGACGCGCGTGGACCTCTCTCCGATCTGATCACCACTAGAAAGCGATGACTGTTCATTCACGCGCATAAGAGGAGAGTCTTTGCTTTTTATATGCCTTTTCTGTGATCACATAACATTATCCACGTGTTTCTAGACTAGTGCGTCAGTCTTTAAAGTCAACCTCGGCGGCTTGACGCCTCCGTCTACCAATAAAACAAAACAAATGCATTCACCGTTTGAACTCGAACGGCAGCAGAACCTTTTCGAGTTATTAAAAAAATAAAGGCATTCGAGTTATTAATAATAATAATAATAATAATAATAATGTCAATATATTAAAATAAATGCATTCGAGTTATTAATAATAATAATAATAATAATAATAATGTCAATATATTTCGAATTGTGAACGCGTTGACCTTGTGGGCGAACATTTATATTTACCATTTCAGTAAATCACCAAAAGATAAATCCCCGATAAGACATGAAGTTAGACTCCACTATATTATTTGACTTGAAACTGTTTGAAAGCAGGGTTAAAATACTTTTTAAAAATTATTTTTATTTAAAAATATATTAAAATAATTTTTATTTTATTTTTTTAAAAAAATATTTTTGATATCAACACATAAAAATGATCTAAAAATATCAAAAAAAAAAAATTAAAATAATAATAAAATCATTTTTTTTAAAAGTATTTTTGAAACGCAATACCAAACAGAGTCTTAAATTTGTTATTTGCAATTTGGTGTGGTATGAGTATTATTTAAAAAAAAACAATTAGAATAAAATCTAAATTTCAAGTCATTAGTATTAGTTATTTAAAAAATAAGAAAATCAAATATAGCAATAATAAATAAATTGACAAGAAAACAAAAACATAAGGAGGTAAAAAAAACTAGATTTGAAGTATGAAGATTATCACACAACTAAATGTCAACCTATTGAAGCTAAACCACAAAAACAAAAACAAAAACAAAAACAAAAACAAAGCAAGAATAAAAAAAATTCATAAAAGGAAAAAAATTAAGAAAATTTAAAACTAGTCTAATCTATAGAATTTGCATCTCGTTAAATCATGGACCAATGTTCAATGAAAAAACTTGGTTTTTAATCAATTTAATTTTAAATGATAGAATCATTGAAAAAATATTGATGAAAAAACTTGCAAAATGCCAAAAAAAAATGATGGGATAAAAAGAGAGAGAGGGAGGGGGAGAGAGAGAGAGAGTCTAAACACGATGAAATTAAAAGAAGAGCAAATTTAAAAATGATCACGAGCAAAATAAAATAAATTAAAAGAATGAGTGTAAAGGGGGTCCAAATTAAAAAAAAAAACATTTATAATTTTATAGAATACTCATGAATTAAAAATATAAAGGGGGTGTAATTAAACAACTGACCAGAAAACCATTAAAAAAATGAAATATTGTCCTGTTTCCAGGGATGTCAGAATAACTACAATATTCTGAAATCAAATAAATGAGAACAAAAACACTTCCAAGTCAAAAAGCTTCAGAATCATTAACTATTCTAGAAACATTCGTGCCATGGTGAAAATACAATATTACCCCAAAGATTGTTTTTTTTCCTTCTTCCAAAGGGCAATCAATGTTCGCTTTATCACAGTGAATATGAAAATGTCTTGTGCCAGGTAACATGTCTAGCAGACTTCTTTTTTTCTATATTTTCTCTAATGTCACAGGTGGGTGATCTAGGGTTCATTATATAAAAAGTAATTTAAAACAAAAGTTTTTTTATTAATTTATCTAAAAATACAGTAAAAAAGTCACGATATCGTGTGCCATTAAGCTAATTTACGGAGAAGCAAGAGATTCGCCACTCTATCTATTTATAATTTTATATAATAAAGATGGGACTTTGGAAATTAATAAGCTGTATTGATAGTAACTTTCAGGCTTCATAATGCCTCCGGTGACGGGCTGTAGTACTGATGTCACGTGTTTCAATCTAGATGTTGCCGTTGCTACTACATATTTTATTACCCTCACTCTATTATTTATCGTGGGATCTAAAATAGTTTTATTTAATGTTTTTTTTTATATCTTATTCGGGATTTTAAAAGTAATTAATTTAAAATGAAATTTGTTTGTATTATTGAAAAAGTAACGTTTTAAAAATAATGTCATGTCTAGATACTCGTGACTTTATTTTTCAAAAATGCAATCACATATATTTTCCCCCACGCACTCAATGTTGACTGTTGAGGTGGTAGATATTGCTAATGCTATGAATAGGTTACTCAATAAATAATTATTATTTATAATAGTTTAGTATTAATTCGAACGAATTGATTTTAATTCTTGCTTTTTTTCTTATACAAACAACTTTTACATGAAGCTATGATTATATCATCAATCATAGTATTACATTATTTCTCTTGTTAAGGTTTTTTTTGGATTTATATTTCTTAATTTATAGATACACCAGCATAAAATATTTATATTCAAGTAGATTATTGCTGGTATATTACGAGGAGTCTCTTAATATATTATTATATATTATGTTAAAATTTCAAAGCAATCAAAGAATGTAATGACCTTGCAAGATTGATGATGACTTTCTCATAATATTATACATGTTCATAATTTTATTCATAAAAATCATTTTATTGAGTCTTTTTTTTTAAATTAAATTGCACAGTTCTAAATAATTTTATTTTTGGATTTGAACTAAAATTATTTTTGAATTAATATATTTAATTATATATACACACACATAAATAGTACAACTCAATTAAGAAATCTTTACGTTTTTTTATATATATTTTTAAATGCTTTAACATGCTAGTATTAAAATAATTTTTTTAAAATAAAAAGATATTTAAAAAATACACAGTAAATGAAAGAATAGTGACAATATATATCCTTGTACCAGCAAACAGTAGAACTGTCAATCAACGCGAACGCCCGCCATCATAGTTAAAATGGCATCAGCAACCTCTGCAAATACCACACTTCTTCTCTGATTCCAAAACCCCCCCGTCCCCCCAGAAAATAAATCACCGTATCCGTTTCACCGGCCGAAATGTCAACGGCCTATTCTTCCATGCAGCACTTCCCTTCCATGCTTCTTGTCTGTTTTCTCTTTCTCTTCTCTGAGATAAAATCCGATGAACTTCAAATGCTACTAAACCTTAAGACTTCACTTAAAAATTCAAACACCACTGTGTTTGATTCCTGGGATTCAAACAAACCCATTTGTGAATTCACAGGAATTACCTGTAATTCAGATAAATCAGTCAAAGAAATCGAGCTTTCGAAACAGAGCTTAGAGGGTGTCCTTCCTCTTGATTCAATATGCCAGCTCCAATCTCTGGATAAGCTTTCTCTTGGTTACAATCTCTTGCACGGTACCATCACAAATCACTTGAACAATTGCACAAAGTTGCAATATCTCGATCTTGGCAACAATTTGTTCACCGGGCCATTCCCTAACATATCATCTCTCAGTCAATTACAGCACCTGTATTTGAACCAGAGTGGGTTCAATGGCAGTTTTCCATGGAACTCGCTTCAAAACATGATCGGTCTCGTTACTCTAAGTGTTGGGGACAATCTATTTAATCGAGGTCCGTTTCCAAATGAAGTTGTAAAGCTAACAAAACTGAATTGGCTTTACATGACGAGTTGCAGTATCGAAGGAACAATTCCTGAAGATATTGGAAATCTTATCGAGCTCTCAAACTTGGAGCTTGGTAACAATTATCTATCAGGAGAGATTCCTTCTCAGATAGTAAAGCTACGAAATCTCTGGCAGCTCGAGCTCTTCAAAAACACATTGACGGGAAAGCTGCCGGTCGGGTTTGGAAACTTGACAAAGCTGGAAAATTTTGACGCGTCAGCGAACAATTTAGAAGGTGACTTGTCTGAATTGAGAAATTTGACCAGTTTAGTTTCTCTGCAGCTGTATTCGAACAAGCTTTCCGGTGAAATCCCAGCAGAGTTCGGTGAATTCAAGAAACTTGTCAATGTTTCGTTGTACCAAAACCAGTTAACAGGTCCTCTTCCTCCAAAGCTCGGTTCTTGGACTAATTTTGATTTTATTGATGTGTCCGAGAATCACTTGACCGGGCCAATTCCGCCAGATATGTGCAAGAAGGGGACTATGACTCGGCTTCTCGTGCTTCAAAACAACTTGACTGGCGAAATTCCTGCTGGCTATGCAAACTGCAGTACGTTATTGAGGTTCAGAGTCAGCAAAAACCGGCTCTCTGGCAAGGTTCCTGCTGGAATTTGGGGATTGCCCAGGGCGAATATAATTGACATCGAGATGAATCAATTTGAAGGTCCAGTGACCTCTGATATTGGAAACGCTAAAGCTCTCGGTAAATTGTCTCTCGGAAACAATCGCTTATCTGGCGAATTACCAGAAGAGATCTCGAAAGCCACGTCATTGGTTGCTATCCAGTTAAATGACAATCTGTTTTCGGGAAAAATTCCTGTTAGCATTGGTGAACTTAAGCTGTTGAGCAGTCTTCATTTGGAAAACAATAAGTTCTCTGGCTCAATACCGGATTCATTAGGCTCTTGTTATTCTCTCACTGACATGAACATGGCAAGTAACTCGCTTTCTGGTGAAATCCCCTTCACTTTGGGGAATCTACCATCTTTGAATTCTCTAAATTTGTCGGAGAACGAGATTTCAGGTCCTATTCCAGGAAGCTTGTCATCTTTGAGACTAAGTCTTCTTGATCTATCCCACAATAGATTATCAGGTCCGATACCTCAATCTCTATCAATTGAAGCCTACAATGGTAGCTTCACTGGGAATCCTGGTCTCTGTAGCCGGACAATTAGCTTTTTCCAGCGATGCTACCCTAAATCCGGTGTCTCCAAGGAGGTCCGTACGCTCATCCTTTGCTTTGCTGTGGGCTCAATGATTTTGCTTGCTGCGCTCGCGTGCTTCTTCCACTTGAAGAAGAGAGAGAAGTATCGTGACCGCTCGTTGAAGGAAGAATCTTGGGACTTGAAATCTTTCCACGTGTTAACCTTCACCGAGGATGAGATTCTTGATGCAATCAAACAAGAGAATCTAATAGGAAAAGGAGGGTCCGGAAACGTGTACAGAGTGGCCCTCGCCAATGGCAAAGAACTAGCAGTGAAGCATATTTGGACTGCAAATTCTACCAGCACTAAAAAGAGCAGGAGCACCACACCAATTCTGGGAAAAGGGGCAGGAAAATCTAAAGAATTTGATGCAGAGGTGGAGACCTTGAGCTCAATTAGGCATGTCAACGTGGTGAAGTTATATTGCAGCATTACCAGTGAGGATTCAAGCCTCTTGGTCTATGAGTATATGCCAAACGGGAGCTTATGGGACCGCCTGCACGCGTCAAGGAAGATGGAGCTCGATTGGCAGACGAGGTACGAGATTGCTGTCGGGGCAGCTAAGGGTCTGGAGTATCTACATCATGGGTGTGATCGACCGATAATTCACCGTGATGTGAAGTCCAGCAACATTTTATTGGATGAGCAGTTCAAGCCCAGAATTGCAGATTTCGGACTTGCTAAGATGGTTCGAGCCAATGGTGGCAAGGACTCCACCCAAGTCATTGCTGGAACCCATGGCTATATAGCTCCTGGTAACTAAATTATGCTCTCTACCTCTGTTTTTTTCGTAGTTTTGTTCATGGGATGATATGTTAATGTAATATCTCGTTAAACTTCACATGTCAAGCAGCTAATTGAAGCATCACGGAATCGTTAATTTTATCTTCAAGTTTAGTTAATTTTACATATATACGTTTTGATTTTGCAGAATACGGGTATACATACAAAGTGAACGAGAAGAGTGACGTGTACAGCTTTGGAGTGGTGTTAATGGAGTTGGTGAGTGGAAAGAGGGCGATAGAGCCAGAATTCGGAGATAACAAAGACATAGTCGATTGGATCAGCAGCAAATTGAAGACCAAGGAGAGCGTGCTGAGCATATTGGACTCGGGAATTCCAGAATCTTTCGAGGAAGAAGCTGTCAGGGTATTGAGAATTGCAATTCTCTGCACTGCAAGGCTTCCGGCAATGCGACCAGCCATGCGAAGTGTAGTCCAGATGTTGGAAGAAGCTGAACCTTGCAAGCTGGCGAGCAGTGCGATCGGTAAAGATGGAGTTTTTAACAAGAGAAGGGAAGGGAGAGGTTCGGAGAAGTACAGCCCTGACCAGTAATTAACTTCTCTTCCCGATTGGTCAGTCTAGCTTGGAGATCCTGGAAAAAACAAACTCCCAGATGACA
Source organism: Salix brachista (assembly GCA_009078335.1). Lineage (NCBI taxonomy): Eukaryota > Viridiplantae > Streptophyta > Magnoliopsida > Malpighiales > Salicaceae > Salix > Salix brachista. The sequence goes on along the minus strand of CM018573.1, from coordinate 7,067,156 downwards.
GTCTATAACATGTGTCATAATTTGCTTGTATAATATTATCAAGAGTATGTTGTTTTTGTGTGTGTAATTTGCTAGATTTGCTTAGAGCAGAGGTTTTATTTTTGAGGGTACCAATAAGGGGACGAAGATGCTAAAATCAATAAATAGATGGACCATTTTGCTGTTAAATGCAGCTCGATCGAATATACCATGGCCATTTTTTTATTTTATTTTTGGTTTCAAATAGCATCATGGATCACATATACCATGGGATTTTCTTTTGGTCCTTTACTTGATCACCCAAAAACCTCCATGCCCACACCGCATGCATGTCTTCTACTTCCATGCCGAGAGGGGAAAAAACAAAGAAAAAAAAAGGGAGGAAAAGGATTTGAATTCGATGGGAAAATAAAATAAAGAGATAAAGTTCAAGTGACTAGTCTAATAGTAAAAAAAATTAAAAATTGTTTTTTAAAAATAATTTATGTTTCCATCAGTAGTCCGAAAATTTAGACGAATTACACTCAAATTACAAAATAATACTAGTTAAAAACAAAAATTCTTTTCAGTGATCGCCGAGTGTTGATCTATCTAGAATCTGGAGCATTGACGAGGATAGGATTTGTTTAAATTTCCACACCACCACTATTTTAAAAGGTAGGAGACATGAAATAAATGGGTTAGATGGCGATGGCCTCTAGCTTTGACTTCAATTCCTTCGGTGTCCATATACATTGTGCACACATGCACCCCGTGTTATTAAAAATAAAAGAAAGACCAAGAAAAAAGATTTATGTTATTTGTCATCATCCAATTCTGATTTTTTATTTTTATTTATATTTTAAGAAATCTAAAGGGTATATATTCAGTATTTTTCGTTAATTTAATCACTTTATCATTAATTTTATCTAATTTTCATGTCAAAATCCTTGAAAATCATTAAAAAAAAATACCAGGTTAAAATTGAGCCACATTTGAAGGTTATCAGCTTCTTCTTTTTGCTGATAACCGATAGGGATGGAAAAAAGAAGAAGCTTTCTTTATCCGTATTAGTTTTTGAAGGTGGGGACTGTAGAGTGTAGACTATCATTTTCGTGGCCACGAGGATATAGCTCAAATAGTGTTTACACTTCACAGGCTCTTTCCTTTAAAAAATCCCGGCTCCGGGCCTCTCTTGCGACGAAAAAGACACGTCATCTCTGTAGAAGTTGGGCTCTTGGAAATAGAAGGCAATGAAGCCCCAAAATGGCATTGGCGATCCAGTGGCCCGAAACCTTGTTACTGGTGCTGGATCGATCTCTCGACTGAAAGCTCGCTACGACCGTCTAGAAAGTGGTCCATCTCGGTGGTTCAAGACAGTTTTCAATTTTGTAAGGATTTTTAATGTGTTGATAAATTACATAGTTGAATGGTTAATAAAAAGAGAAAAAAATTTAATTATTTGATTTTTTAAGAGAGAGAGAGAGAGAGAGTATTATTTGAAGGATAAAATTTACCATTCAAAGCACCCAATTTTATAAAATATTAAGTGATTGTTTAGACGTGTGATTGATGTTATTTTTTAATGTGTTTTCAATTTAAAAATATATCAAGATAATATTTTTTATTTTTTAAAAATCATCTTTGACAATATCATATGAAAATTATCTAAAAACACACACCAAGAAAAAATTGTAAAGTCCTCATTTGATTTTCACTTAACTTTTCTATCTATATTGGGTTTTTTTCATTTGTGTTCGACTTTTTGTAATTCAATTATGCTCATCTTCTAGAAAAAGAAAAGGTCTTCAACTATGGATAAAACATAAGAGGTTTTCTAACCTCTTAAACCTTCACCGACAGTCTTGTAAAGAAGACAGTCCTGTTTCTCATGCCTTCAACCTTTCCTCTGTAGCTTGACAACCTTTATCTCAAGTTTCAACTCTTTGTATGCATCTTGTAATAATCATCGTCAGTCTCTAACTCCCATACTCTCTCAGACTATTAAGCTTTCTTTAATGGGTTTTTTGAAGCTATTTTTTTTTGTAAATTTTTATTACAAGTATCTTATAATCATAATTGCTACATTACTTGTATTATACTTTGAGCTCGCTTGTGGTGCACGAATCAACATGCAAGAGATGCCCATGCATCTGGGATAGCATGTACAATGCTTCTGGCAGAGTAAACGGCTCTTTTTAAAATGTCATCGGATGCACCGTTGTGTTTTTTTTCTCATGATGTGACACGTATAACTAGTAAATAAGTGATTTGTTGTTTGTGAACTTTTTTATCAACACAAATATGATTTTATATTTTTTTATTTAAACAAATTAATGTTTTGTATCATTGTTTAATCTTTTAATTCAAATCTTATGATCAATATTTAGAAAAAAACATTATGATCAATATTTAGAGAATAATATATGATTCATATTCAAATTTTATTTCAAGTAATCATCTTATCTAAATGTTTAGGTTGTTAGGATAAGATTTCAAAATATGCTTTATGTTATTATCTAACATACTCTCTCAAGTGAAAGCTCTCTGGTTTGAAATTTGCACATATACTCATATTATTTTCTATTTAATTTTTATCAAATAGAATGAAGTCAGTGAGAGTTAAACTCGTGATCGTTGATTCAATAAAATTGTGATACCATATAAATAAATTATCTCGTCTAAAAATTTAAAGTTTTATATAATCAATGTTTAGAAAAAAAAATTAAAATTTTATTTCCTATTAAAAAAAATCAAGAGCAAACCATGCCCAGCGTAATAAATTGCCCAAAATTAACACCACGAGGTAAATTTGGGCAGAAAGAAAATACTTGCATATGGGTGGTTTTTACTGAATGCGGAAACACGGAAATCAACAATGGCCTTTTGTCATCTCCAACTCGATGTGAGAGATGGAATAAGAACAGGTAATCCCTTCCACGGCTCATCAATGCAGACAATGATTAACTATCAATTACTTTATATCTTATTTTTATGAAATAAATAACTTTTTTTTTCTTTATGAAAACAAAGTAATTTTGGATACAAAATTTATGATGTTGTATCCACTATAGTATAGACACGTAATAATGGATATTGTTTACGGAAACAACAAAATGATGATTTTTCCATACATAACAAATTCTTTCATTTGATACAAAAGTATTTAGATTTTTTCACAAGGTTTATTAGTCTGTTACTAAATTGATTGAAGATAAATAATTTTTTTCATTTCAAATATATAATAAAATAACTAAAATTGCCATTAAAATAATAATTAAAAGTAGCATTAATGGAAAACTTAATACTTTTAAAATGGGTTTTTTTGTTACTGTTAATTAAACTGTGAGACAATTTGATATTTTAACATATATATATATATAATATAATAAAATGATCAAAATGATTTTAAAGCAAAAAATAACTCCTTGTCCAAGAGCAATTTTGTCTTTTCACACAATAGCTGTTTGATTATTACAGGTTAATTTAGGGCTGTCTATTGAATATATAAAAATAATAAAAGAATAACAAAATTAGGCCCCATATTCATAAATTGACTGAAAAAAACAAAAAACCAAAAACAAAAGACAATGTCACAACCATAGATTAACAAGGCAGTTTCATTTTACTAGAAGCTTTCACTTACACTCATAAAGGCAATATCCTCTTCAGTTTCTGGCTTTTGTAAGCCACAGAGAGTTGGATAGTGAAACCTTTTGCTTCCATTTTCCACATGATTAACGAGGATTAAAAATTAAACAAGAAGGGTTGTGCCTTCTCAGAAACAACTAATTTTCTATTGGCTGCAATAATTGGCAAGCTTAACTGGAGGAGTTGTTTGATACTGTGTTTCAAAAATATTTTTGAAAAAAAAATTATTTTTATTTTATTTTTTACTTGAAATATTTTATTTTTAGTTTTTTAAATATCAAAAATAATTTTTTTAAAATAAAAAATAATATATTTGATATATTTCTAAATAAAAAATATTTTAATAAATAATTTTAACTACGCTTTCTAACATAAACAAGCTAGAGCGCTCGTTACATCACCATTATCGTGCATGATATTAGCTACAAATTATGCACTGCTACAATTTTTTTCAACGATGCAATTTCACTAATATTTTTAATTAATTATGCTAATTGTTTTGAAAATCCACTTTAAAAATGATAAGACGGGAAAGATCCCAACCTTTTTATTTATGACTCCACGAAAAAGGAAAAGGCACCAAAAGGAAATAACTCGTCGTCAAACGCCTTTACTCTCTAGCCATATCTGTTAGGACACGACAAACACTCTTTCTTTGTTTTTCATGTTCTGTAATTCCTTAAATCAATTGTAAAGCCCTAAGCTGGTCTCACATGTATCCGTTTGTCTGTGTCCACCGTCTTCCCCCCCTCTTCTAGCCCTGCTAACCCACCACATTTTCTAGGGTTCTCTCTAGAAAGAAGGAGAGGGGGAGCAGCATTTTTAAGACAACCAAACCAGATCAAACTTAATAAAACCAGACAGAAAATCTGATCATACAAATCCTAATCAAGGATGAGTACTGGTGGTCCATATTTGGTTAGGTTCGTTGAGTCAGTTCTAGGGATGTCTTTTGGTGTTTCGGTGTCTGACTCAGTGGTTGTGATAATTACAACGTGTTTTGCGGTTGTATTTGGATTGGTGGTTTTTATATCGAAGAGATCATCGGAACGGAGCAAAGTCGTGAAGCCGCTGGTGGTTCCTAAGTCACTGTCAGTTAAGGATGAGGAAGACGAGTCCGAGGCTCTGGCTGGGAAAACCAAGGTTACCATTTTTTACGGGACTCAGACGGGGACAGCAGAGAGTTTTGCTAAGGTAAATAAATGGGCCTACAACATAATAATAACTGAAAGTATTTGAAACTATAACAATCGCGTTCACTTTTAAATAGCAACCCAAAAAAAGGGGATAATCAATCTCGTTGTTTGTTCTGCAATCCTACTCGCTGGTCTTGCTTTTATGCATTTTGTTCGATTAGCTGTGTTTAATTCAATTTTAAATTTACTAATTTTCCTGATATTTGCTTTAAACAGAAGTAAGTTAACTTTAGATGTGAATTAGAGAGTGTCTGTTTTATTTTTGAGCTTATATTTGGTACTGAGCTTGATCTATTGAAATTATTTGTAGTTTTTTTATCGATTGTTGTTGGTGATACGTTCACATTTGTGCTTGCAAGATTTTTACATTCATGTGGTGCCAACTGCGGCCTTTTCATGGTTCTAGCAAAGCTTCATTGTTTATTGAATGCAATAATGGTAGATGTGTCAGGAAACCATCTCACCTATAAACTTAAGTTGTTAAGTGAGGTCACAAGATATGATTTATATTACTCTCTAGCACACTTCTTCAAGTGAAAGCCTTTTAAGCTTCAAACTTGGATAAACTTATAATACCTTGTATTTAATTTTTATCAAATAGAATGAGGGTAGTAAGATTCGAACTCATGACTACTTGGTCAATAAGGCCTTAATACCATATCAAGAAATCATCTCACTCTCATTATGCTTAAGCTATTAATTGAGGTTTCAAGATATAGTGTATATTGCTGTCTAACAAGATGGACTGTTAAGTTATTGGCTGATATTTGACATTTTAATCTGGACAATGGTGGCACAGCTGGTGCTAGTGCATAGCAGATCATGTGCAAGGTACTTAGCTGATAACGACTCCTTGAGAAATTTCAGGGCTTAGTTCCATGAGATGTTGGAGCCTCACGTCTCATCTACGATGCTAGTTGCAAGAGAGGGCCCAAATAGAATTCTACTCCTTTTTTTCATGTTTTGTCATAGGGGAGCCCTGTCATGCGACTCTTGCTAAGTTACTGTACTATATGATTTCATGTAGAGATAGACATACTTTTCTGTCTCTGTACTTATCTATTATTTGATCTGAAATACTCAACTCTCAAACTATAGGGTCACCTGTATAGCCTCCTGCCTTAGCATTCTATCTTCATTTTGATTTGGTTTATTTAATGTGTTACTTTGCATTGCTGTACTTTTATTTGATGCGATTTTCTACTAATTCTGCTAATTGTCAGGCTTTAGCTGATGAGGTCAAAGCAAGATACGAGAAAGCATCTGTTAAAGTTGTTGACCTGGTAAGTTGGATGGAATTGTTTTGCAAATGACATTGGTTGCAGCATCACTTGAGAGAATTGGCTTTTTAAGAATTTGATAGCATGTCTTCATGTCGTTTTGGTTTGAATTAGGATGATTATGCTGTGGAAGATTATCAATATGAAGAAAAATTGAAGAAAGAGACTTTGGCATTGTTCATGGTTGCCACGTAAGATAAATTTCATTCTTGATTGTTGATCATTTATTTGGATTTTTTGAAAACTCTGGCATTGGATGTTTTTGAGCCTGACATTGTAGTTATGGAGATGGAGAGCCAACTGATAATTCTGCAAGATTTTATAAGTGGTTTACTGAGGTTGGCGACTTTATTACAATGCCAATGCTAGTTTAGTATCTTCAGCTTTGTTTTACTAGAATTTCTAACTATATCCTGCAATGATGGTGTTCTGATTTCAGGAAAATGAAAGGGGAATCTGGCTTCAACTGTTTTCCTATGGCATTTTTGGCCTTGGTAACCGTCAATATGAACATTTCAATAAGGTAAAACCAGCAGGGCATGTTCTCTCTCTCTCTCTCTCTCTGCCTCTCTTGGAAACTTCATATTATAAAAGCAATATCTGACAACACGCTGTTGCTAAACAGATAGCAAAGGTGCTTGATGACCTGCTCTGTGAACAAGGTATGTTTCCTTTTGTTGACTTGGTGCTCTTAAGTCCACATGGTTCTCCCTAGTGTATGTGCTGCATTTGTTTATCTTATTCATTGCAATGTGGTAGTATATTAAGTTTTCACATTTTTTTAGGAAAACAATTACTAAATGTTGTGCCAATTCCACAGTTTGCAGCTCAGGATGCCCAGGGTTGCAAGTTGTACTTGACATTGCTTTCAGATTCTGTTCTCACTCTGGTTTTGGATATTGATTTAGTTGTATTTCCCATAGATACACATGCATGTCTAACCTTGTGTCTTGCAATGGTCTGTGATTGGTATGATTTCACTGTATTCTTTTCCATTTTTTTACGTTATGTAATATTTCAAATATGGTGGGATTTTCCTGTTTTATTGATATAGGAGGAAAGCGTCTTGTTCCTGTTGGTCTTGGTGATGATGATCAATGCATAGAAGATGATTTTTCTGCTTGGTATGCAACATGGTCATATCTGAATATTTCATCCTGAATTTCAGTTGATCGTCTGTCTTGCAGCTGCTGTCTTAACTGAGATTGGCCTTCTTTTTTTCTTCTCTGAATCGATAGAGTTTCCTGGGTGGAATTAACTCAATTGGAGTCTTTTTGGTTCTTTTCTTTTTTAGGAAAGAATTATTGTGGCCCAAGTTAGACCAGTTGCTCAGAGATGAAGATGATGTGAATGCTCCATCTACTCCTTACACAGCTGCTATACCTGAATATCGATCTGTGATTCATGATCCTTCAGTTGCATCTGTCAAGGATAAATTCTCAAATTTGGCAAATGGGAATGTTTCTTTTGATATTCACCATCCATGCAGGTAAGCAACTAGGTATAGTGCATGTGTTAGTCATCACTGAATTTTTAATGCTGAAATTGATGCCTTTTCTCTTTCTTGAAGAGTCAATGTTGCTGTCCAAAGTGAGCTTCACAAAGCTGAGTCTGACCGGTCTTGCATACATCTGGAGTTTGACATAACAGGGACTGGCATTTTGTAAGTTCATCACTATAGTGTTAGTGTTTGTTTTATCTAACACTTTACATTCCTTTATAAATTCCTTTTCTCACTTCCTTTGGTCACAGGCCTATTTCAATTTGATCCCCATTAAAGCAGAATCCCAGGGGCTTCTTATTCTCCTGTATACCTACAAAAATCCTGATTTTTTTTGAAATTTTTTCCTCTAGCTTGGGATGTTAGGAAATTACCATAATATCTGTTTCGAATCTTTTCTTTTCTCTGTGTTAACCCCCCTTTGCTTTATTTATCTGTCTGTATTGTAACGGTGGTATTCAGAGGAAGCAGATATCCTTTAGAAACTGTCTTCTTGGTTTGAGATCTGTGGTGTCACAAAGCTCTAGTATTCATTCTTTTCTACTTTACATATCTTTTCACTATTTTTTGGGTGTGGTATTCTTGTTGGTTTCTTAATTTGTTTTTTAATTCTGTAGAGTTCTCTTTTCTGCAGTTTTCTGGCGTGTAATATTTCATTAATTACCATAATGGTTCCTCTTTCCCTCATTTTTTTGTTTTTGTCTTGAAAAGAGCATCTTGTTTATTTGCATTAGGTCTGATACACTAGTGTTACTAACAGTCTCATCTCTGACTTCTTTCCTCAGATATGAAACTGGAGACCATGTGGGGGTGTATGCTGAGAACAGTGATGAAACTGTTGAAGAAGCAGGGAGGTTGTTGAATCAACCTTTAGATTTGTTGTTTTCTATTCATGTTGATAATGAGGATGGAACAGCTATTGGAAGCTCATTGCCTCCTCCTTTCCCAGGTCCATGCATCCTTCACACTGCGTTGGCATGCCATGCAGATCTCTTGAGCCCTCCAAAAAAGGTGATATTTTCACATGTTTGTTCGTTGAGATTTTTTTTCAGGTTCTTCTGTGTGATGATATATTTTCTTTGTTCTTGGTCGTAAATTATGCTTTCAGGCTGCTTTGCTTGCTTTGGCTGCTCATGCCAGTGAACCTAGTGAAGCAAAGAGACTCAGGTTGTTATCATCACCACAAGGAAAGGTCAGTAGGTGATCCATACTTTTTGTTGATATTTGTTGCTCTTTTTTTGTTGATATGTGTCTTCTGTACATTCTTATTTGTCTATAATGTTATGTTTTGTACAAAAAAATCAAGGATGAGTACTCTCAATGGGTAATGGCTAGTCAGAGAAGTCTTCTTGAGGTAATGGCTGAGTTCCCATCTGCCAAACCTCCCCTTGGTATCTTTTTTGCTGCAGTGGCTCCTCGCCTACAGCCTCGTTATTATTCTATCTCATCTTCTCCAAGGTGATCAATTTCTTCATGGTATGTGTTTGAAATGTGATTGTATCTTCTGGATCAAATTATAAAACATGGTTTCCTGGTATGTATCCTGCAGATATGCTCCCAATAGAGTGCATGTGACCTGTGCTTTAGTATATGGTCCAAGTCCCACTGGTAGAATTCACAAAGGGGTGTGTTCAACCTGGATGAAGGTATGGAAACAACCTCCAATATATTTTAAAGAACCACACCCACTTTCTATACAACCCTTAATTGTTTGAGATCATCTCGGCACGGCATCTTGGAGAATCTAACATCTGGCTGTGACCCCACATATATATATATATACATACATAATAGAATGCAGTACCTCTAGAGAAAAGGCATGACTGTAGTTGGGCTCCCATTTTCATCAGACCATCAAATTTCAAGTTACCAGCCAATCCTTCAACTCCAATTATTATGGTGGGACCTGGTACTGGACTGGCACCTTTCAGAGGATTTCTACAGGTGTGGATGGATTTGCTTTTTTTTTTTTTTGTGGTGTGAACAGAATAAAATTAATTAGTTGATTCCTCCAGGAAAGAATGGCCCTGAAAGAGGATGATACACAGCTTGGTCCCGCCCTGCTTTTCTTTGGATGCAGAAATCGCCAAATGGTTTGGACATGACTGTAAATTTCCTAATTTGGCAATTATTGATGTTCGGTGAATCTGTTCCGTTGATTTTCATTCTGTTACTGCAGGATTTCATATATGAGGATGAACTCAATAATTTTGTTGCGCAAGGTGTCATATCTGAGTTGGTAGTTGCATTCTCAAGGGAGGGGCCACAGAAGGAATATGTTCAACATAAGATGGTAGATAAAGTAAGTAATTGTAGACTGCAAACTAGGTGGTTGCTGATGAGTTAAATGCTTTATGCATATTAAATTAATCTCAATACCATTTGCAGGCAGCAGAGATTTGGAGAATCATTTCTCAAGGGGGCTATCTTTATGTGTGTGGTGATGCCAAGGGCATGGCTAGAGATGTTCATCGGACTTTGCACACTATTGTTCAAGAACAGGTACTTGTTACTCGTGATAATGTTCTCATTGTTGCACTATTTTTTCTCATGCTACTTCTCTTACAAAGCATAGCACTAAGAAAATCGTGTCCATGCATGCAGTTTTGCCCTTCCTCTGTTAAGTGGAAAGCACATATTGTGCAAGTGTTTCATGTCTGGAACTTTTCTTGTCGATTCACCTTGGTCACTCTTTGAATTTACTCTGCTCTTCCCCCCAATGTTACACGTGTTTATATAGTATATACTGAGGAACATCGTGCATCTGAAATCCTTATGCTTGTGTTTCAGGGAGGCTTGGACTCGTCGAAATCCGAGTCTATGGTGAAGAAACTACAAATGGAAGGACGGTATCTAAGAGATGTCTGGTGATAACAACATTTTCACATTGAATCCGCCTTTGATTGCAGTAACCTCACCAAGTATAGCATTTAATTTTTTTCATCTACTCTCCCGGCTTCTTTCACCGGTTCTTCTGGATTCTGGAGTCCCAGCAGGGTCTTAGAAATTTAGACTCTGCTGTTCACTTGCCGTCCCATTATAACATTTCATTGTCTACTTTTTTGGTTTGAATAGGATCCTGTTAGTCTCTACTGTCTCCTCAATGAGACCCCCAGGGAGGGAATAACATGTAGTTACTTTTTTGGTTTGTGTATGAACCTCTGTGGTAAGAGTAAAAAGGTTACAGGGTAGAAAACTTGCGATTTTGAAACTGCTGAGCTAACTATCTATGTTGAAGTAAAATGGAGTATCTGAGGCTGGCACTTCGGTTGGTGTCCTATAGTCTAACATGTGGTTGGATTGTCTTTTTTTAACTGTAAAAAAAATATTCAAGCAATACAAGTGTTTTTTAAAGAAACAAGAGAATATATTGTTTAATAAGTTGGTTGGTTTAGTAATAATAATATAATAATAATAATAATATAAAATGATTTGCAAATAATGTATTGGAAGAAAAGTATGTTGAAAGCTCATTATTGTTTTGCTGTGAACATTGCTTTATCACTTTAAAAAGCTAAGGGATATTACCCTAGATTGCCTAGATTGTGGTTGAGGTTGTTTTTTAAAGTGATTTTTATTCAGAAATATAATAAAATAATATATTTTTTATTTTTTTTTAAATTATTCTGATATTTTCATGGTCTATTTTTTTAATTTAAAATAAAACATAAAAACAACAATAAATTCAAATGTATTCAAAAATATATTTGAATTGAACTACCAAACAATAGAGATATCAAAAAAGATTGTTGTGTCAATGTTTGACTAAAAAACTAACCAAATAAAATATTACAGAATAAATATTTTATTTTTATATTTAAGCAATTAATTTAATTTTAAAATATATATTTTTTAAAAAGCTTAATTTAATAAAAAAAATAACAAATAAAAAAACTTGAGATAATCTTCTTTTTTTTTTTAAATCAATGAAAAATTCTATAAAAAACAAATGAAAAAAAAATAGAGTTTAATCTTTAATTAAATAAATGTTGAAAAATAAAATTACTAAAATAAAAGTTTAAAAAATAGGAAAAACAAGTAAAACTAAACAAATTTTCTAAACTTGAGTTAATATCTCAAATTCACAAATCATTGAATTCTATATCTAGGCTCAATTAAAAAACTTAATGCTAAACTAATTTAGTGTTGAATTATGAGATTGAAAAGAAAATATAAATTTTAAAAAATTATCAAACTAAAAAAAAAAACAAGGATCAAATTTGAGAGGAAGGAAAAAAATGGAGGGTGAAATTGTAAAATAGATAATTCTAAGAATTATATCAAATAACAAAAATAATAATAAAAAGAACCAAGTCTAACAGATAAAAATAAATAAAGAATGATGAAATTGAATTATTTTTTTATAAATTAGTTCAAATCAAACAAATCACAATCAAAAGAACATGAATTAAATCTAAAGAAAAGGATATTGGAGTGCTTTGAAAATTTGGAAGATCAAACATGGAATTGAGGAGGAAAGAGAAAATAAAAGGGAGATCATTTATGCCAAACTGGAGGTCAATAAGTCATAGTCATCATCTTGAGATTGAAGGGCATTTAAATAATTTCAACATCGTTCCAGAAGGTGGTGTTTAGTCTCTAATATATGCTGCATGTGTTATATGAAAAGCACAAATATACCTCATTTGTCGACACATGATTTGCACGCACCAACCATTTTTTTAAATTATATTTTATATTTATTAAAATACCAAATTATCTTTTAATTAACTTGATTATAACTAAAAAACAAAAATGAGAATATGAAAAGGCCCTTGGAAATCAATTCAAGAATTTGTTTTCTTTTAATGGTGATTGAGTTATTTTATTGTGTTTTAAAAAGTGAAAATACAAAAAAAAAAAAAACTTTGTCGCCACTTAACTATTTTTTTTTTCTTTTAAGAGAAATTCAGTCAATTTATCGTGCTTTAAAAATATTAAAAAGCTAGATATTCTCGACTAATCTGATAATAACTAACCAAATTTATGAAAAAACTATATTACCCTTAATAGATCATCAAATGATTTTGTTTGGGAAAGAAAAGTGGTCATTACAAAGTTCAAATCCATAATACAATGAACCTAGGGCTGTAGTGAAAGCCCGATGCATGAAAGTTTCTTTTGATGTTTTGTTTAAATTAATAACTTGATTGTTTGAGCAAGATGCCTCCTAATCTTTTTAACCTTTTTAGCTTTATAAGTGAAGAAAAAATTATCAATCTTGATGCCTATATATTCTAACATGATATCAATATATAAATTTCATTGCCAAAGTAAATTCTATTGACATTATACATTTGAATTTTAGAGAGGTTTTGGGTCTTTTCTTTTCTTCTTCTTCTTTTTTACTTGTCAAAAGCTAATAAAAATTAGTTTGGAAATAATGTTCTGTGTAATAAAATGGAAGTGTTTAGATTTTGTTAAACATAAAAGCAATTTAACAAACACATTAGGAAAACATTTTATATATATATATATATATCTAGAGCTAAACGTTTTAATCACATTAAAAGTTTGATCCTTGATTCACCTCACCCTCAATTTGCCTTCTTAACAAAGGTGATGGATGATTAGTTGTTTAAGGTATTGGTTTGAATTTTAAATGGAACTCAATCCATAAGAAAGAAAGAAAAACAAATCAAAGAAAAAATTCTCTAGTTTTATACAGTAATTCCTTCTAAAATTAACATTAAAAAAGAATCACATTTTTATTTCCTTTTAACAACCCTACAAAGTGATGGTGAACTTGTTAGTTTTAATTGGTAACCTTGAAATTGGTTAATGAGACACTAGATTTTTTAAATTACCAAGATACATAAAAAGACCCTGAAAAGATTTAATAATTTTAAAGTCATAAAAAAAGATGTTATTTGGGTTTAAACTATTTTCTACAAAATACCTGAAAATATTTACTCGGGTATTTTTTTTTTGTTATTTTCAAGTTTATAAAGGAGGGAAAAGAGTTATTGAAGAATGTGTCGTGGTTCAATAGAACTGAGACAGAGAAACCTTTACTCTTTAGTTAATAGCCTTTATAATCCTTTTTGTAACAATGCCCTCTATCTTTAACGCGATTCTTGTCCCAGAAAATCTATGTGAAAATTTAGAAACTGACTAACAAGCTTTAATAGGTGACATTTTTTTAATCACCATACCAAATTATTATAACAATTTTTTTTCCTTTCTTCATTATTCTTTTGTTAATAATTTTCATTAGATTCATTTTGATCATTTTATTCTCATTTATCACTAGTATATTAAAGATATCATTGTATTAGTCCCAACCTTTTTCTTAAACAATGAAATGTGGAAGATTGGATATATTGAGATATTTTTTAAAAGTTATAATTTATAATCTGCAACACCAATTCTCTAAATAACCTTGTAAGAACCATAAAATATATGTCTAAACTTAAAAAATCCTTTCTTAACTCCATAATTTGTTCCCTTTTAAAGTTGCAATGTAAGATAGACTAAATCATCAGAATTTGAATTTCTTTTTAGTCCTTTATTTATCTGCCATTTATTTCATATTGTGTCTTATCACTTCTATCTTTCTATTTGGAGGAGAATAACCATACATTGTTTGAAATAAAACACATTTTAATGATTACATTGTAATTAAGATTATAACACCAATAAGCCAATGACAACCATAAATGTCATTTATTTATATTATACACGGTAATGCATCTTAAGTAAATGTCTAAACATTAGTCCATCCTTTTTTATTGCCTATTTATTCGAAGATTGAGCTAATTGGTAAATTCACCCTTTACCTTTTAAAGAGTTATTTCCAAATAAACTTATGAATATTCTGTATTTATGAGTAATAGTGATAAATGGTAACATGTGAAAAGTTTAAAAGTGATCTATAAATACTTGAGCAATATCTTGAGTTGTGAATGAAAGAGTTAATATAATAAAATATGTATAAATTATGAATATACTCACCACTATTATAATTATACCTTTCGTGTTTTCTTTGGTAATTAAAAGGTTGTAAATAATCTAAGATAGAGCATCATATTTATTTTAGCTTATTTACAAATATTGCACTCATATAGCCTTTGCTTAAATAACTTTTTCATTGCTATCCAGTAACAATTGTCTAAATCTTAAGAGTTTTGAATTCTTTTTATAGTTGTCTTGATCCTTTTAATGACTAATTCATCAATAAAGGTATACATACTACTATTGTCAATTAAGACCACCAAATCTTTTCCATGATAACATCCTCTAATCCTAATGTATTATGAGCAATGCATTAAATGATAAGTCATATTCTTTTGTATCATTCTCTTCAATAATTATCCTATTATTGCATCATTCTATAACTTTTAAAAATTATTCCTTATATTCACCAATTTTTTCATTATATGTATACCATTCTAACTGTGTTGATGGTTAGGACTTTATTTTTCACCACATTTATAAAATTGCTTTAATCTTCTTAATTGTTTATGTAATGGTTTAAGAGATTGTTTTAGACCTTGAATTATATCATTCTTGACTTGGTTGTAAGACTTTAAAAGAAGATTGTTTGACCATATACTCATAACAATTAAAACAACCACTTTTATAATTGTTATATTTCTTTTGATCATAATAAAAATTGTTTGTTCTTGCTATTTGATATGTTTGAAGGTATGTATCAAAGTAATTGAGTTAAGAATTTCAATATTAGTTTGAGATTGTTTTTGAGTGCACTAATAGAACCAAATATATAACATGATTCTAACATGTTGCATGTTCTTTTAATGAAAAAAATATTTGGTGAGGTATTGCATTTGTTTATTTTCTTCTTCTTTTTATTTTTTTCTTGAAAATGTTTTTGCACCTCGAAAAAAAATTAACAAGTTCATTTACTCCTTGGTTTTGACATAGTTTTTGAATACTTTTATTTTAATAATTTGTTTTTAGTTATTATATATCTAATATATTATAATATTATTAATAAATTGTTCATGAAAATTTGATTCAAATTATTTTTTATTCATAAATTTTTTAATAAGTTTGTTTTTCCTGTAATTTCAGGTTCAAGCCCTGTGATTGTTAATATAATAACTAAATAAATCTTTTAACATGATTTTATTATATTTATATATTTTTTAAAACTTTCAATCTAACATAAATATGGACGTATTATTTTAATATTTTTGTACTTGCTTCAATAATCATAAATATATTTTTAAGAAAATTAATTATTCTAAATAAAAATATTAAGTTTACTACAATAAAATAAAGATATTTTAATAATAAAAAAACTTATTTTAATGAAAAACAAAATTCAAAACAAATATCAATACTCCGAAGCAATTCACTGAAATTATAATATATATTTTTAGGTTTTTAAAATTTTGGATTCACTGGCAATGTAGCGAAAATCTATAAACCAGATAAGACATGAAGGAGACAAAAATAAAGATACAAACAATAAAAATAAAAATAAAAATAAAAATAAAAATAAAAATAAAGGTACTTTAACATAACATAAATACGGGCACTGAACCTCTAATTAGTAATTACCCCAGTGAATAATCACCGACATAGACTTCCCGAGGGCACTGTCGTCATTAACAACATCAAAACGCCATTGCAGCTAATAACTTCCGGCTATTTTTCTCTCTCCACTGTGTACCGCTCTCTCTTTCCCCAAAAATCCCCCCGTTCAGCGCGTGACCTCCACGCTCTCAACGATTCGCTTTCTCCTCCCCCCCTCCCCGTCCTCCTTCTTTGTTTTTCTCCGTTTTGCCCATCTACGTGCTGTCTTTTTTGACATCCTGATTTTCTCCAAAACTCTAAATTAGGGTTTTAGTGAAATTGGGCTTATTTGAATTGAATCTCTCCAGCTCCTTAATATGTAATTGAAATATAACAACACATAATGATTGAGAAATCCAAGAAGAACAAAAAGGGACTAATCAGTGAAGAAGATGTCTCCACTCTCATGCAAAGGTACGGGCTTTTTTTTTTTTTTTTTTTTTTTAACTTTTGGGTGATTAAAATATGAGGGTTCTGTTTGTATTCAGGTATACAGCGACGACAGTCCTGGCATTGCTGCAAGAAGTCGCTCAATCTGATGAATCGAAAATTGATTGGAACGCATTAGTTAAAAAGACCAGTACCGGAATTTCTAATGCAAGGGAGTATCAAATGCTATGGAGACATTTAGCTTATCGACATGATTTGCCTGAGAAATTCGATGATGGAGCTCACCCTCTGGTTTGCTCTGCCTCTTTGCCTGAAAAATTCAATGGCGTTTTTTTTTAAATTTGATTTCAATGTTTTTTTTTCTTTTTCTTGCAGGATGATGATGACAGTGATTTAGAATCTGAGCTGGAAGCTTTCCCTAGTGTTACTAGTGAAGCTTCGACCGAGGCTGCAGCTTGTGTCAAGGTGGGCTTCTATCCCACTATTATGATCGTGATTGTTTTATATACTATGTGTGATACAATGCGTTTTTTTTGGTTTAGTCCTTGTATAAATTTCGAATTTTGGAGATTTTGTGTAAGATTTCTAGTTCAGAAACTCTTTTCAAGAGTTGAATGTGTCAAATAGAAAAAGGACGAATTAGTTTTAAATTTTCTGTTATCATCGACTCACAGACAGATAAAGGTTTGGAACGTGACAAGTTGATTATAGTTTCCAAACATATGTAATGATGCTCAAAGGGGCAAGGGTATTGTAAAAACAAGATGGTTTCCAGGAAAAGCATGTATTGCAACTTTTTTTTTATGTTTTATTCCTTTGTTAATGGACTCCTGATCTTTGAGATATTCCATGAAGGCAAAACATGCTTGAATAATTTGTTTTGTTTGATGCCTCTTCATTTTCTTTGTCCGCTTACCTTATTGATAATAATTGTTGTTTTGGTTAGGTTTTAATAGCATCTGGTTTACCAAGTGATTCAACTCACCCAAATAACACGACAGTTGAGGCTCCCTTAACTATAAACATACCTAATGGCCGGTCACTTAGAGCTACATCAGAAAATTCACAACCTGCTGTGATGCAGGGGGTGAACATTAGTGTTCCAGTTTCTGTGCAGAAACTGTCTCTGCCTGCACAGACATCCTGTCCTGCCTCTGAAATATATGATGCAAATGGATCGCGTAGTGGCATATTTCCTCCAAGAAGGAAAAGGAAACCCTGGTCAGAAGCTGAGGACATGGAACTGATTGCTGCTGTGCAAAAATTGGGCGAGGGGAATTGGGCAAGCATTGTAAGAGGTGAATTCAAGGGTGATAGAACTGCTTCCCAGCTGTCTCAGGTTGTTTTCCATGTATCAAGTCACATTAAATTATCATCTTTTCTCGTTCTTTTTCATGCATTATATGTGGACCGTAATTTGATTCTTCAGGCTTTCATTGGTCTGTAAGAAATACACAGGTTGATGCTTAGTCATCTAAACTCACTTTGCTTTTGATGTTCCATTCTACCCCTACAATAATTTGGTTTCAATTGCAACGTATAACATGGTCAGAGATTTCTTTACTTAGGTCATGGCTTGATCGATCATGGAAATGGTCATGCTTGATCATTTTCTTATTTGGGACTCTTAAGGCATCTAGTTGTTAACAGTTCATTTGCAATGGCACATATATTTGTTGGGGTAGTGCTATGAGGGTCATCCCTTCAGATATTGCTGCGAGTGCTATTAACCATGGCTTGTCCACAAACACATAGATGTATTCTTCATAAAAAAATGATATAAGGTTATAGAACATGGAAACATATTGTTGAAAAATTGTAAGAAAAATCACTGAGGATTAGAGGAGAACATGGCTAGACTTGATTAGTTCTGCTATCCTGATTTTTTGCAAATACAATAAGAACTTCATATAGGATTAACATGCATCTAAATTTCCATTTGAACATTTGTAGTTAATTTCTTCTTTTTTTTCCCCACAAATACCCGAGCAATTTTTAACCTTATCATCAAAATGGAAATATATTGTTGAAAATGTAAATGAAATGAATATGTGAGAATGAAGGGAGGATTTAGCTAATCCTGATTAGTTTTGCTCTCTTGATTTTTGGCAAATACAATGAGTACTGCATGTAGAATTGGTATTTGCTATCTTGATTTTTCGTAAATACAACGAGGACTCCATGGAGGATTAGTATTCATCCAGAGTCCTTTCTCAGCATTGGTAGTGCACTTCCATGTCTGAACAAAATCTCAGGCAATGTTTTTAGCCATATGATCAAGATTTGGTTCCATTGGTAAACCCAGTCCTTGAACTTTTATTAAGCATTGTTATTTAATTACTGCCGTGGAGAGTGATCCGTTGTCATCTAGTCCGGTCAGGATGTCTGGGTTCTCCCAGTTTTTCCCGGGTTCAAATCCCGGCAACGGAATTCTTTATTTTTTCAATAAATTCCGACATGTTCTCATTTTTGGCCATAATTCTTTCCTTGTCTATTGTTCTGCTATGTTCACATGGATGTAGATTCCATGAATTGCTGGTCTGGTTTTTAACCATTAGTGTTCCATATAGATGTTTTTTCCCTTTGCTTTTCTCCTCCTAATTACCATAGCTTATACAAGCAGAGGTGGGCAATTATTCGGAAGCGGCATGGAAACATGAATGTGGGAAACGTTTCCAGTGCCCCTCAACTCTCTGAGACACAGCGTGCAGCACGCGATGCAGTGAAAATGGCTCTCGATCCTTATCCAATAGCCAAAAGTTCAATTACAAATTCTGGTAAATTATTCTTTCCATCTCATACTGCTTTGTATTTTTATTAGTGTGTTCTAGTTGACAATCTTAAAAAATGCTGTCTGAATTATGAGTTTGTCTAAATGTAATAAACAGCTCAACTGCTTTTGAAGCACAATGGTAGTTTGTAGTTTGCTCTCTATGCGTGTAGCTCACATAGGTTTCAGCACTTGCTTGTGTGAGATTTTTACAATAATTCTTTTAACTTGGAGCAGCTGGGACCACTTCTACCAAACCCCCCAATAATTGTGTTCCTCCTACCATCACTGCAGAAGCCTCTCCTGCCCAACATCAATGTCAACAGCCCATGACGACAAAATCATCTTCAATATGGCCAGTGGGACCTTCAGCAAAATCTCATGTAATGTTGGCAAAAGCATCAGAAAAATCTATTCTGAGTTCTGATCCTGTGAGAGCTGCTGCAGTTGCCGCTGGTGCTCGCATTGCTACCCAATCAGATGCTGTTTCACTGTTAAAGGCTGCCCAGGCAAAGAATGCTGTCCATATCATGCCCACAGGCAGTTCTTCAATCAAATCATCCATGACTGGTGGTGTTTCTACCCACTTGGATGTCAATCCCAATACTCGATTTATCTCCAGTGGCATGGCAACTGCACCAACTACCACACGTCCAAGTGGTCCTTGCCCTGGTTTGCCCAAAGCTATTTCACCACCCTCTCAGATGAAAGCTGCTTCATCAACAGCTCAGCCTCCACAATCCACCCCTGTCACATCATTGAATGTGCCATCTGAACAGACTAATTCTGGTTTGGCCAAAGTCACTTTACTGCCACCGCAGATGAAAGCTTCTTCATCAACAGCTCAGCCTACACAATCCTTCCCTGCCACATCATTGAATGCACAACCTGAACCGACTAATCCTGATTTGGCCAAAGCCACTTTACTGCCACCTCAGATGAAAGCTTCTTCATCAACAGCTCAGCCTACACAATCTTTCCCTGTCACATCATTGAATGTGCAATCTGAACAGACTAATGCTGAAAGTTTGCCAAAGCAAGGCATGGTAACCATTAAGGATACAAAAGCTTCTGGGTCGCAAGAAGTGGCAAATGGCCAAGTTCAAAAGGATGGAGCTCATGTCTCTGTAAAGGAACCGAGCGAGCATGTTCAAGAAGTTATAGCAGCTTTGACAAACCAAGAAGCAGAGTTGAAAAGTCAAGTAGGTACTTTTGAGAGTTCTAATGGTTCACCAAAATTGATAATGAATGAAAGTGGCCTGGTAAATTTCACTGGCAACCAGGTCGATGGAAGTCAAAATGCAGATGATAATAAGATGACTTGTTCACCTATCAAGGAAGCTGAAAATCAATCTGCAGTTCAGGAGAATGGTGGGAATCAAAGTGAGAGGCAAGCAGAATTGCCAAGCACAGTAAGCAATGAATCCTGCATAAAAGTGGATAGTATAAGCAAAACAGAAGCCAGCAATGAGATGTTGGACGGATAGGGTCAGAGTATTGAATGCAAAGTAGCAGAAAACACTTTCCTTTTCTGGTTGGTCTCTGTATTTGTATTTTAGACGAATTAGAAATTGTGTAAATTAATTACAGTTGTGGAAAGTAATGATTCAGTCCGTCTTTTCCATGATGTAATTTCTTCATGCTCCCGTGGTTTTGATTGATCATGTTGCCATAGATGCATTTGAACACCAATGTCTATGATGATAAATTTAACGGTGTTCAAGAAGAAACTAATAATATTTTGTTAATTATTTCTTGGATTCACTTTAAAGAAAAAATAAATAGATACAAGTAAGAGAGAGATTCGTACATGTCATGGATTTTATTCTCTTCTGTTTTTTCTTATTTGTTTCTTTCTTTTGGGGCTAGGGAGTAATTAATAGGATAGCGAGCTCTATAAACTTTTTTGCATGTGTGAAATGTGGACTTCATCTTGAAATCATCATTTTCCTTCCCCCCACCAGGTACATAAATCCATCGACTCTGATTTCTTTTGGGTTAAATCATTGGCTCTATGATTTAAAACCTGAAGTTTTCCTTATAAGTTGCAAATAAGAAGACATCTCAGCCTATAAGCCGTGCAAGTACTGTCTGATTCATGTTTCACAGATTAATCTTTCATCTTTCCCGTACATGCTACTAGTTGGATGGTGTGTTTAGCTTCTGCTGATCCTTTTTGCACTGTCTTGATCTAGAAAAATTCAAATAATGGGCAACAATATAGGGCTGAGGTAAAGAGAGGATCCGTGGTGTTGCTTAGTAGAAATATTCTGATTAGTTACATTAATTTTACCCAGCGGGTCAGAAAAATTAACAAGGAACTCGTAGTGTTGCTTCAAGTTCTATTTGAAGTATTTAATACTACGACAGGCAAGCCAAATGAAAAAATGAAAAACGAAAGGAAAATGGTGAAGGAACAATCCAGTCTTCAGTGGTGTTGTGGGGGTTTTCCATCCTCTAACATACTATATTGTTTCTGCAGTGCAGGGCTTGCGCATGAGAAGATTGATTGCTTTTGTCCCTTGAGTTTCTTTAACTTGACACCAAACAAGAAAGAGCGCAAGGGAACTCTAGCTTTGTGTAATGAACTTCTATTTTTCGATGCCGAAATGCCGAGTTCTTCATCCAGTCTTGTGAGTAACCTTTCAACTTCAACCTTGAGTCCTCTCACACGATCCAGACCGGTTTGCAGCTCATCTGCAACCTTGTTGCTTTCCTGTTTCATGTTGAGAATCTCACCTTGAAATTTAGCTGCTTGATATTCACTTAGCTCAGCCTCTTCTTCTTTGGAACTTGGATTGGAAACTCTCAATAGCTCATCGTGTAGATTGCATAAAGATGCATATCTAGCATGCATTTCATCTTTCATTACCGAATTGTTCTCCAACCATAGTGTTAATTCAGTTTGTATTTCTCTCAAATGTGTGAATATTGGTCGAGTCTCTGAAATGATATATTGACTCTTATCATTTCCATCTCGCCTTGTTTTTTCTCTGACTTTTGATAGCTCCACCTTTAAGTCATGGACTGAAGTTTGGAACTTTCGAATCTGATGCAACGTGGTGCTAAACCTCAACCAGAACTCCAGATTTTCCTCCAGTAGTCCATCAATGTCTGAACGGATCTTTTCTTCCACAGCTGAAGGAACATGGGGTGAATCTGCACGTTTCAACTTGATCACATTGCTAACTTCTTTCGCAGAGTATCTTCTATTACCTCCAGATACAGCTAATTCACCAATTCTTCCTCTGGCTTCTACATGATGTTCGTGCTCTGAGTCAAAAACTGGCCGCGGAGGTGAACTTATGGATGAAAGATTTGAATCCAGGAAGCTAGCTGCTTGTGTCATAAGGTCGGGAGAACCTTCTGCATGTGAGTACTTATATTTTGTCGAAGCACCATCATTATTTTCGTTGAAATTTTGTTGGTGAGAGCTCATTTCACGCAAAGAATGGATCTCTTCATCCCTCAGGGCAAGAGCATTCTTTAGCTCCCTAATCTGCAATGCCAATTCAAAGAAACCATCCCGATTTTTCTTCTCAACATCACCGAGCTTCTTTCTTACTTCAGTATAATTCCGGAGGACCAAAGTATACTCATCCAGCAGAATCTTTTCTCTGTCATCTAATCCACTCGCCAACAACTGCCTCCAGTTGGGCCGGTCCTCTCCATCTATTCCCAGTTCCTCTAGACGAGCAGCAAGATCATTTTCTTCCTCATGAAAATCTTTCTGATCATGTGCTGGGACAAGATCATCTGTTATGGCAGTGAGCTTTTGGTGTGGTCCAGATTCATCTGCTTTGATAGAACTATTAACAGCAGGAACATCATCTTTCACCCCTTCCTTTTCCATTTCCATAGCCTTCGATGCAGATGCATTATTGAAAGAAGCCAGATGTTCTTCTTGTTCTTCGACCCCGCTGCCTGCTTTGACCTCAACAGCATCTCCTGATTCTTGGATTGATTCTTCTTTCTCAACTTCCTTGTCTAGTTTCACTGTTTGTAACTTCACAGACAAATGATCAATGGAACAACTTGCTTCAGTTAAATGTGTTAGAAGGTTTTTGTTTTGATCTTTGATGTTTTCGTTGAGGCATTTCACTCTACGCAACTCCTCTTCCAACTCTCTTAGCTTGCTGCTCATTTTCTCTGAGTTTTCCATCAGAGTCGCCTTATCCTTTTCTAGAGTCTTGATGTGTGTCTGGAGCCCATCTGATTCAGATTTTAGTCTGTTTACCAGAGCATCTTGAGAAGAGAACGCAGTTTCCAAATTCACAACCTTCTCAACTAGTTCATCAATTCTCTCAGCCAGTTCCATCACAGTGTGGGATGCTTTTAAATCTGCTTCCAGCTCACCTTCAATCTTCTCTCGCAACAAATTCGTATAATTTGAATCTATATCTTCTGATTCAGCCTCCTGTTCATCAGCAGGCCCCAGCAGATCTGATTTTTCAGAAAGAAACTCACCTTTGAGGGCTTCGTACTTCTGCTGGACTCCCTTAATCCTTCGGCTCTCTACTTTAGCCTCTTCAACTGATAGCTTCCGTTTCTCTTGCAACTTTACCAAAGTATCCTTACATGATTTTAGAGCAGTGGCAGCCATCAAAGTTCGGGCTTCATTATCATCAATAACATTGCTGATACCAAACTCATCTTGTAAGCCGCTGATTGTCACTTGCATTTCAGTTATCTGATTTTCAATTCCCCCGCTCTTAGTCTGACATCGTTCAGATACGCTTTGTACAAACTCCTTCTCCGTTTGTAGTGCCAAAATTTCTTTCTGAAGCTTATTAATTTTCTCTACGGCCTCTTCTCGGCTAAAGCCTGAACTTGGAGGCGCATTGGCTTTAGCAGAACTAGCAGTTCTATTTAGCTGCTGCCCCTTTCTGGACAGTAACATTGATTGGCTCCTGAAAGCTTTCTTTGGCATGCTGGGTACCTTTGGAATATTTGCTTTGGAGACCTTGTGTGCTTCGTTGGGATCATCAGATTCGAATATTGTGGGGCCACTTTCTTCAAAATCATCATCATCATCCATGGCAAACTGAACTTGTTCTGGGAAGACAGTGGCAATGGTGCGGTTGGCACTTTGAAGCTCTTTTGACAAATGATCGAATCTCTCCGCCAATGCTCGATATGCCCGGTAAGAGTCTTCCACATGGTTTATAAGTTCTGGCCTCCTTCGGTAGTACATCTCAGCTCTTTGAGCGAAGGAGTCCCCCGAATTTTCAATGATTTTGAGCATGTTATTAACCTTTTCCTCCATATCTGTCATATCAAAGTGTGTTAAAACTATAAAGCAGAAACAATAGAAAGAAGAGCCATACATGTCAATATATAACCATATTCTAAGCTAGACATTTGAAAATGTTGTCTCTGTCATTCTCCTGGTTTCTTGCTTTCTTATTGTTTTCTTCACGAGCTGTGAAACAAATGGGGAATTGATAAACAAATGCATGATTGATCTTAAACAACGTGGGATCATCGGGAGCTGAACTGATTTCGATCTCTTCTTTTGTATTATAAACATGGAGTTAGTTACTTGCTAAGATACATGTCTGAATGAACCCTTTCCCTTGCGTAACATAGCAATCTCCAAACGGAAAATGGCATGTTGTTGCAGACAATTGACCAATAAGAAGACAGGACTAGTTATGCACCAATCTAGATTCTAGATCACCGAAAGAGACCATACAGAAGACCTTTAATTCTTAGAAACATATACAAATGAATAAAAGAAGACAAAAGCGCCCACCTTGGAGGTTTTCTTCCAGCCATTTTGAATGTTTTGTCCTGATGTGGCTTGCCCACCACCATGAATATGCATTGCTTGCTGCTCTCTGCAGCATTTTCCCTCCCTCGTAATGCAAAAGAGATTCAACGCATTCGGGATAAGATATTGATGATAATAATTCTCAGAAGATTGTGCCGTTCAACACAGCTTTTGCCTAGAGGGTCTCTAATGAGCAGCGGGGGAGGATACTTAGGGCCATTTGTTTTGCCTTTTGACAGCCTCAACGTCGATAGGGACTCTTCGATGGATGCGGACACGTGGCAGGACCCTTGATTTGCCAGGTTGGTTTCCTAGAATAGAGGGGGGGGTATGTTTCCCTTTCTTTGATTGCTTTTCGTTTTTGGTTGGTTGCTTTACAGGGTTTTTGCAGCTTACTTTCGTTGTTTTGTCACATAGGCTGTCATTGCATGGTATGTTAGGCTTAGAAATGACACTCATTTAGTGGCTCTTCAATTTGTTAAAACTGAACAAACTGTTCGTGCGTATCTTCCTCTTCTTCATCATCTTCCTCTTCTCTATTTTTGACAAAATGCCCATCTTCTTTCAATCAGCGCCACTGCGCACCTTTCCGTTTTTATTACTAACCTTTTTCGGTTGTTTCAGCATTACCCCATTAATGAAAATCGAAAAAAAACACGTATAAATCAATTCTGTCGGCCAATAAAATAAAGCTTTGGTATGGTATTGTTACGTTCTTACAACAAAATAAGGTTAAAATATGTTTTGGTGTACAAGTAAAAATGCAAACCGTTTTTAAAGACAAACTCTGTTGCTTGGAAATGAAAGCAATGTGCCCTTGTTTTGGCCAAAACAATCTCTCGAGTTATATTCAAATGTTCTAAAACAAGACAGGAATTTACCCCCAAACAAAACAAATACCACGAGGCAGCCTCCAATGCTGCAGACGGAGAACAAATTAAAAACATAATTTCAACATCACCACCACCATCTCTCTGTCCCAGCTAAAATTTCTCTGTAATTTACCAGATGGCACCGGCAGACTATAGGCGTATATAGTAACCATTCAGGCCGTGATTTGCCGTCCGTTGGTTTTTCCAGTAACAAAGAACAACACTTCAACAAAATCAAAACTCTACGAGGAATGGATAGTGGGAGGGTAATTATAACTCGCTGCCTATATTTTAGACAAATAAATTAACCAGTCTTCTAATTCCGAAAATCATGTTGTATATGATCTCCATATTTCCAAGTATGCTAATGTTTTTCCACTTCATGTTATTTTGTCTTTATTATTAAAGAAATAGAAGAGCGGAAGGAGGCAGCAGATAAATTAGGGGAATATTTGACAGCAGAGGGAATATATCTTTTTATATTAAATTATACATGTCAAGTCAGGATTTTTTATTATTCTAAATATTTAAAGGAATTGATTGGTTTGTTATAAACTACACAGGGACTAGGTGACAATCAACACGGATAATGGGAAATGCACCACAAGCTATCATCGTACAGATTACGAATCCCAACAGTTAAAGAGGACTCAAGTTTAGAGAGAGAGCGGGAGAGACTTCGATCACTATACAATATTTACACAATTCTTGCAATTATTTACATAGTTTTTACAGTAGAATATGAATCATGAACCTGCTTCTGATCGTGCAGCCATATTTACATCAAAGAATTGCAAGCACGCACAGCAAAACGCCCTCCCTCTCCTAATTATTTTTCTCGCTGAGGTATCTGATATCACACAGTAATCTCCTCAATCGTGGACAATGACGAGGGAAGCCAGCTGCAGGGGAAAACTCCTTCATAGTCAAGAAATGATTAGAAGCCAAAAAATCCCACCACTTTCAGCATAGATTAGTACTAGCTAGGATAAGAACAACATCAGCAATCTTCTACTACTGGCAAGCAATAAAACCGACCAGCTACACTCTTTTTTTCTTTTCTTTTTCTTCCTTTTTTTTTCTTCTTCTTTAAGTCCTCCCATATCTTTGTACAATGTTTTCTACGTTAACCAGCAGGATGGGTTCTGCCAGAAGATCCAGCAGTTACTGAAGAACAGCTCAAGAACACTAAAGTGAAATCATTAGCAGCACTGAATGTCAGATGTTCTGGACCGAAGAAAGCCACTGTTCCATATATTTCTTGCTCTCTGCACATTGAAGTTAAATAAAGTAAGAACTCGGCTCAGAGAAACAATCACATTTAAAGACAGATTGAAAGAGAGAGAAAATACATTTTGCTTCCACCAACCACTCAGATGCATATATTTGCAATCAATATGATATCACAAATGGGGTTAAACAGTAAAAAGCTAATAAGCATTGATAAACAAGAAATAATAAAAGGGCCCGAGGAGTGAGGTTCAGTACTCATTTCTTATTCTTAAATTTCATCAGCTGCGCTCAAACTGTGATCATTCAATAGTTCAGCTAGTGTAAATGGCAAAACATATCTTAAAGGTAATTGCAAAACATGTCTGAAAGATAGATAAATGTAAATCTAGAGATGAGTGCCGAGATATGGCAAAACTATATGAAGGGCAGGAAGGGAAGCAAAGGTAGTTCAGTAGGTAGGGTTCAGACATGGATATTAAACCATGCTGAGAAGTTAACAGGTCTCAAGATTGACACGAGGCAAGTGAAAGTAACTACAAAAATACAGTTTCCCACAAAGAATCCAATCAAGAGGCACCCTGCTTCTAAAAGCTGACCAGGAACAACAATTCATAACATAAAATCCATCAAGTAGGTATCCAGATACATAATCACAAAAAAATTAAAAATGCAAGACGCAGAACAATTTGCCTCTTCTGAACCTTGTTGGAAAGAGGAAAAGGGAAATAAAAGGCATTGATTATGTATGGAATTCAAACAGCTATAGTTTATGCAGCGACAAGCAACTGCTCAATTAGCTGACTTCTAAAACAACCAACCAGTAAGGGGAAAAAAGAAATCTTAGTGTGAAATAATTCAGATTGCTGTCAAGGCTCTCAAAGCTGGAAGATATGTTATAGATGTTTCTCCTTTTTAAAACTCTTAAAAGTCAAATAAATAATAGCCTGTTCATTTATCATTGAAAGGGGAGCTGATAGGTCAGGAAGCAGGAACAGTTCTAAGGACTTCACCATCCTTTACACCATGGTTATTGCAATATTAATTGTGTGGTAATCTCTACCTAGTGAACTGTTAATCAATGCAGCATAAAGAAACCCACATCAACAGCGGAAGAGGAAAATAGAAGATTCTGTAGAAGCAAGCAAAATATAAAATGTAACTTTGGAAGAGCAGTGGCACTTTACCATCAGGAATGTTAACAATAGCACCAAACAGATTGTTCTTTTTATCCTCGAAGACATTATCTTGAACACGGCCATAACATGGGACCAGCACAGCAAAACTGTTATCCATATCATCATCACTCTGGAATTCAGGTCCATGAGGCTCTAACCATCCAATGGAATAATCTGAATCATCAGACTCTGACCCTGAAACACAGCCACCATCTGATGGCACAAGAACAACATCATATTCCCTATCAATTTTACGCTCTTCCCGGCTGTGCCATTTTCTCTTAACCCTTCTAGAGGAGGATGCCACATTAGTCCTCTGAACCAAAGGAAATTTCAGAGTATCCGACGATTCCCACAAATCTGGGTCAGGTCTTGCATTTAAAGAAGGCCCATTTGAAATTCTGGGTTCCTGATGCTTCCCACTCCATAACCACCATGAAAGATTGGTAAATGCCACAGCCATTAAATCAACAAAAAAATCGCCCTAGCAATTGATCACAGGAAAACTCAACTAACTGCAATTAATTCAAGGTCTGATGGCTGAGGAGCGGCAATGGATAAGACAGCGAATACTTTACCCCTGTTAAAAGGAATCAACAATAAACACTGTTAAAACACAAAAACAGAGCAACTGATGTTGACAACCAAAAAGAAGATAACAACCTTGTATGCGGCAACAAAACCAACTAGCTTTAAATGAAACAAAAAAAACAATTGCCTTTCATGTTTTCCTTATGATACTGCTGATTTTCACTTTCAAGATGAAACAACTTCGAAAAGGGTGGGAGTTTTTTCACATCCAAATTTAACATCAGATAAAAAAAAAGAACAATTACAAGGCACCGGTCCGATGAACTGTCACTAGTCAACACAATAATTCACATATGAAAAATAAAGAACATGTTATCAGAATAAAGAATCATCCAAGAGAAAATCTAAAAATAGCAAAGGACGTGATTGTACCAAAAATAGATCCCTCCCGAACCATACAAAGCGAGCAGAAAACAGAATTCTCAAGCTCAAAAGATGCACGTGAACTCAATCGTTACTGCTAAATAAATAAATAAGAAATTTGAAATATCAAAACATTCACTTTCTTTCTTTCGCGTTTTTGACTGAATCAATTTCAGGATCATGAAGCCATTCAATTGCAGGAAGAAAGATATAAGTCCAAAAAATCGAGATCAGATTATAAGCGTAATGTAAAATGCGGATACCTTAAGAACAAGGAGTTGTGATTGTGTTTTGAGTTTGCATCCGAACTGACGAATGACAAACCCTAGTTTTGTCTCTTCTTTTTTAGATAAAGAGAGAAAAAAATTAATTAATTTAGAGAAAGAAGAGATTGGGAGATTTGAGTTTTGGTGCTTATCGGAAAGCTATGAGCAACTTACAAAACAAAACTAACTTCATTTATTATTCTCTGGATCCGGGTTTACTATAATATCACATGAGCTCTGTCTTAATCGTGTGAACATCGGCGCTTTCACAAGAATTTTTTTTGTTGGGCCACCTTTAGAATCAAGATTTGTAAATAGTAATTTAGTGATGGGCATGGTTTAATATATATATATTATTTGTGGAGAGGGAGGCAAAAACTATTTTTGCATCAGATAAAAAAAAAAAAAATTGTGTATTTTTCTAAGGGATACGTCAGAGGAAATTTTAATGATTTATTTATTTATTTATTTTCATCCTTATAAAATTTATAAGACCCCAAACACAACCCCAAGAGCAAAATCATAAATCAAACGCACCCTTAATTCATCTTTCAATTTGATCC
The DNA here is from genome assembly GCA_009078335.1 of Salix brachista. Lineage (NCBI taxonomy): Eukaryota > Viridiplantae > Streptophyta > Magnoliopsida > Malpighiales > Salicaceae > Salix > Salix brachista. The sequence continues at coordinate 7,037,030 of CM018573.1, read as the reverse complement.
GTTAATATGGAAAACTTCACTCTTTCTCATCTCGAATTCTCAATTTAAATCCGAGAAATTGAAAAAAGAAAAGTCTCGGGACACGGAAATGATATTTTGATGGAATGAAGGGAAAAGGAGGAGGATGAACGATGATTGGGCGAGGGGAGGTTGAGTGTTAGTGTGGATAAGGGCGCGGGAGAGCAGGGCTGATGAATTGGTCAGGTCAGAATTGTGGTGCTGGTGGGAGTAGCTGCCGGGAAGGGAGGCAAGAGGAAAGGTAAATGAAGAAAGCGATGACGTGGTGTGGGAAATGACTCTTGGATTTGCGTGTCTTTGTGGCTCAAGTAACCGGTACGTGTTAGACACCGTAGCTGTGGCTGTACAATACAAATAATAAACTGTGCTCATCAATATAATTCGTGAGTTTTTAATTATGCATAAACTTTGGTCACGACATTTATAAGTTTGGATTCTAATGGGTGGACTGAATAATTTAATTTTTTTTAATAAAAAATATATATTATGATATATTTTCAAGAAAGAAATATTATAAAAAATAGCAACTACAATAATAAAAAACTAGAAAAAAGGGATCTAAATACAATTATATAGCTTACAAGAAATAAATTCATCATGTGAATTGATGATTGGGCTAATTCATATAAATTGAAGCTAAGCTTGTCTATCATTTTGGCTAACATAAAGGCTGTGGTGACTGATGGAAAAACATTACCAGTGTAATTTCTTTATAATTTATTTACTCATACCATTACCACCCCGCAATCAATTAAAGCAGTGGACTCACCTTCTTTTTTTGGCAGTTTTGGAGGGTTTTTACCTTTATACCCTTCTCCATTATTAAATTATTATTATTATCCAACTATGACCACCTCACCACTCAGTTCACTAGTCGTGCTCCGGGGCAAATGGATTCTAGTGGTATAAAGGCATCTCCTATCATATCTTAAAGAAAAAGCTATAATATTGTATTTTAAAATATTTTTTTTAAAAAATAAAAATAAAAATTATTATTTTAATATATTTATAAATAAAAAATATTTTTAAAAACAAACACAGCTCTCAAATAACAACTCGACTCTCATCTCATATTTCCTTGGTTTATCCTAGCCGCTAAAGCAAATTTCATGATGACCATGGCCTTCAAAAAGGGTATCAATTGTAGCTCATCCACAGCCCTTGAGATAAGGACAGAAAACCATGAACGGCAGTCCCTTCTTCTTCAACCTCCAAAGTGGTGGAGGTCCACAAATTCTCTCTTCGGAACCACCAATTCCTGTGATCCACCACTTGTTTCCATTCACCGTCTTGGTTTAATCATCCTGAGATGGACTTGCATGCCACGTCGATCAGCTAATCACCGGTACACCTGGCAGTTTCTCGTTGTGACAATGACCATGCAATTTCCAAAAGCTAGTCACTGATCATCTTATTTTGCTACAGTTTTTTAGGGCTGCATTTGCAAATCCATCTTAATCACCCTGGGGGAGGGCCTACCAAATACCGAACCCCTTTTGTTTTTGGCCCTCAATTATTTGTGGGATCTCATAATTACCTGTCGGTCCTGCTTCCACACGCGCACACAAATAATAATAGTAGTAGTAGTCGTAGTCTTTGGTTAATCTTTGGCTGCCTATTGTGCTAAGCATCAACCGAAACTGATGGTTCCGAGATTTGATATCGCGTGTCGGTCGAAATTTGGCTGCCAACATGCGTGTACCCTGACAAGTGTTGAATCTTCTTGTTTTTTTTTCCTTAAAAGATAATTAAGAATCCAGGTTTCATGTCATTTGAGACAGGTTAGCGCTTAGAATTCATTAAAAAAAATGCTATTATATCTATCTTCTGCATGCTCCACTCATATTTTTGTATTAACATAGATATCCGAGTTAATTTACGCACATCTCAACTAATTCCACGAGCCTTAAAGTTAATGATCATGTAAATCTCTAGTAATCATCACATTAACAATTATAGAGTTCAAAACTCAACAAGAACAAACTTTTTAATTTTAATTTTTTATTATTAGATCACCTATTAGATATTCGTTACACCCATGTATTATACCTTGACAAGTGTGTTTTGGCTCTGGCATTATCCATTTCATAAATAAATTAATAGTGGGTTTGCAGAAATTAATGAATTAACTCCGAGAATCGAATTCATTGCCCCTGTCATCTTTCTAACTAATTACACCAATAATCAGATCATTTTTTTCTTAACGAATAATATGAACCTGTAGTCTTATAAATCAAATGGAAAACGGACATCGACATTCATGTAAAATGAGTCACCAAATTAGACTGTCGGCCTAGCAGTAGGAGCCAGCCTTGGGTCGGACTTTCTCATTCGCCTGGACCAGGATTGGTCAGACCTTGCAGCTGTCACTTCAGTACAGCTCTAAAATAAGCCCAATGTGAGATTGGATTTAGAGGGCCCATTAATAGATTTAACTAGTCAATTAGGCCCAACTCATCCACTTCCCAGTCCTCCACCTGAAACCTCAAAACGGACGAAGAAACGCGCTCGCGCACACAGAGAAGAGTTGCGATTCCTCAAAACCCCATTTCACTTAGCCGTCTCTGCAATGGAATCACATCTACTCTCCACTTCACCATCTACTCTCCATTTCCCTTCACCAAAGACCCTCTTCTCCAACAAAACCACACATAGAAACCCAAACTTTGTTTCCCTTACGCCCAAAAGAAAACTAGCGATCCAGGCTAAACTCATGGAGAAAGAGAACAAGTTGTGGGGAGGTAGATTCGAGCAGACTGTGACTGATAAAGTAGAGAAATTCACCGAGTCAATCTCGTTTGACAAGGAGCTGTACAAGCATGATATTATGGGCAGCAAAGCTCATGCCTCCATGCTTGCAAAACAGGTCCTTCTTGCTCTTGCATTAACAGCTTCTTTATTTCTTTCTCTAAGCAAGTGAATTGGGTTATTAAGCTTGTTATGTTGCTTTGTGTTCTGCAGGGGTTGATAGGAGAGAGTGATAAAGACAGCATTTTAAAAGGGCTCGATGAGATACAACGAAAGATTGAGGCTGGTGAGTTTGAGTGGAGGGAAGACAGGGAAGATGTGCATATGAATATTGAGGCAACTCTTACTGAGATGATTGGTGAACCTGCCAAGAAACTGCATACAGCGAGGAGCAGGAATGACCAAGTTTTGACTGATTTTAAACTGTGGTGTCGTGATGCAATTGATAGAATTGCTGCATCTATCAAAAACTTACAGGTTGCAATGGTGAAATTGGCTTTGAGTAATGAAGGGCTCATTGTTCCTGGTTACACACATTTGCAAAGAGCGCAGCCTGTTTTGTTGCCGCATCTGCTTTTAGCCTATGTCGAACAGGTTTGATTGCCTTGTTACTGATGGCGAACATTTTAGAATCCTTATGTCTATAAGAACCAGAACTCACTTGTGGGGCGGTTACTGTTTTAACTAACGAGAAGATTGAGACTTGCATGCATGATCTGTCTACTATTAAAAAGCTTAAATCGGAAACTTTAGTAGTTACATTAAATATTGATTTGATAGTTGATTGAAGATTTTAGGTGATTTTTGGACATGTTATATGATTGGTTTCTCTGGCACTGGTCAGAGATGGTGTTATTACTGAACAAAATAGCTTCTTCTTCTTTTTCCTTTTCCCTGTAAATCAATCACGGTGTCTTCATAAGAGTGAACACTGACTTCAATTTTTTCTTGTAGCTTGAACGTGATGCTGGTCGCTTGCTTGATTGTAAACTTAGGATGAATTTCTGTCCCCTGGGTGCATGTGCGTTGGCTGGTACTGGTTTACCAATCGATAGGTTTATGACTTCTGAAGCTTTAGGATTCACTGCCCCCATGAGGAATAGGCAAGCACATACTGTCTTTGATATTGTTATACTTTGGGTGTCATTTGGGAATCTGAGAAAGATGGTGTTTGTCGGCTGATTAATTAGTTGTCATCAAGGCCATTTGTATTGTTTTTTGACTGCCCCTTCCGAGAATCTGGTCATTATTTCTTTCTCACGCATAATGAATTATATCTTTTCTGTTTATTGACGGTTGCGTGATGACAAACTGCAAGATTTTGCCAAACATCGGAACCTTTTTCAATTTTATTTCCAGAATCTTTCTTAATAACTGTTATATTGGTTTTATGCTGCTTGTATAACTCCTTTTTTGAAGCAGCTCTTTGATGCTTCCTGCTCCAGGTAAGATGTCAATTGTTGGCTCCTGAAATGGGGTGTGCAGGACCATCTGTGTGTGTTCTTATTTACTCTTTCATCTCTTATTTGCTTTTGGATTTCCCTCCTTTCATGATACCTGGCTTCCTTGAGTAGTTGGTTATGTTTCATTATTTTATATAGCATTGATGCAGTTTCAGACCGAGATTTTGTCATGGAGTTTCTTTCTGTTAACTCCATCACAGCAATTCATCTTTCTCGATTGGGTGAAGAATGGGTGTTGTGGGCCTCAGAGGAGTTTGGATTTCTAATACCAAGTGATTCTGTTTCAACTGGAAGTAGTATTATGCCTCAAAAGAAAAACCCAGATCCCATGGAACTTGTCCGAGGAAAATCTGCTAGGGTCATAGGCGACCTGGTCACTCTTCTCACATTGTGCAAAGGGCTTCCACTTGCTTATAATCGTGATTTGCAGGTAGGCTCTTTTATATATTCATCTAGTATCTCCGAGATAAAAGTTTTGGGATGCCTCTTTAGTATGTTGTGGGATACCTGGCCATCCACAGCTGTAGAGAGAAATTTAGCCTTTTTGTTCTTGAAGTTGAGATCAAGTTTACCCTTGGAATTGTGCACACGTATCATTGTTTGCTTTATATTAGTTGTGCAGATGCATGCTTCCATGCATTTCCTGCTATTCATCCTTCCTTTCTCTTCCCTTGATCTTTTACCATTTTTTGGATTTTGATTATTTTTTTTCTTTTTATGAGACAGGAAGATAAGGAACCTGTATTTGACAGTGTTAAGACAGTTGTAGGGATGCTCGAAGTGTCAGCAGAGTTTGCACAGAACATCACTTTTAATCGGGAGAGAATTCAAAAGTCTTTGCCAGCCGGCCATCTTGATGCCACAACACTTGCTGATTATCTTGTCAATAAGGCAAGTTATTGCTATTGATTGACTTCTGGATCTCTTCTACTTCCATGTTTTCATCATGATTAGGAGGAATGCAGCTACCTAGTAATAGTTCCATGTTCACTCAAAGACTGAACTGAGCTTGTGTCTTTCACCCATGGACATTGGTTTTCCTAATATCCAACTAACTTTCAACAAAGGAATTATTCCAGTAAATTACTAATCCAGAATACTATAGAAATGAGTTTCTGTAGGTTGTGGATACGAATTCTTTTTCCTACTTACTGTAAAGTCAACTGAGTTAAGTGGTGAGTATTAACGAAATGGTTTGAGGAGAGGAATTGTGGTGAGGGGAAGGTGAAGTAATGCCAATCACTTTAAGACATGACCAATCACTTTTGAGGGCTAAACTGAGTATATCCACGTAATAAACTGGTATTGTTTTTGTGTTCCTTTTATGTTTCCGATTTATTTCCAGGCTTCTAAATTCCTAGTCTCTGAATTTTTTCTTCTGCATCATATTTAATGCTTGGTAGAATACCAGAAGTGTGGTGGTTCCTAGCTGTTCCACCAATTATCCATTAACATATTTTCTGTTCTTTCCAATCCTTTTTGCCCGAACTGTTAAAATCTTCAACTCCCTTCTGTCCTTTTTCTTTTTTGTAGGGACTGCCTTTCAGAACAGCCCATGAAGTAGTTGGAACATGTGTTCATTTGTGTGTTTCAAGGAACTTGCGGCTTGAAGATCTAACTCTTGATGATCTGAAACACATAAGCCCCGCCTTTAACCAAGATGTGTACGAGTATCTTGGAGTAGAAAATGCAGTTAATAAATTCAGCTCGTATGGCTCCACCGGATCAGCTTGCGTTGCAAGCCAGCTAGATTATTGGGTTACTAAACTCGAAATTAGCAAAAACTGATCTTGATAGCAAACGATGCAGCAGATAATTGAAGCCAAATTTCAGGACCAGGGATATTGCCATACTGTGGGCATCAGAGTTTAGCAGTTATAAATGCGTTTCAAATGCCAACTAGAAGTGGGAAAATACCATTAGGCTAAGTTTTGGTACTTTTGCATTAGAATTTTGCCCAACCCGTTGTATGTTGTATTAGAAGAACCCGAATACATGGCATGAATTGATGTGGTTTTCTCATTTTAGTGTATCACTTTTTAACCGCTGCCAAATTTGTTAATAAATTTTGATCAACAGAAACTTTCATTAGATTGTAGGTCTTTTGAGTCCTCGAAATGTCACCAAAGCAGAAACAGGCCTGCCATGAATCAGTGCAGGCAGCCTCGTCTGAAACTCCCCGCTGTCGTCTGAAACTCCCCGCTGTCGATGACTAGGCTATGTTTAATAATGTGTGCTAATGGACAGGCAAAATTTGTTTTTACATTGATCAATGATGTGTCTGTTCTCTGCAGCTGTGAACTTCAGCTATTAGCATTAATTGATCCAAAAAGCAATCTCTCAAAGCATTGTTAGCATCCAGTTCAAATACAAATGCAGCTGGAAAATATCAATACAATCAATAGGAGTTAGGCTCACATCTGCCTATCTCAAAGCACAAAGAATTCCTCAACCCACACTTGCAAAAAATGATTTCATCCTGTGGTCACAAAATTCAACTGGCTCCATTTCAGATTTGAACACGTCCTTTATTATTCATGTATTCAGTGGTTGTCTCGTTCAATACTCCTCCGAGTAGAACACGAGGTATCTTGTAAAAAAAATCAGCTGGCTGCTGACCGCTTTGCCCCTCTTGTTAACTTCAGAGGAATATCTGCCAGAGAAACTTTGTCCATTTTCCTCGGCCCCTCAGCATTTTCTGGCAGCGAGCAAGATTGAGCAGTGGTGTCGAATTGTAGGGCTGATTTCTGCTTTCTTGTTTTCTGGACATGTTTTATAGGGCTTGGATTCATCTGTTGGGATTCAAATTTTTGTTACAAAGCAATGGAAAAGGTCAAAACTAACAGTGAAGTACTGATACAGAACTGCTGATTACACTTCGAATCTTATGTCAAAATATTAAGAACATTGAAGGGGAAGTGACCGTGAATGAAAAATAATTGCGAATTCAACTTTCAAAACATTACTGTTACCCAAACTGAAAAGATATCAAATGGAAAAGGTTGGCCCAAGAACAAGATTAGTTAAATGTGGAAGTGAACCATACCTGCACATTCCCAATTTCTCCCAAAGGTTTCCTTGGAGGTTGAAGATCATTATTCAAGTCAGTTGATTGAGACATGATAACATCTTTTCCTGTCTCGGATACGTGCAACTTTTGAGCTACCTCTGATTGCTGGGAGTCATCCGCCTTGCTTGAGACTTTTCTATTGGTGCACTTAAATGCTGCACACCCACAACTCGTTCCACAGCTTCCTCGAGCAGCCCGACATTGACATTTTGTTGTCTTGCAGAGGGATTTTTTGCTGCACGAGCAGCAAGCACCTGATGCTGATTTCCCCATGACAACAGTATTTCCTCCTGAACCTTCGGATTCATACGTATCCGTTCCTAATAGCTCAATACTGCTTCCGACTGAAAAAGAGGACTGAACCACAACTACCTGATCAAAAAATGCCACCTCTAGATTAGATCCAAATTCTGGCCTTTCTGTGTAGACTAATTTGCTTTTCGCTGAAAAAGATTCTAACCGATCAAAGCTTCATTTGTACAATTCAAGCTCAAAAGATCAAGTAAAAGCAGGACATGGAACCAGCCAGCTAGATGCGCTTACCTGTGGTTTCCTTGAATTAACTTGTGCCTTGGCCATTCCCAGTCCACTGACCAAACTATTTAACCTGGTTACTTCTTCCTTCAAGTCCCTTAACTCGCTATCCCTCACCATGCATTCAACTTCCTTGTCCTGCAACAGACACCTTAAAGAACACAGAAAGAACAAGTTCAATCAAAGGCATACTGATCACATGCACGGGTACAGAGGAAAGAACAGTGTAAATTGAGGGGGGGAAAGCTCAGCAACTAAAAACACCTGAAATTTTCAAGCCTTAGCTTCTCTGCTTCTTCCTCAAACTTTCTGAGCTCATAATCCATCCTAAAGAAATTTGATAGAACCACTTTGTATCAATTTGATAGCTCAACTCAATTTGAAACTTGAAACTAACAAGATAACATAAAGAAAAATATACTATATCAATAAAAACTTTGTAAGAAAATCACAAAGTAAAAAAATTACAAACATAAAAAAGGTATGAGCATGACAGGATGAGCCACTTAGCATTGAATAGATTACAAGGACTTACTCTTCCATTTGACGTTCATATTCAGCACGTATTTCCTCCACCCGTGCTGCAACTTTAAGCTCAAGCTCAATACCCTACACGATAGCATCTCAGGAGAGGTATAAAATAAAAAAGGCAACGCATAAATGAATGACCCTATTTTGAGCACAAACAAAAGCTCACTCGTATCTAAAAAGTGCAGTAACAAATAATAACCATTTTTGTCCCTTGATTCATTGCTGGAAATGAAAAACTCGAGCAGAGTTTAACCCAGACTGCAAACCCTATACTTTAGTGTGACCTTTCAAATCAAACCACAATAGCAAAAGGCATTTTATGAGCAGAAATTAGATGGCTTCAGTGAATGATATCAATCAATTGTTGGCATTTAGAATATGAAATAAGCATTATTTCAGTTCTATCAATTCGTAGACTTAAACAGGTGTTATTCACCAGAGGTATGTCCAGTCACCATGATATCATCGGGCTTACAGGAACTCGCCCATGAGAATAAATCTTTGTGCTAGTGTCATCCCAAAAACACTACCACTTAATATGCACATAAATACACATTCTATAGAGCGCCTCATCATTAACAGATCAGCATGTTCACAGAGACACAGGCACACATAATCTAGTCATAATCATCATCAGTACCTGGCTTCCCACATTGTTGCCTTCTTTAAGGCCTGTACAAGATTTAGGAATAAACAAAAAGTCAACGAATTATACTATTAAATAAAACAAGCGTGAATTGTATGAAGCATTAGGTATTACCAGATTTGTTTTGAGAAAAAGCCTTTCGAGATTCTAATAGACCATTCAGCCGTTTATTTGCCATCGAAGCTTCCTCTGTCTTTCGTTGCAATACCTAATGTTGAAGCATAAGAATAAAAAAAAAAATGACTCCTGGAAGTTATTCATGGAAAAAGATAAATGGACCAAAATGATTCTAACAGATTTTCATTAAGGAGTATACGTATTATTAATTAAAAAGGTGTTTTGGGGAGCATAGACACTTTGAAAGAAGAACGAAATTACCAGCTTTTGTCTCTGGTTCAAAGCCAACAGCTTACGCATTTCGTACTGGTTCCTTCTTTGCTCTTTCTTCATCTGTTGATATGGAGACTCAATTCATTAATGCCAGACCTCCCTGAACACAAAAATTTACATTCCCAAGCTAGAAGATGCTACAAACTAATTAAATGCAAAAATGGCTCCCTTACAGTAACCACAAACCTGAAGAACTTCTCTTTCCAGTGAAGCTTTTGATAGCCTGAATTGCACGGAGTCTAACTTCATCTTACATAGGAGTTGAACCTTGTGCAGTGAAAAAAAACAAGCAAAATTTAGCAGGTATATTAGTTAAACAAGCAAATTTTACAACCTGACAAATTAATTTGCTAAGGCGTGCTCCATATATAGCAACAACAAAAAATCACCTTCTGAGCCTTTAATCTCTGAACCTCACCCAGTCTCCCTGATTCACCATTCTTTTGTTTTAGCTTTGATAGCTGAGAATGTGCATTTAGTTTCTTCTTCAGTTCCATGACCTGAAAATGGCACAGTATTTGTTACAGACATGCTAGTGCGAATATCTTAATGTCACTTGAAACCCACCTGTTCTTCAAGGTTTCGTAACTTCTGGATGTCATCTTGTTTCCTTCTTCCGACACTGCCACCGACGGAAATAGGTGATGAAATTATAGCACCAGCTTTTTCCTTCAATTCCTCAATCTCTCTCTGCCGATTCGTGAGAAGGAAAAAAAAAGTCCAACCCTTAATTTATCTCGTTTCAGATGAATCAATTGAGAAAAATACTAATAAAATCACAGCCAATAGTTTGAAATTTCAAATTTCCAAGTTTCCTATTTGAAAAAAGATTTACAAGATTCTAATATCTTTTCGTTTCCGACAACTTCTAAGGAGACAAACAGATTTAAATTTCAAAAAAAAAAAAAAAACAGTAAAGTAAACGTCTGCAAAATCGACACATCAGAAGCACGTAGTGTTAGTTTTTGAAACAGAAAGGTTACCTTAAGAGCATCGTTTTCTTTCTCCAGGTCGTGAACTCTCTTGTCGCGATCCTGGTTTTGTTGTGGTTGGTTACTTTCGTCTTTAGATGGTGAAGAGGAATCGGCAATGCTTGATCGCTTCGATCGGCGGTTTCCCTTCTTCATTTTAAACGCCGATAAACTGATCGGATTGATGTTATCGTCTCTCTCTCGACGGCTGATTATTGGTGAGTGAAGCTGCGAAGATTCATAAGAGCGTCTTTATTTTTTGAATTTGGTTTGGTTTCCCTCTTCCACTTCAGGGGGTATTTCGAGGTCTGTGGTAAATATTATTTTTCACACAGTTTTTTTCAGCTATATATGAATAGTATTTTTTTTACTTTTTTAAAAATATTTTAAAAACACAATATTGTTATAGAAAACACTAAGAGGGTGTTTGAGAGGGCGTTTCAAACGCCGTTTCCCTTTTTTTCATTTTAAATATAAAAAATTTGTGTTTTTAAATCATTTTGATGTGCTGATGTCAAAAATGATTTTTAAAAAATAAAAAAATATCATTTTGGTGTATTTCTAAATGAAAAGCATTTTCAAAAGCTACCGCAACCGCCCTCCTAAACAGGCCCTAAAAATAGTAGTTTTTTTTTCTTGTTAATGAATATTGTTTACACATTTATATATGGATTTTTTTATTTTTAGTGATTCATTTTGTTTCTCAAAGTATTATTTTAGAAGATTTAATCCTAATTAAAAGCTAATTACTCTTGATTTCTTAGGTACAAATGGAATTGAAAAACAAAAAAGGCATAGTGTGTATTTCATCAAAAATACACTTAAATACTCAATTTTTGAAAATAGTATGATTTATAATATTTAGATCCCTTTAATTTTTGAAATAATAATTTTTATATAAAACTTTTATATTTTTTTCATTCTCTTTGAAAGAGAAAAGATAGAATCGTTAGATTTTAATGGTGAGAGAAAGAGATAATCATTGTTCAAATAATTTTTTACCACAAAAATAAATATTTTTTGTTTCCATGGTTTTCATGCGACGAGATAAGTTTGATGGTGATATTTTGAAGTCTTGAAATAGATTAAAAAAACATATTTAAGTCGAAAAAAAATGAATTTAACACGGTTTGATTTCTGGGTTTTTTTTTTTTTTTTTATCTTTTTGGGTTTTTTAGGTTAGTTTGAGGGTATTTCAAAGGTGTTGGCGAGTCTTTTTGGACTGAAATGACTTTAAAATTAGGTTTTTAAAGCAAAAGAGACATTACCCTGTTTTTTTACCAGCACAATAATTATCGAAATCTAGATTCGCATAATAGTTTGCTTAATTTAAAAACAAAATAAAAACAAATAACATATTATTCACTCCTTCGAAAAAGATTAAAATTAAATAAATAAATTAAGCTAAAACATGCGTGTTTGGGCTTAAAGATCCACTCACGCACCAAAACTTTTATTTGCAATGAATTAGACCTTTTCTATATATATGTTAAGTATAAATTTAATTGAGAAATTTTTTTTAACCCAATTGAATTCAAGACTCGGATCACAAATTTGACAAGTTAAATCATACTAATTAAGATTTTCTTTATAATTTTTCTTTTTTTAATAATTTTTAAATTTATATTTCAATTAATATCACCCATCTATGATTTTTTTTATTGAACCTTTTTTTAAGAGAGATTTTACTTAAAGTTGTTTTGTATGTATTTAATTATCTGACGAAAAATGGTCTTAAGAACTAAATCAGGAAATAAATCAGAAAAAAACGATTTTCCAATTAATAAAATATTTGTATCGATTTGAGTTGCCAGTGTCACCAATTATGATAATGGTTGTTGGTTTTCTTATTTTTTCCTATTTTGTTTAAAAGTAGAAAATGATTCCAGACAACTTCAAAAAAATTACCATTTGTTAAAATTGTGCATAAACTTATATCCATAGCGTTGGTCCTGTCCCAGAAATGAGACAGAAAAATAAAAATTAATAATCGGATCTTATGACTTGGCACGCATCAAATGTTTAGAAAAGAGAGTTAAACTTCGCCAATGAATTATGAATCCGCATCGACAGTGACAAAGAATTCATATAAAATAATAGGAGAGCAAAGCATCACATCGGAGAGACAGATATGAATTCCGGATCTAAATAACCTGTCCTGTTTGATTTCTAGAAAGAAATCATCTGCACAACGGAGTACCCAATCAAGTTACCAACTGATCACTCAGAGCTCAATGTCCAGCTTCATTTTCCCCAAACAAATCCATCCAAATAAAATAATGTTAACGGTAATGGTAGTTGGTTGAAGTTAACGGCCGTAGTTCTCTTTCTCGTCAGATGTTCTTTGCGGTCGGGCAGGGCTTCTGGCAGGATGCACACCGGTCTCTTTATTTTTTGATTCTTCTGCTTGATCAGCATTCCTGTCTCTCAGAAAGATGCCACCGTGTGAAGCTGATCTCATAGCCCTCGGTAGCCTCAAAGGAATTTCCGCCTCACTTGCACTGTTATCTGTTTCGCTTACAGTAGTATTTGGTGCAGCAGATCGCATAGCCCTAGGTAACTTCAAAGGAATGTCGGCTTCGCTTGGACCACTATCATCAGCCTTTAGGGGGGCAGCAGCAACTTCAGTGTTTTCTGATTTTGTGGTGGGTGGAGGAACAGGAACGAGCTGAATTACTGATTTGCGCCATTTCTTTCTCTGGTTGGCGTTTGAAGCATTGGATTTGGCCTGTAGGAGATATGAATTAAAAGATTTTTTTTTTAAAAAAAAAAGGAAAACCAATGAGAATTGATAATGAACTTGACCCGAAAAAAGAAAAGCAATTTGCATCAGTGAATTTGCAAAACAAAGAATCACAAATTAATTACTTCAAAACGAGCATACCATCGTGTTGCCTATATCGGACAGAGGCTTCCGTCTCGCCACACTATCATCATTTGTTTCTACAGGCTTCTCAACTAGGGCACTTTGTAGCAACATTGCACCATGAGAAGCAAGGACCTGATTGTTTTCTGTTTCATTAGATCCAAGTGGCGAATCTGTAATTGTAGCAGCTCCTCTGTTAGAACATTTATTTGGCACACAGCCACACGATACCCCACAAGCCCCCCCGGATGCTCGACACTGGCACTTGGATGTCTTGCATAGTGAGTATTTACTACAAGCACAGCATACTGGAACAGCTGTGGCTACTACCTCACCAGAACAATCTGACTTGGAGTTTTCAGGATCATGGATATCTCCAGTACTGGAACGGGCTTTGTTTTTATAATTTCTTTTCCTTCCCTGCCGCTTCCCTGACATTACCCATTCATCATCAGTCGCCTCTTTCTCTGATTGCACCCATTCATCATCCATCAGATCATTATCTGAATGTTCTGAATCAGATGTATCCATATCATCCAATATGACAGGGGTGCTTTGCTGTGCCTGAACAAACAAACCAATAAATATTGAAAAGGGCTATGGGATTAGAGAAGCGAAGAATTCATTTATAAGGCTATCCAGCAATACAAGCTTCTCTATAAATATACCTGTCTACGCATGTCGAGCTTGCATCCTTCTGAATCGGCCTCACTTTTGGTGGAGTATTTTTTCAATGCTGAACTCTATTAATAATGATCATGCATTCAGTATTTGAAAAATTGAGAAATTCAGTTAAAAAAAATAGAAATAGGAAGTTGAAGGCAGAATTTTACAAAATCCAAGGTGACAATTAACGAGATTCAAACAAGAAATATTTGATTAAAGAAACTATAAAAATAACTGATGATTTCCGATTGTCCATACACACCATGCCATTATATACTAGCAAACTTTGTAATTAGTTTCCATCTAGTTCTTTTGCAGAGATGGAATCTTTCTTCTGAATGACTGAATACCATTTGTAAACAGGGACACTCATAAGATCATTTCTAACGATGCAAGTCATTGATGCATAATTGATTTGTAGTGTGACAACAGACCAGCAAACTACCTATCTTGGGTAGCAAACCTTTCAGCCTTGCATTGCATTAGGTCTACACTTCTCCCCTTTCCCCAATTTAACAAGTAAATGAAAGCAATATAAGTCATCAAAAAATTATCATCGGATCAATTTTAAAGCAACCAATTGGATCATTTCCACCTTACATGTTCTTTGTTTTTTTAAAATCTATATTTTTTCTTTTAATTTTATTATTTCATATCTGGTTTAAAGATTTGTTGTAGTTGCTTACTATATAATTATTTGTCTTATGACTGGTGTTTCCGGTTTAATGAGTTTTTTTCCAAAAAAATTTCTTTTCAATTTCATTTCTTAATATTGAATTGATTGATAGAAATTATGCCTTCAGAATTTATTTTAATTTGCTTTATATGAGGTTTTTATGGCTTCATGATTGAGTCATGAATTTGACATATTAACATAAATTGATTCAATATGTTGTTATCTTAATATTTTTTAAAAAGAAATATCTTTTTTGGATCAAACTATGTTTTTAACAATCATTCGGATTGTTTTTGGACACTCCAAATCAACCGGATTATATCGAGTCAACTCTCACATATTTTTTTTTACATTAAAAGAAATATTAACCATACCGATTGTGGAAAGCGGGCAATAATTTTGTGCATACTAAGGACCATAAGCAACACTAATATTCAACTTTTCTTTTTAAATCAGTTGTGCGACTCTAAACCAGATTAAAGAACAAGTGATTGAATAGAGCTAACCTGTAACTTTACTTGATGAAAGAGTTCTGCCCTCTGCATTTCAAGATGCCTGGCCATACCAGTCAGTTTCACCACTTTTTCCTTCAAACCTCTTATTTCAGTATCCTTTTCTCTGCAGTCAACTTCTTTATCTCGCAGCAAGCACCTGAAGAAATAGGAGTAATCCGGATAAATCAATTACACACATGTAAAACCATAGCCAATCCAGATAATGAAGCTCTGATGAAATATTTGAAGTTGAGAAATTCTGAACGTTAAACTGAAGAAGGTCACCTGGTGGAGGATGCTATGTTGAATAAATAATTCATCACATTTTTTGCATCAGCAAGTGACCGAACTTGATTCCAACGTCCTCTTCCACTGAAGCCCCGTTCATGCTCTTCTGCTTCTGACAATTGTGATGCCATCGAAACCAAGGTGCTAGAAGAAGCAGCAAGCATGTTTTCAAGAGCAAAAATCCTCGAATTTCTAGCTCCAGGAGACATCGCTGAGGAGCAAGCACTGCATTGTTAAAGCCAAGTATCTAATTGTTAGCTTCCTCAAACTTAATGTTAGCATAAAGTCATAAGAGGCCATGAAGGAAAATCAAGATGGAGAAGGAAATCACCTTGAGTTAGTTTGTTTAAGTATCTCTGCTTCTTCCTTCAACTTTGCAACTTCATTGGCCATTCGACCTCTTCTGAAATAACAAGAGGATTTAATTGAATTAGCTAGTGGAAAAGCACTGGTAGGCAGCCTCAAAGATGTCCTTCATTAGGATAATATATAGCAAAATAATAATCAAGGTAATAAATCCAGCGCATCCTCTCACTGAATGCTGATGAAGATACAAACATTCTCACAAAGAAATAAATTTAAAAGGAAAGGAATTGAAGAAGATTCTACAGAATATGCATGAACTGGAGATGCAAAACCAGTGACTCACTCTTGTAGTTGATGCTCATACTCAGAACGTACTTCATGGACGCGTAATGTGACTTCAAGCTCATGCTCAATTGCCTGCATCAGAGCCTTCACATTCAAAATAAATTGTGTTAGGAGCAAGTCTCAGAAAAATAACAAAACAGAGCCTAACAATTATTTATTTATGCACAATCAAAATGCTTTATTTTGATTCTAAAAGTAGTACCTGAATTCCAGGGCCATTGACATTTCCAGCACCTGTAGTATAGGAAAGCAAAAATTCAACAAAATATTGTTTACAGAAAACAAAAAGGAGGGCAGGAAGTAGTAAATCCACCAACCATTCTTTCTTGATTCTAAAAGCTCTTTTAGCCTTTTTGTAGCCATAGAAGCTTCTTCTGTCTTTCTTTGTAGTACCTGTTTTGAAATACCAAAAGTCAGTAGAATACTTCCAGAAATTAGAAATAGCGTCTAAATGCACATCAATTACCATTTTCTGCCTTTGATTCAAAGCTAACAACTTGTGCATCTCGTACTCATTTCTTCTGCCTTCTTTCTTAAGCTGGCAATGAATAAAAAATGTAATCCAAAGAATTATTTCCATGTCATTTAGAATCTACGTAGGCATGAAAGCAACATCGAGGATCTAGGATAAATACAATTTCCTTTAATAATAACATTTCTAGGGAAAAAGAAGAAAAGATATCTAGCGTTATAAAGGAAAATATTGTTTTATACTTGCTTACATCTGTGATAAATACGACCCTCTTTATAAAAAAAATATTTTATCTTAAACTTTGTAAATACCAGTAAAATCATACGTTAAATATTTATAGGATAGACATTTTTTTCCCTTTATGCACCTGAAGAACTTCTTTTTCCCTTGATGCCTTCCATAACCTGAATTGCTCAGACTCTTGCTTGATCTTATGTTGAAGTTGGACCTGGAAACAACAAATAGGCACGTTAATACTGTGATTAAAGGATCTGTAATTTAAAAGAACTATAAACAAACCCTTTGTCTAACAAAATCGCACCTTTTGAGTCTTGATTCTATGAATCTCCTCGTGCAGTCGTCTCGCAGCCTCATCACTCTTTTGTTTTTGTCTCAATAATTGAGCTTGAGCATCTTGTTTCTTCTTCAACTCTGCAACCTGCAAAGCAGAATATGAATCCGAGAATAATTGCAACTGACAAGCATTATGCAGACTCACCTGTGCCTCAAGGACTGTCAACTTTTGAAGATATTCATCCTTCAATTTTTTAGCACCATCATCAGATGTAGATGATATATTGACAAGATTGCATCGCAATTCCCCAATCTCTTTCTGAGCATTGACAACAAAGACAGATTAATATACAAACATGAACCTTGGAAGACTTGAAACATAACATGTGTATTATTACAAATGCACTGACCTGTAAAACCCTCTTTTCTTGTTCTAAATCGTGAACTTTCTTCTCATAATGTTGCTTAAGAACTGAAGTATCCACACTTGTAAAACGCTTCATTTCAGCCTTCAAAAATTAAAGGAAAAGGGAATGAAGGTTAGTGCTCAAAATGCCAATAAATTGTAGAATAAAAATAAGGATCTGCAGCTCCTAGACAGTCAAAACATAAAGAATCACACACACCTACTATCCCTACACTTAATTTATGCCAGAACTAGTAAGAGTTTCTTTTGTGGATTAATTAGAGAGTTTTGTATGAGGTTGCTCATGAATGAGACTTTTGTGGTTCAAATATGCGTCCACCTCGTGAACCGCCAGGTCATTTATTGAGCAGAAAACAGCAGTAGCCAAAAAGTAGTTAGCTGTAGATATTACATCTAATTTTGACAACACGGGAATGGGAAGGAAATATTATACAAAAAATAGTTGAGCTGCCTTTACCTCCTTCTGTTCAAGTTTTCTGTCCAATTCTTTCAGTTCCATGTCCAATTTTTCTTGAAGAGAAGAATGTTCTAGCTCCTTTTCCTCATCTTCAACTTCATCTGCATTTGAGTCAAAGGAAAATAATTTCAACAATTTTATATAGCAACATCTCATTGGTGAAAATAAAATGCAAAGTTGAATAGAAAAAACAGAAACAGCAAATAAAACGATGATGAGCATCAATAGTTATCGAAAGCATTGTCTAACTAATGATTTTGAGTGACGTACGCATAAAGCTGCCAGATTTAAAAAAAAAAAAAAATGCATGGTTTTGCCACACATGGGAACAGCATTACCAACATTAAAGATTAAATATTCAACAACCAAACAACAAATTTACCAAGTAATTCAATCGGAGTGTTCATCATGAAATGAAATATAAAAATGGAGAAAAGACGTTCCAAGAATATAAAATAAGAAAACTAACAATAACACAACAAAATGAGTTAGAATTCTTTGTATGTTACCTGACATGTCGGCTGCTTTTGTGTCAGAATTGGATGAAAACTCATGTAGAGATTGGAGTAACGCATTTTTTGAGCCAAACCTCTCATCATCCGAGTTGATATAATCACCAAATTGAATACCCTTTGAGGTGGACAAGTTTTTAAAATGCAGCAGCTCTCCTTCTAACTCTTGAATTTTTGATACATACATTTTCACCAAATCATAATCCTGAAAGATGCTTTAAAACTTAGTGTCATAAAAAGATTTTTGTATCTCAAAAGCAACAATAAGATTGCATCAATCAATTCACACTAACCTGACTTGTACTGGAGTCAATCTCATCCCATGATTTACCATTTCTAGCTGATTCAATTTGCATTATCAATTTGTCCTTTTCAACCTGAAATATTGACTCAGGTATAATCAAAGGCAAAATTAACATCACATGAAAGCTAATAATTACAGTACCAGACAAACTTAGTAACCTGAGCTTCGACAGCACGTTGATTAAAATGTTCACAGGTGAGTTGTCTTTCATGAAGCTCTCGTTGTAGTTTAGTATTACTCACTTCAAGCAATGATACCTTGTGTTTGAGTATCTAAAAGAACACACATCATTAAGTGATTGAATTTAGATAAGGAGCAGGTGTGAGTATTCATCACAAATCGATGTACCTGAAGCTCATCAAATGGGATGCTTGCATCACCACGATAAAATAGCAGTTCAGCCTGCAATTGCTCAATTTGGCTTCTCATTCGCTGCATTTGAGCAGCCATAGGATCACGATTGACCTAAGAACAAGGGGGGATATGTCACGAAGATGAAAAGAAAAGCATGACAAAACAAAGCACAACAAAGAAGTGAAGAAGGCAAAATTACCACTGCTTTATTTTGAATATTGCGAGCACGATTTGCGTATTTCAAAGTATTCAAAGTCTCCTCTGCATTTGTGTCAGCAGGGCTAACACATGCTATAATAATACGACAATCAAGCTGTTTAAGGGAGAACTCTAAAATGCAGAAGTAAACTTCAAAGATTGCAATGCATAAAGATAATAAACGGCATACCGATCATCACTGTTTTGCTGTTTCCTCCCAAAGAATCCTAGAAATTCAAATTCCAATGACAGTAATAAGCAAGCTTAACACATTTGAGAATTCATACTTTAAACCAAAAGCAATCATCATGTAGAGCTTACATTTTCACTGTGATCAATGAAATCTCACCTGATCTATTTCGCAATATTTCAATGATCCATCATATATAGCATTTATTTATGTTTTCTTGCCTTTTTTAATAAACAATTAACCCATATATTTTAAAATCATATGATCATGAATCACAAAAGTTACAAGATTTTGTATAAATATTAGAGGCCTAGATCAACATTAACTTAACTCCTTTACCTGCAACAAGCGTGTCAACTTGCTATCACGATAAGGAACATGGCCCCCTTCTTTCCTTCTCTTCTCATCACCCAATGCACTTATCACATTTCCAAGGGCCAGCAAACCCTTATTGATATGGATGCCTAAAGCATGAAAAATCATTAAGTTTTAACAACATAAACAAACATTGCGTGCCACCATTGCACTTTAAGCGATCCTGTTGAATCATATCAGGAGTTCTTAATTGTAAAGGCTCTCACTCTCAGCATTATAACAAAAAACATCGGGACTACCTTCCTTGAAACGCATGCCATCTGCTCCTGTTCTTTTTGCACGTTCTGATCCAGCAAGGTCAACCAAGTGTAGTTTTGCACATAATATGTCATCACCGAATTCATCATCATTTACTCCATTTGGACAGGAAGAAATTTTCTTTTGCTCCATGGTAATTGTAAATATAGCATGCGAGCGACTGGAAACAATGCAACAAGTCTTTCATATAGAAAATTTAGATGAGAAAATTATCTAAGGAAAGTGCAAAGAGATAACAACAATTGCATTGCACATGTTAAGTTCTTTTGCTGGGATTAGACTACTTCAAGTAAAAACAGGTCAGAAAATGCTTATTCATCAACCGTTTGAAACCATAAGCTCTTTGAAACCAGCCTTATGACAGAACAATGGCAAAGATAAGTTAGAGCAATGGCATGGTGAAATCCACACCTCGATTGACTGTTCATGTTAGTGCTGCCAGTTGCACGACATAAGGACCCACGCGACAAGTAAGATGACATCTCCTCCTTATTTCTAACTTCTGCTTCAGTGACACCAGCAAGTATGATCCCTCCATTTACTGTTTCTCTTATCTGAATTGGTACTCTAGCAGGCACCGCAGGCTTTGCAGAATTCACCCCTTCGGCTTTAGAGAAAACTGCCGAATTAGGATCGAGCAAATCGAACACCTCTTCCTTAAATATCTGTTCATTGAACACCAGAAAATTAGCACATGGATTTACAACAAGTACACAAAGAGATATTGCATTGAAGCACATTTTACCTCAATAAATGAAACCCGTATCAAAAACTCCGTCGATTCTCGAGCAGTCTCCACTCTCTTAAATATACTATCCATTACTTTCGGTATAATCCCACTATTACTTCCTTCTCCAGTGTAGCTAGTCCCCATAGTATACGTTTTCCCCGAGCCAGTCTGATTTTTTACAGACAAGACACCCCTTGTTAGAATCATAAATGTGCACAGACTAACAAACAAAAGAAATTCATTAAACAAACTAGACGTTAGACCTGGCCATATGCAAGGACGGTGGCATTGTAGCCATTTAAAAGTGCCTCAACCAGTGGAGCAACACAATCGTTGAAAATCTCTGAAGAAGGCGACGCCGTGCTCGCATACACGTAATCGTAAGTGAACGAATGCGAGCCGATTTGAACCTGAATTTTTTTTTAAAGCGAACAGTCAATTCAACAAATAAAATCAGACAATCGACGGTGTTAATTATTGAAATCTGGAAAATATAATCCAACGAGATTTGAAAGGAGAGAAAGACGATACGGTACCTGGGGCTCTCCAGGAACAACGGTAATGATGTCTGTACAGCCATTGAGAAGCTCTGGTGTGATCAACGGCCGAATATTAACTGCAACTCTCACGCACTCCGAGTTCTCCATCTCTGTTTTTTTTTTCAAAATCGATTCGGGCACAACAACCTAGACCATAACCAGTATTGAAACCCTAAGTCAGATTAAAATCAAATGCACAATGACGTTAGAGAAACAAGATAAGGAAGGACAGATTTAAATCCACGCTTGCATTTCTGGCAAAGCGTGACTTGAAGAAACAGAGATCGGTGAGCTACCTGACCTGAGGGAGATGGAGAAATCAGGGTTTTTTATTATTATTGTTTAGGGTTAGATTATCAGAGAGAAAGATGGACGAAGGATAGGGGAGGGGGGGGGTGTTTTTGAAAGGGTGTGTTGGAGATTGGAATTGATTAATATTATTGAAGTGGAATTGAGGGAAAGGCGCTTCAAGTCCGAATTCAAATGTTTAGAGTGGGTAAGTCACGTGAGGGGGATGTGGTGAGTGGCAACGGCACAATGTCAATGGGGTCTTTCGATCTGTATTTTCAAAGCATCTGATCCGGACAGCCTCGCCCCCTTCCTAGTTCGGTGGGTGCTCATTGGATTGGGTTGGCTGGTCATGGTTGTTTCTGCTTTGTCAATTTTATTCAATTTTTGTAATTAATCTTAACTAATTTTCTGGAGGCTACTATGTGCTCCGATGTAATTCGCTTATGTTTTTTTCGGCTTGTTTTGGAAAAACACAGCCAATATCAATTCAAAATAACTAACTTGGATAGAGTGCAAAGCTATTTTTGTATTCATCATTTATATGTATATTTATAACTTTCAGCATTTTTTATTAGAAGTAATTCTATCAAACTTTTTAAGTGATTGTTTGGTATTATGTTTTTAAAATATTTTAAATAATAATAATTTTTATTATTTTTTATTTTAAAATTTTAAAAAAATATATATGTTTTTATATCATCTTGATGGGTTGATATTGAAAATAATTTAAAAAATATATATATTATTTTGATATATTTATAAATAAATAAAACACTTTGAAAAATAACTTTAATCAGATTTTTTTTATGCAAGGAAATCTCACCTCCAGAAAATCACATTTTTATGAGCCCAGATGAGCGAGTAAAATCTTGGTTGTCCCGGACTCTTACAAGATGTGTCAACTCTGATTCAAACTTGAGACCTATTATACATATCACGAACTTTCTGTCGTCATATATCATATTGCTTAGAGACAGTCACACTTTCAAACATACTATAAATTGATATCTTCTTAAAAAAGGAAAAACAATCTATAATCTTCTAATTTTATGTTTTATTGACTTTTTTAAAAGAATGATGTGTTTTATCGATTGTTTCCCTTTTTTAGAATCGTGTTTTATGGATTTTAAATTTATGACAAAAATTACTTTTGATAAATCCCTCTAAAATATACCCTTCAGCAGATAGCAGGGAGACAACATTTTTTTTTTTGATAATCGAGGTGTCCGAGTCAGCTTGCGCGCACCACAACTAAATCATCGGACCCACTGAACATCCTGCAAACCCAATGAGCATGTAAAGCACCGATGGGGTGACAGGCGTGCCTGACAAGGCTTGAACCTGGGGTGAGAGGAAGGAAGAAGCCCTTCATAACTACCAGACCAAGACCCTGCTGGCGAGAGACAACATTTATGTTGTTTGAACGAGCTGATACAGTTGTTGTGCCTTCTTGTTTACAAAAAGCTAAAAAAATAATTCCAGTATGTTCACATACAAACATTTTGAGGTTCATGTATAACAAAATCTAATAGGAATAGGAAAAACTATGTCCATACAGAATTAGTGATGTAGTTTACTACAATAGTCTAAAGAGGATTCTGCCTTTCCCATAAAAAAATCGTTCAAGCTCCTTGTTAAAAGTGATGAGTTATTTTTAGAAGGTTTATTATTTGATTTATATAACATATAAAAATATAGTTTGATTATAAAAAAATGATGTTTTAAATATTAAGACAATAAATATGATTGATATGGACTAATTCATGTTGATATGTTAAACCCATAACTCGAGTTATCAAGCTATGATAACATTTTAGAATGCAAATCAAAATAAATTATAAATTTTAATTCTTAATCAATTTAATGTTGAATGATGAAACAGAAAAATAATAATTAAAAAGGGATAAAAAAATTAAGTTAATCTGTCAAATTCATTACTCGAATCACAAGACTGAAATAACCTCATGAAAATCTTATCAAACAAATCATGAATTTCAATTTTTAATTAACTTAATGTCGAAGAATGAGAACAAAAAAATTGAGATTATCCATTGAGCTCATGACCCGAGTTATCAAACCATGATAACCTCACGTAAAAAAACTATAATAATAATGACTTGGTTAAACTCGTGTTAACTTATCAAATTTGTGACTTTGACCAGGAGATTGAGGTAACTCTATAAATAGCAAATCAAAACAAAATGTTAAATTTAATTCTTGATCTCCCTGCTAGACCCAATATTGAACAATGAAGTTTGTAAAAAACTTAACTACAGTAATAACACAAAAAACAAGTTAGAATAACTTGGGTTATCTCGTTAAGCATTATTCTTGTATCACAAGGCAAAAATAACTTAATTAAAAGCAAACTTAAATAAATTATGGAGTCTAATTTTCAGTAAAATATAATATTGAATAATAAAGTTGAAGGGAAAGTCAATTAAGAAAAAATAAATTAAGTCAATTAAGTTCACCTGACAAATTTATAATTCAATTAATGAGATTTAATTATTATTTTTAAAATAATAATAAATAAACAGATTTAACCAAACAAAATGAGTATGGTTGTCGGGTTCCTTAAAAAAATCCAAATCAGGTAAGTTCTAAGGTTTTCATTTTTAAGAAACTCAAGACAAACAAAAAATGCAAAAGATTAGAATTTATAAGAGAAAAAATGCATTAGATTTATAAGAGGAAAAAAAAAGTGTTTTTGGAGGGTAAGTTTTAACCTCTTTATCCTCCTAGCAATATCTGTCTTAAATTAATTTTTAATTATATTTAACTGATCACTATTAATAATTAAATGATTTCCTCTCTCCTTCCACTAGCATTTAACCTTTTAATTTATATATAGACCAGACATATTTTAAAAAAAGTAACTTTAATATTTTTAAAAAATGTTATTATACTAATTATTTCTATAACAATTCACGAATTTCTTTTTAACCCGGTGCATGGCTATTAGTCAGGCCCACATTAAATCCTTATTGGATAACATAATCAACAACAAAAAGAAAAAGAACGCATCCAAGGGCCTCCAGAAGAACTGGCGGCGATATTTTTCGAAATAAAATCTGAACTACTTCAACGGCTAACCATTTTTTTATTTTTCATAAATAACACTTTTCCTTGTTTGTGCTCACTTTTAGAATCATCATTGCAAAATTTGTATGAAAAGGTAAAAGGAGGGAGCAACAAGGCCCCTGTAATTCTTAATTAGCAAAGTTAACAATCGAAGAAAAATAAATACCGAGAAAGAAATTGATTTTTCATAGCGAAAATGGGTCAAGTCTCTGAAAATCTCAACCTTTTGAAATCCCTATCTTCTTACTGGGCTTCGATTTTTTTGATATTAACTATGATATGTTTGATTACAGCCCAGCTCATAGCCACTCACATTCACCCTTCCTTGACCGATTACTATGATGGCTGTACCGGGTTCCGTTTAGGATTGCATTACAAATACTGTTTCTTGAAATTTAATATTTTTTTAAATATTATATATATATATATATTCTTATCTTTTTGATTTATTAATTTTAAAAATATTTTTTAATAAATAAATAAATATATATTATATTAATCTGTTTTTTTATATATAAGAAAAAACTATCCTTGCTACTTTGTTTATTTGT
This sequence comes from Salix brachista, assembly GCA_009078335.1. Lineage (NCBI taxonomy): Eukaryota > Viridiplantae > Streptophyta > Magnoliopsida > Malpighiales > Salicaceae > Salix > Salix brachista. Next base: position 7,011,763 of record CM018573.1, on the reverse strand, counting down.
TGTTCCAAGGGAATAATATCACCATCAATAATTGATTTTTCAAATATATCCTTCTGCACGCGCGCGCGCATCCCCTCTTGGAATATTCATGAGATATTAATTCCGTACGGTAAAGCAGAATTTTCTTGATCAGTGATCATTTCCGTCATATCGTGCCTCTTTGGCACTGCGTTCAAACTGGTATTTGATCAATTTTTTTTTTTTTTCATTTTAAATAAAAAAAATTAATATTTTTAGATTATTTTAATGTGCTGATATCAAAAATAATTTTTAAAAAATAAAAAAAATATCATTTTGATATATTTTTAAACGAAAAGCACTTTAAAAAATAACCGCAATCGTTCTTCTCAAACAGCCAATGTGGACGGATTTACTTATTTCCTTACTTAAAAGTTAAAAGGCATATTGGGATCATTTTTACGATGAAAAAAAGTGTATGATGAGACTATTACATTGTTTTTCGTTTATACTGTAGACGCTGGTTAAAAAATTAAAACGAGGGCAAATTCATTTTACATCTAGACATAGTTCATTATTTACTTACTTTAATATTATAATTATTATTTTATCCTTTTTAAAAAATAATAGCCTTTGAATTGGAGTGGTTCCGAATAATATAATTATTTTGGTTCCGAATAATATAATTATTATTTTGCCCTTTAATAATCAATGGTCTTGGTCTGGGCTGATTCACAATCTTCTCACATGATTCGTTGGTTGTTATAAAATTCACTGTGAACAAATTATTCTTTCTAAATTACTCTTAGAAATCATAAATTTATGTTAATTCATTGTTTTTCCCTTTATTTGTTGTCAACGTTTTATTTTTTATTAATATTATTAAATTAATCAAGTTTACTAGTGTCATCTTTTTTTTAAAAATAAATATCTGTATTGTTATGAAATATTTTCAACAATATTAAAAATAAAAGTCTACAGGATAGCTAGTTGCTTCCTAAAATGTCAAACCTTACATGTTAATCGGCAACGGTGCGACATAATAGTTTCCAAGTGACGATGACGTGGAAGTGTTTGATCGTCCATTGGCGAAGGCCCACAAGAAACGTAAGCTCTTTTTCATACGTGACAAAAGTAATAGTCCATGCGAGAAACGCCGTCTAAGAATACCCAAGCACCACACACGTGTTTTTTGCTGAAGCTAATATTTATCTTGAAACTAAGGCTGCTGTCCATTGACGAGTGCTGACAAGGATTGCCGTGTGTCGTTCAAACTTGTTCCATAAAATTTCACGGCACCTAACACTGCCCATTACCCCACATTTTCGCAAAACAACAAAATTTGATTTGGAACTTTTGGGCACGTGAAATTGTTTTTTTAGTCTAGGAGCCTTTTTAGAAAACCAAATGAAAAATATTTTTTAAGAATATTTTTTTTACTTTAATTATTTTTTAATATTTTCAAATTATTTTAATATAATAATATTAAAAATAAAAAATACTTTAAAAATTAAATTCAATTATATTTACAAATACACGTCAAATATAACTGTATAACAGGGAACCAAACTAAGTAAAAAAGGGGAGGTATTATTCACTTTTTAAAGTATATCCTTGTCTCTTTCTCAATATTATTCAAAGTTAATGGTGATTGGAATATATTGTTTATACATGCTTACTAGTCACTGTTTATTGGAATATTATAATGATATTTTACTATTCCCGTGCAAAATCATTGCATAGAACTACGAGGAAAATTAAAGTTCTTACACACACCATACTAGTCATTAAAGTACCAATGGAGGACCAAGTTTTTTATCTCCAGCCTATGTATGTGAGCACTGAGCATAGTAAAATCATTACACTTGAAAATAAAATTTGTTAAGCTCATTTACATTTTAAAATACACGTGTTAAAGTATTTTTTTAGTGTTTTTACTATGTTTTTTGAAGATTTTCATTTCAGTCCTTGTCTTTGCTCATTTAATTTTTATTTTTTTTCCTACTTCTTTTGTAAATCTTGGTTTGTATTTAATTTTTCATTCAATCCCAATATTTGATGTGTTGTTTTCTAAAATATGTTTTTCATTCTTTTGATTTTTTTAATTAGTTTCGTTAAATTAATTGTTATTTTCACTCTCACCCTTTAATAAAAAATTTATTCTTGTTTTTTATTTCAATTTTGATCTCATTTTTTATTCTTTATAATTTTTCTTGGGTTCTCTTATTAACTTGTTTTTTCTTTTCAATTTTACCCTTTAATCTAAAATAAATTTTACTTTGCATCTCGATTTTGATTATCATTCACTAGATTGTTTTATTTTATTTGGTTTTTTAATTAATTTTTTGTTTTTAATTTTGATCCTTGTTATTTTAATTGTTATTTTTATTTTAAATCATTTTGTATAATTGATTTTTTCCAAGTCTTATTTTTCTGTACTTTATTGAAAATTGAGTTTCATAATTTTTATTTATTTATTTATTCTCCTTTTTAATTCTATCATTTAACATTGCCTTTTATTTTTAAAAAAAATAGTGGGCATGTAGTGTATTTTTTTACTGGGTTGTCTCAATCTTGGATTTAGACATGAGTTTACTAGAATAATCTCGATTAGCCTAACCTTTTTTATGAGATTACTTTCTTAAAGATAAATTTAAATGTTTTTTGTATTTCACGCTTCAAAATCTGGTCTCACCCTTCCTAATCTATTATGATTATTTTCCTTACTTGGTTTAATTATTGTCATAGTTTTTTTTTATAATCCAATTAAAAAAATAAATTCATTTGATGTAGTTGAGTTTCTAACTTTAATCATTTTTTTTTTAATTTTTGAAAACATGGTTACCATGTTTGACCATGATTTTTAATGTAAACAAATAAATAAATCCCAGCTTCGCGATGTAATGTGGTTGCATCTTTTCAAGTTGTGTCAAGATGTAAAAATAATTTTTTACATTAAAACATTGAAATAATTTTAAAATATAGAAAAAATAATTTAAAATAAATAAATTTTTTTTTAAATACTTTTAAAATCCAATACAAATAAGACACCGAAAATAGCATTCTCTAATGTTCTAGGTAGCGCAAGGTCTCTAACATAGTCAATATTTTGATATGATTGAGAATGTGACCCAAATAATTTTTGGAAGTGATTTTTGTTTAAAAATATATTAAAATGATATATATATATATATATATACTTAAAATATCATTTTTGATACCAATATATAAAAATTAATTTAAAAACATCATTTTTTTAATTTAAAATAAAAAATAAAATTCAAATTCATTTAAAAAAATATTTTTGAAAGACAACATTAAATACTTATTTATCTCATTTTTAATATTTCTTTCTTAATTCTTTCTCCATGGTACAATGGTACAATAGACAGCCTAGATTGATGCGATGGTGTGAAACTTTTAATGGACAATTCTTTTATTGAGTTTAAACGTAGAAAACAAATTGGAACCACCCACGATACCAACTAAAATAAAAACAATAAAAAATCATTTAAAAATGGTAAGCAGAATTACACTTAGCTGCTTTTATAATTATAAAATTGGATCGATAAATGGAACAAAATATTCCCCGTGTTATATAACGTTTAATTAGAACTTGTTTATTACTCTGTTATAAAAAAGTTTATTTTTATTATTTATAAATTTTATATCATTGATATAAAAAATCAATTTTAAAAATAAATGCTAGTTTAACATTAAGGGCCTGTTTGAAACAGCTGTTGCTGTTGTGGTTGAGGTTGAAAAAAAAAATAGTTTTATGAAATGCGCTTTTAGCATAACTGAAATTGAAGTGATTGGTTAAAACTGTGGTTGAGTTTGAGGTTTAATGAAAAACAGTTTCAAGTGTTTTGTTACTATGTTTTTCATATTACTGTCAACTTGTGAAATTACTTTAAAGGTAGATTTAATTATCATAATAATAAAATATAATTAATAATTCAAGTAAATTACACAATTTTAATTTTTTTTAAAATATGATTTTTATATATATATTTTTTAAATAGGACTGAGCCTGACCCAAATAAATGGGTCAGCCCAGCCAAGTTGGGCCAAAAGGCCCAACCCTGGTGAACTTAGGCTGAGTTGAGAGCAGCCCATCTCAAGTGTTAAGACTCTTTTAAAACGCAAAACGATGCATTTGGTGTAAAAAAATACAAAACGGTGTCATTGCAGCTTTCATTTTTGTTTTGAATTATTCTTGATGTTACTGTTCACGTGAATGACCGACTATGACGAGAGGGTCAACGATCGGTACCGACAGGTAGAGGAGGTCGATGCGATTCTTTCAGTGGTGGCGGCGTTGGAAATGGTGTTGTGTAGTGGCCGGTAGGAGCTCTGGAAGGGTGCAGCACCAGTTGCTGCTGCGAGTGTTGCTGACGCCGGGGCTTGCTACCTCAGGTGCTGCTGTCGCCGGAGCTTGTGGCGTAGAGGAGATGCTGACGATGATGAGGTGAATAATGGTGGTGCGAGGGCTGTTGGTGACTGAGGAGAGAGAGGGCAGCGACCATGACTATAAGAGAGAGAGAGAGATCGCCGACTGTGTGCTTGGTTCGTTCAAACTCTTCGTATGTGTTTTAATGCTCAGATTAATCCATGGGTGTGAACTGCGATCGAGTATGGGTGTGAACTTAGGATTAAACTCTCAGTTTCATGCATGAGTGTGAACTGCAACTGAGTTTTTTGAAAAACATCTGTGAGATGCTTTTCAAAACCTGCAGCCAAAATGTTATTTGACATGGGACACACAGCTAAATTTTATGCGGGTGTTTTGTTAATATCATGTTTGGCTCTGCGGTGAGCCTCAACCTCATAGCCAAAGACCCGCTAAACCGTCTTAACTACTGGAAGACCCTCCAAAATTATTCTTACCGGTAAGCGCGTGGTAGTTGAGTTGTCGCCTAGCAAACAACAACACGCGCATCGCGCACGTTAGCAAAGGATGATGCCAGACTCCAGAGGCGCCAAGGCGCCACATAAAATCTGCACAGTAAATTGTAAAAGATTAAAAAAATCAAAGGATCCCAAAAAGAATTAAACAAAATCCGAAATCGCATAATTCTACTGGACCACGTGGGCACTAGACAAATCAACCTAATGCGCACGTTAGCGCATACCCAGCCATTTTGGAACCTTCAAAACTCTCCCTCAGAAAAGAAGAAGTTCATTTTTTTTTCTTCCAGTTGAAAGTGCAGAGAAACTTAACAGAAACTTTAGGGTATCCAATTTCTTTATTCCTTCCCTCTTTAGCTTTCCACTAATCTTCCCGGAGAATGTCATCGTTTCTTTCCTGATAAAAAAACTCAAAGTCGCAGTTTAGATCTTGATTAGGTTCTGGAGTTTTTTTTGTGTTTGGTTGTTGAGAAAGTAGTGGAAAGAAGGGAAATCGAAGCCTCTTCTAAAATAATTAGCAATAAGTCAAAGTCCTGTTACATTAGGTTTAAAAAGAAAGTTAAATTACAATATTTTAGCTCCCAGTTTTTTTTTTTTTTTTTATTGCTGAGGTAGTTTCTGTTTTGGTTCATGTGCTGAAACTTTGATCTTGGAAGGCTTCAATAATTTTTTGTTTTTTCCACTAATATACGTATTTGATCCGTGGACTCAATTTTTAAACATAGTTTAGGCTAGAGTTTCTAAGGTGAAGAGAGTTTGATTTAGTGAGCAACAAGCAACAGCATCTTCAACATTGAATTTGAGTATGACGCGTTTTAGTTCTGTCAGATTGTCTCATGAATTATGGGTTCACAACAGTCACGGATGCAATAATCAACATACCGTAAGTAATTCCGTTTTTTTGTTATTTTTATTTTAAATTCAAAATGAAGTGAAGTCCAATAAGAGAACACAAAACTGAAATTCATACGGTCTGTTTATATTTCCCTGTTTTTTTACAGAGTGCAAGCGGAAAGAGTAGAGTGCAGTTGGTTAATTCCAATCTCTCTTCTCAATTTTTGGTATGGATCTAAAAACTTACACGTTATTTAGAAACAATCACCTCCTAGTGGTGTTCAGTTTTAAGTTTCTCATCTCAATCTGTCCATGATGCTACTATTATTCTCATTCTGCGTTATTCCTTTTATGATGAGATTTTATTTATTGTGCAAGAAGAGCTTGAAACCATAGGAATTTCTGTGTGTTGCATGTTTAGGGTCAGGATCCTTGGAGTCTTCGTTTTCTGAACAGCATACGTGGGCCACTGAGTCCTGTACCTTCCAGATGTAATGTGTTCCTCTGCCGATCTGTTCTAACTCCGGGAGGAGGGAATGAGATTCCTGTACTGAAATCTGCAGCATTGGCCTTCACAAGGTATTTTCACATATCATTTACATTTTTTGTGTCCCTCCCTGCAGAAATTTGTTCAAATGGGGCGACGGAATTTTGTATCACATATCCACATACTAGCATGTGCTGTGTTACTCTTTCTATGGTCATAACTTAATTTCTGGTTTATATTTGATATTTGAGTTCACAAGTGAGTATAAATATCAATTGAACTGCAATCTACTGTATTAAACACAAAAATATTTTCACATCTTAAAAATGATGAATTGCATGGCAATTATCTGCAACACAGCCCCCCCCCCCCCTCTTTATGGAATGTGTGAAAATATTTTGATGTGTCATGCAGGTCCTATGACGCTCTTCGTGGAAATAATCTGGTGCTTAAATTGATCCCAGCTATTGGTGTCATTACTTTTGCTGCATGGGGACTTGGCCCACTCATGTGGTTGGGAAGGACTGTTTTTCTCAATGTATTGATTATATTACCATCTTACATGCCTTTTACTTTAACAGGGGTGTAATGACCCCTTAATCCTGCTTTGTTATTTCAATCATATAATTCCAGATACACTCCTTTCTGTCAATTTCCTGCAGAAATCTGAAAATAGTTGGAAAAAGAGCAGCACACATTATGTTATGACCTCTTATCTTCAACCTTTGCTGCTCTGGACTGGAGCAATACTCATCTGCCGGTATTAGGAAGAAGTTGAGTTAATCTTTTCCAGATACAGTATCCACCATTCACTTAGCACTAACTATAACCTGTATATTTCAGAGCATTAGATCCAGTAGTTCTACAATCAGAAGTGAGCCAGGCTGTGAAACAACGACTTCTGAATTTTGTACGTTCATTATCAACCGTGGTGGCATTTGCCTATTGTTTGTCGAGGTATGTATGCTTGGGTCCCACACAGTCTTTAGCAATGATATCCATTTATAGTTGCTCTTAGAAATGGTCAAATACTAGATTGCTGGTTGATGGGCTCACTGCTATATCTTTCACTTCCTTAGCAGCCTGATTTTTATGTTGGTTTCTGGTTACACAAATTGGTTGTACTTTTACTTTCAAGCTAAGTCCTGATGGCTTTCATTGGATGTTGATGATATGATATCATTTTTTCAAGTTCTACGTTGTCGATTGTCCTTGTATTTTGGTTTTCAACTTCACATGAGGACTTGGAACTATGTTTTTAGGTATGACCATTTTTTCCTTTTACAGCTTGATTCAACAGGCCCAAAAATTCATCACAGAGACAAATGACTCCAGTGATGCGAGAGATGTATGTTTTCCATGATTTTAAAATTTTCTACTATATTTAACATCTTACTAGTTCTGTGTTCAGGAACTTGTAGTGGATAAGTGCATACTTTCATCACGGAACACTTGGAAGAAAGAATTCATTTAATGTGTTGTGTTAGAGAATAATATAAATCAGATCGCGGAACCTTACAACTTGAGCTCTTAGATTGAGATTGGTCTTTGAAACTGTGTTTCTTGAAGTGGTTTATAATTCAATTCTTGGAATCAATGAGATCCAATTTTTAGCCAGATGATAATGCATCTCAAGCCAATACATAAGCTCACCTTTCATCGAGTTCCCATAATAACCAGTTCAAGCTGCTTCTTTTTCTATTGATCATGCCATAATTTCCAAATGCTGGAATGCCTGCCAATCTCTTGAAAGCTATCATGTTTTATAGCACATCATATTTCTATTTGTTTTAGGTAACATATCAATGTTGTGTTTGACTCACTTGTTTTGTCGGGAATGTTTTTCACAAGACTCACGTGATTATAAATTTATCTATAAAGAGGTCGCTTGGGATTTAAGTGAGTAAATAAAGTAGTTTTTTCTTGCTTTGGCAGATGGGCTTTAGTTTTGCTGGAAAAGCTGTTTATACTGCAGTCTGGATTGCTGCTGTATCTTTGTTCATGGAATTGCTAGGTTTCTCTACACAAAAGTGGCTCACAGCTGGAGGACTTGGTACAGTGTTGCTCACACTTGCTGGTCGAGAGGTAAATTATAGCTTACTAGGCATATCATTGCGACAACTCACTGCAGTTTTAGAATCACTCACCGTGGATTCTAATATTGAAGATACATCATGTGATTTTATTTGACCTTAAATGGATTTTCACTTACCTCATTGGTTTGTGCATTCAGATATTTACGAATTTCCTTTCAAGTTTAATGATCCATGCTACACGGCCATTTGTTTTGAATGAATGGATTCAGACAAAAATTGAAGGCTACGAAGTTTCTGGTACTGTTGAGGTTTGTCCTTTTCTCCTTCCTCTCACCGTGAAGCAGGAAAATAGGGAGTATGATTATGACTATTCAGAACATTTCATGTATATGCATATTATTTTTTCTTCAGTCAACTTCATCTAAACTGAAATAGGAATCAATGATTTGATTCCTTTCTGCAAAAGAGAGAAGAAATCTAGATGCTTTAACCATTTATTGTTTTTTTATTTAATTAAATTCTCATACTGTTCCAGCATGTGGGCTGGTGGTCACCAACAATTATAAGAGGTGATGATCGTGAAGCTGTTCACATTCCGAACCACAAGTTCAGTGTGAGCATTGTGAGAAATCTTAGCCAGAAGACTCATTGGCGCATCAAGACCCACCTTGCCATCAGTCACTTGGATGTCAAGAAAATTAATGTGAGGAGCAATATCAGTTTACCTGCTTGTAAATATATGTAACAATCTAGTACCATTTGCTGCTTCTTTGATCTGAAAGGAGGATGTAAGTTAGGCGCTGCATTTTCTATGTGCAGAATATTGTAGCTGATATGCGGAAAGTTTTGGCCAAAAATCCGCAAATTGAGCAGCAAAGGTTGCACAGAAGAGTTTTCCTGGAAAATATCAATCCAGAGAATCAAGCTCTTATGGTAAGGCTTTATTTGCATTATATTTCTTCTGAGTTGAGATGCTTGCACCTGCTTTTATAAATGAAAGCCTAGCAAGAAAGTTGAAGTGGCCTCTGGAAAGAGATAATGATAATTCTTTCCTTGGCCTTCCTTTTGATTAATTTCTCTTTGCTAGTGAAAATTCTTTTTTTGTTGTGATTGTACAATTTATAGTGCGTCAAACACATGATGTCAAACACATGACGTGTCTAGTGACTTGGATTTCTGGATTTCATCAGTTTGCATCAATCCTTCTGAAATGATGTTTTTACTGGCTCATGAATGTCAAGCAGTGTCAATGATTGGCGGAGCATGGGAAAAATAATCAAGCCTGAAGTTTCCTAGATCTCAATTATGAATCAACTGAAATATATAATTCATTTTCTTCAAGAAAAAAGAGATCTATTAGATCTCTTACATCTAGAGGTTGCTATTTCTGCATAATCACTTGTAATGTTTTTAAAGGCATATAGTTGGCCATATCCTCCAAATGTTTGATATTTTCTTTAGGTTATCTCAACAGTGTGCGCTTTGTGGATGTGTTTATTATGGGTTTCTTATTTAGAAACACAAAATTATCCCTTTTGCGTTGTCATAATGTTTTTCTGATGCAGATTTTGGTTTCATGCTTTGTGAAAACCTCGCATTTTGAAGAGTACCTGTGCGTAAAGGTAAGACTAGTTTTTTATTGATACTTAAATGTGATTTCAGATATTATAGGCTATGATGACAAATAGTTTATTTCCGTTGCTATTGTTAATATTTTCTCTATCGTATCTATGTTGCAACTGTTAGAGCCTAGCCACTCTGTGATTATGTGTCTATTTCTGAAGGATATATGAAAGAAACCTGAAACAAAACTCGCAAAGAGTTTTCACTGTCATCAAGAAAGCTTTTGCTCACCAACCAAGCTCTCTGACAGCATTGTTTGGGATGCTGAGAGACCATTAGTAATAAATAATGGCAGAGCCACTCGGTTCCTATAAGCCACCAGTTATTGGCCATCTTCTTGACATAATAACATTTGGAATGACAATATATTGTTTTATTTGATGGACGAGAGATCAACCATATTGGATAGGGTGACTGCTGATCTGCTCTATCTTAGTACTTGAAGCAAAACTGACCTGTTATTGTTAATGGAATGGTACAGGAAGCAGTGTTCTTGGACCTTCTTAGAGTTATCAGCCATCATCGTGCTAAGCTTGCCACACCCATTCGTACAGTTCAAAAAATAAACAGCGAGGCTGATTTGGAGAATGTGCCATTTTCTGACACCATTTTCACACGTTCTGGAGCCACTGCTAACCGTCCATTATTGCTGATCGAGCCCTCTTATAAAATTAATGGTGAAGATAAAGTTAAAGCTTCAAATCGTTCACTTCATGCTAATGAGGAAAAAGATGTAAAGGTTGATGAAGCAGCCCTGGTATCAGAGTTGAAAGCAGATACCAAGGCCGGATCAATGCCAGTTGATTCAAAAAGAGATAAGGTCATTGCAAAATCTACCTCCGACCTCAGCACAAACTCTAAGGTCCTAGCTGTCTCGGCATCTGATCCTCAACTTATCAGTTCAATGCCTGATATTTCAGTTAAAAACAGTCCTGGAGCATTGCAGTCTAATGGAAATACAGGGGATAGATGGCAGGAGACAATGGGACTGGATTCTGAATGCATAACCTCTAATGGAGCAGCGCCTGAGGGGTCCTCAGTTTCTTTCACAGAATCTGGCAGTGAAAGAATTGAGAATCCTGTCATTTCACAGACCAAGCAGGATATTGAGAGATCTGTTGCATCGCCATTAATGACCACACCTTCATTGGAGGAGAACATTGTTCTTGGTGTTGCTTTGGAAGGCTCGAAACGAACTCTTCCAATTGAGGAAGAAATGGATTCATCTCCTTCCCCTTTAGAATCGAAGGAATTGGCTACCAGGCGTAATGGAGGATCATCTCCTTCTGGCAAGGATAAGAACGAAAGTCAGGACAGTTTCTAGCACCTCACAAAGCGATTAGCAGGATGAAGGTGACCAGATGCTTGTGTAGAATATGCCCTCTTTAACCATTAAATTTAGGCAAGAAAGCGGCAGCTGTGTTTTTAAAGCTGGCGGTATGCAGTTCATTGTCATTATTAGTAGCCTATATGTGTAAATGATAAAAAAAAAAAATTCGGGGGAAAATTGAGGAAAGGGAGGGAATAGGTATTGACAGTGGATACTCGCCTATGTTTCAGCTAAAGGAATTATATTTAAATTTCTGAGATATCATCTTCATATTGGATGATTGGCTCAAGGAAATCAGATTGATGTATCTTGCAGACCAATCATCTCAAGCAATCACAGTTTCTACAGGTAAACAAATTTATTATCAATCAACCACAATGACTTACGATTTCGAGTTAAACGTCATTTGGACATGGCCGCCTGGCATTTGTATAATTCGTCCTGATTTTCAGAATTTCAAACATGGCTTTTCATAATGGAACAACATTAGATGACGCTATTCCAATTGGCTAAATTGAAATCACCGCCCATTCTTTTACAACGTGACTAAACGCAAATCATCAGAAGCTGTGAGAAAATCTGAAATCAAATTACATATAAACACTTGAATGTACAAGCCACGAACAGGGTTTACTGGGATATCAATGCTTACAAAAACGCAATATCAAAATTTTGCACCCATCCCAGCTACGACTGACACATACAGTCAGGGATAGGATATGTATATATCGACTGCCTCTCCTTTCTCAACCTGATCTGCCCCTGTCTACTTTTATGCCCACTGAGAACCGCATGCTGAAATTCTGGCCATTCCATGCTCTTGTTCAGGAAAAGCGGGCCCAACATCACCATGTTAGGTCTTATGGTCTTCAGGTTTAGGTAAGTTCTATGTCCAACCTGATAATAGAAGTACCTTGTCACCTTTTGGTCGACAGAATTCAAATTGCACCACAATATTCAAATAAAATCCAAAGTTGTGCATCATGGTTAAATGCTACTTGTGGTACTGCAGAAGTTCCTTCCGCCAGAGACATTAAACATGATTGAGGGTATTGGATCTAACCCTTTCACATTGCCCATTTCATGATATGGATTGTACTTAATACCATCTAATGATCTTCAAGAAATACTTTGGTTTTATTTAAATAGAAAATGCTTATAGATATAAATCAACAGGGAACTTTTCTTCTTACCAAAGCATTATGCATGTTTCCAGGAGAAGCAGAGATAAAGATGTCACTCTGCAAACTCACATAATAGTCAACTGCAGCCAACAAGGAAGCCTTGCCATCAACCTTTTTCAGTTCCTCTGCAGAGGCAAGGCTCTTTTTATCATCCATAAGGGGGAATAATTTCTTTAAAGCAGAGATCCTTTTTTCGCCACCATAAACCTGAAAATGGCATCCCTCCAATTGTTAAATTCTCACAGGAGAGCAAAGTCTATTATTTCGGCAAGGTAGTTGATAATCAACATACAATACTAAATTGTGAGCCCTGAAATAAATGTAAAGCTTCCCAATTTCCAAGAGAGAAGGTACAGTACTAGCCTTGTGTGATGCAAGGTAGAGACGGGTGCTATTGCTGAAGCCCAAAGCTGCTAGCAGCAATCCAATCTCTTCAGGAGTCAATGGACAACGCCCTTGTTTTCTCAATGCCTCATCAGTGAACTGAGAGTTTAAAACCCTTCCCTGCCAAAGCACTTGACGGTATTTTGCTAGAGCAAGTCTTTCAGCTTTACCCCCACCAAAATCACATGATGAATGAGCAGCCATGTCCTGAATGGGATCAGGTTAGGGTAAGAACTATTGAAAAACATGCTTGCTTTAAAAGGAAACTCTAGAGTGACAAACAAATAGTATGCGAAAGTAATCAAAGGCAATCATCAAGATGGGTGATTATAATGTATTGGTAGAAGCAGGCTTTATGTGACAGTGCATGATCAACAAACACTTCTTTCAACAAACAGTTTTTAGATTTCTTAAAGGCTATCGAGGTATGTACGTACATTTACAAACAATGGAGTGCAAGAAAGTTCATACTTCCAAAAAAAAAAGTGTCCAATTCCGCAACTTCTCCTTTAATAGTCCAAAGAGTTTCCAGAATCCAGATATGAAAAGTTTCTGTCTGTCATTTGAAAGATTTGAAGACATACCTTATCAAAGCGAAGATGCAACACTACAAACTTTCCAGATCCCTCTGATTCAGTATCATTCATCCTCTCTTTTAGGAACTCAGTTCCAGAGGTATGAAACTTTCCAAAAGGATGGCGGAGACGATTAATGAGTGTATCTCCAAGCACTCTGATATGAGGAACGAAAGCTAGTGCATGAAAATTGACTTTACAACGTAGCCGTTGGATATTTGTGGGCAATTTGTCAAAAGCCAGGCGGTGAGAAAATGGGGCAATGGCAGCAATTCCATAACTGCAACATTATAATTCAATTCTGAGCAAGAATCGACGCAGTGCAGTAAATTGAAGATATACTGATAGGGTTACATATTTGCCTGTTCAAATCATGAACTAAGATAATTCAAGTGAATTTAGGCAGAAAAGCTTAAAAATGCAACAACGAAATTGAAAGCAGAGGAAGCTTATAATAAAGCACAATAGTTTTAATTGTCATGTGGCTCTTCAAACCAAATGACGCCTAGTAATCAATGCATAAAGCAAGCCACAATGCTCCATTTGTTTTTTATTTTGAAAAAACCCCTTGGTCGCCAACCTAGCTATTCTTCAATTCTTTTCCTTTGTGAATATAAGTTTACTAAAGAATGCCTGAAATTAGAGTTATCAAATTGCAAGGAGTACAGTAGAAAGACCATGCATAAAAGGAAAATAAATTAATAAGAGAAGAATAACAGGATTTGAAATAATTAACCAACAGATTCAATAAATTACGAGGAATGGCTTTCTTTTAACTCTGACAATAAAATCACCGGGGTCCTCAAAACAATTTAATAAAAAATTTACTAACCTCTGCAGCACAGGCAATACATTTTCCAGATACCAGTCAGCTGAACCATGGACAGGTGCTGTTTTGATTCTAGTAGCTCGTATGCCTGTACCATAATACTCTCTTGAGCTCCACGAGTACTCACTGGGTGGCTCTTTAACTATTGCAACATCATGACTTAAGGTATCGATAAAGTGCTCCACATCAAATATATCCGCAAATGAACTGCGTGCAAGAACTTATTCACTTTAAGGTCTCGAATTTCTACAAGAATATAGAATGCAAGAGAGGTTGCAAAGGTAGCTTACTCGCAAAATACCTTGTATCTTGCCAAACAGCATTCACCTCAAGGTGTGGGATCACAAGTGTTGCATTCAGTATTTTGGCAACAGCGACAGCATCACATATCTTTAGTAACAAGAACGAGAAATCACTGTAAGGATCAGTCATTTTTTCACAAAATGGATTTAAAAAAGAGAGAAAAAACAGACATGTATTCTGGGAATTCAGTTACTTACTCCCATTCTTTGTTGGTTCAACCCTCCATCAAGAAACACTTGGATATAGCCTTGGGATTTTGTTGGCAATGCTTGAATAACATTAAACATAAGAACCCTTGTTAGAAATTGTATTTTCTCATGTATTTCGTAATTTAGTTGGCAAAAAAACTGGTTTATTGTTTTAACTAGACAGTTCATGCTTACTGTGAATCGTGGTGGGTTCAATGCAAGGCTTCCAACCTTGGTAGGGCAAAGGAGACCACAGCTCATTCTTTTCCCCAACAGGCTAAACAAGAAGATTGATTGAAAATGTGACAAACTGCAAACTAGAGGGTTTCTTGACAAATTTTAAGAGAGAATAAAAGAGGGGGCACACACTTACAACATGGCGATCTAAAGCAGCTTTCAGTAGAGGCAAATGCCTAGGTTTTGGTGCATTCCACTCCTGAAAATGCAACGACTTTACAGATTAATACAAGCACAGAGAGATATGAAAAATGTTGTTAATAGAAAGCAGGGCGTACGGAGAAGAGAGAAGGATAGGATCGGCTCAATGGGCTGAAAAGATGGGGAGATAAAATGGGTAGAAGAAGGACGAAAAGCACAGCAAAAGGCATTCGCTGTGACTGATTCTGGTGATGGATCTTCATATGTTACCCGATTCCAGTTTCTAAATTCGGTTTCAGAAATCTGAAGCTAATTTCGCTCTCCGATTCGATTTCACAGGTGAATGGTCAACCGGTAACTGTTTGGTTGCGGGAAAACGGGAAAGCTGCTGGATTTTAATGTTTTGGGCTGAGGCCGCAAGTGACGCGTCTTGTATTGCCTAAATGACATGTCTTCTTCGTTGTGAATCCACGATTCAAATTCCCATCATTGATCGTGATAAAAGCTAAGGAGTTGCTCGGCCCAAGAATCCAGTATGCAAATAAAAGTAAAATATATTAATTAAACGTATCTATTTTATGGTAATTTATAATGAGTTCTATTAAAATCATAAAAGAAAAGGTTAATTTATGAGTTTCAAATAATTCTTAACATGTATCATTGATCATTGATCATAATTGCTATGTCAATTTGAAACACAAATTATTACTTTCGAGCTATAGCTTGTTGGCTCGCATTATATAGAATCCGAGTTGTTTTTTTTAATGCTAAGAAATAATGTTGAAGTGAGCTAGTGTTTTTAAAGAGGCAGAAAAAAATTAAAACCTAGGCACTTGACTTAATTCAATAAGCTTGATTGATTTAATAATATAAATAAAAATAACAAATCAAATAGCAATAATTATCAATTTCATCTCATGTTTATATTTAATTAAATAAATTATTTCAAAATAAAATCTCTATAAAAAAAACTACATCTCAGAAATTTGTTTTTCAAAATCTACCTTGAGGTTCAAACACAGACTGATAACGTGGAAAGGAAACCCTTTCGTTTTTTTTCTTCTTAATCAAGACACCTATGTACTACACAAGGAATATATGCTCTCATTTTGTTGAACCTAATACGATCCGGCCAATTTACTTATTTTAGTTATGCCCATTCGAGTAGAGATCTACATTACTTTTGGACATAATAACATCGACCTCAAGCTTTGAACAAAGTCAACCCAACCTCCTGCTGCCGCTGCAAGTAAATGCCTCCGATGAAATCACTGCTCTTTTGCTGGTTAGCTACAAGAACACGTAGATTCAGATTCAGACACAAGCAACCTTTTCCAGAGTTTCCAGTTGTATATGGTTTAAACTTACTTTATGAGCGAAGTGAAACGAAATGACAATGCAATTTTGACAATAACCATGACAGTTACTGCACCTAAACAATTCCCCTACAGCCGTCCACCAGTTATTGTCAATATAGAGACATGACACACTATTCACAGATTGATTCATCATCTAGTGAGATCCCAGGAAACAATTATATGTAAGCAAAGTATGAGGGAAATTTCCATCTTCAGTCTAAACTACAAATGCAGATCCTTTGACGCGCTTCTGGTGATCTCTCCATCAACTTCATGGGGAGGGGTAAGCCTGGGCCTCTTCGCAGCTTGCTGTTCATCTGATTCTACTAATATCACATTACCACCAAACGTTTGCATATCATTCTCTGTGGCCCCGGTCTTTTGCAAATCTTGATGTAATCCATTGCCTACCAAAGCATGGTCTTCTGGTAATGACACGGAGAAATTTTCCTGACACGAGGCAAGGTTACCACTCTCATTGCCATGACCAATCCTGTCAGTGCCATCAATACCTTCAAGGTTGCCACTCTCATTGCCATGACCAATCCTGTCAGTGTCATCAATACCTTCAAGGTTATGTATACCATCCATTGTTTGCATATCATCCTGAGTGACCTCTGCCTTTTCTGAATCTTGATGCAACACATTCTCTACCAAGTTGCGGTCCTCTTGCAGTGGTGCTGAGAAATTCCCCTCGCAAGAGGCGAGGCTGACATTCTCATTGCCATCATCAACCCTGTGAGTGTCCTCACTAGCTTCAATGTCTTGCACCGCTCCAAAGTTAGAATTCTCAAGCATCTCACAAGAGGCCGCAGCAAGGCTGCTTGTCAAACACTCCATGTTATCCATCAAAGAAGATGCTTGTTGATCAAATTTTTCTTTCTGGCATAGACCTACATCCTCTTTAACTGGACAATTTTCAACGATTCCTACATCTGAATCATCAGAGGCAGAGTCTGATGTTTCTGAAGATGAATCATTGTCATCTGCTTGCAAAGAAATCCCTGGATTCCAGGAATCATCAGCCCCAAAGCCTCTAAAAGAACAAGATATAGAACTATCCTGAGGAGGTATTCCTGCAATTTGCTGAAAAACAGCTTCTCCAGAAGGGAAATATGCAAACTGCTCGCCAGTTTCTGTATCATCCCGCTGCAAAACCAAAAAAGGTGTCATGAATAAACAATCAAGAGACTGTTGGCAGATATCTTTTTCCACTTTCAACTGACAAAAAGAAAGCATTGTAAATTGCATGCTTACAAAACCATTTAGCTGGAGCAATGGATAAGGTCAATACCTCTATCTGTAACATAGCATCATTAAGGTGGTAATAAGACGATGACTGGTCAAAGGATGGACACTGTGCAAGTAATGATCCGGCAGCAACTCCTGGCTCAAAAAATTCCCTGAGAACTAAACCAGAATCATCAACACAATGAGAATTCCTCATAGAAGATGCTTCCAATAGAGTAATTTCAATGCCCTGACCAAGATCAGAACTTGATAAATTAACATGACAAGCTCCAGCAGGTGTGCATCTCTCTGAAACAAGCCCTAATCCAGATTCTTTCCCATTCATTTCTGAAAAATCAGAATGAGGTACATCGTTGCAACCACCAGAAGAAACTTCCCGAGAACAATTTTGAAGTAGCTCCGAAATTAGCCTCTGGATAAGAGTACGCTTGAGAGAAGCCTCAGCAGGAGGAAACCAGTCCCCATTAAGCTGTTCGTTGAAAGAAAAATCAAGAAAAGGAAAGTAACTGTGAATGACTAAACATATGAAAGGCTGAAAAAACAAATGATCAATTACGGTATCAATATTCAAGTAAAACAGTCTGTCTAAAATAAAAACGTTCAGGTCTTCAGGGTGCTTTGCTACATAAATTAACAAAAAAGGGTTATTTATCAGCATAGTTCACGCTTAGGGGCAATATAACTCCTCCCATGTATTGCCAGGATTTCCATCCAATATCTTGCAGAATTCAATGCAACTTTCTACCATGGTCAGACCCTTGGCTTTGGAAGAATAGAAACGCAATATCTTTCAGAGAAACATCTGATGGTATGGACTTACAAACTTATTGAACTCATTTATTCTGAATGGGCTAAAATTCAAAGGGGCCTCTACCAAAAACAGCTCCAGATAGTGAAGCAGGAACAGGCCGCAATCAAATGAATTTTCTTGCTGTGGCAGCTGATATGAACATGAACAAAATGTAAGAACAATCACACACAAACCCAACCAGATCATAAAAGCATGCGTCAGACAAACATACAGGCTGAAGCTTATAGCATAAATATGCGGCAAATTACTGCACAAATGCACACTATCTTATCACAAAGAGCAATACAAAATTGTCTTTTCTTCAATGAATTTTTAAGCATCATAGTAATATTATATCGTTAGGCAACAACTTTCAATGAGATCTGATTTACTGGAAAATGATGAGCAAGTAAACAGATCCCAAAATATTTTGCAGTCTGATATTTTCATTTATAGATGGATTGTGGATTCTAAACACACAACATGCCACCTTATATAATGCTAGAAAAGAACTTCAGCTCAATGAAACTTAATCCATGAAAATACTTTCCTCCATTTACTAGATATCATATCCCATTTAAGAGAGCACATACAGTTCCATAAGCTTAAAGTGTTGGTCATCTGATTTAGCTATTTATACTAAAGGTAGATCATGATCTATAATGTATGTGCAACAAGGACATGTGAAATAAACCCCCTTCACATTTCCCTTCTCTATATGCCCAGATAACTAAAGATAGCTTCTATTGGAACTGTTCTGCAGTGATACATTCTGAAGTAGTTAAATTTATTAACCAAGACTAAGCAAATACCTCAAGAGGGACAAACCGCAAATTCAAGAATTGTGAAGACACATCTTCTGATGTGTCCTTCTGCCTCTGTTTCCACTCTTCCCATAAATAACTGTCATTTCAGTGAATGAAATGAACATATAAATAACAAGAGTTTCTTTCAGAAAATTATACAATAAAATGAAGGTCACCAAGGAAAAGGACAACAAAGAACGAATGAGTGAGAGAGAGAGAGGTGCCATAAAACTTGTATAGTTATAAATGAGCAAGATGACATTTGAAAAAAAAAAATACCATGGCAACATGATGGTTTATCCATGTGTGACCGACAAATTGACAATTGGGAATTTGCATGACAAATTGAAGCAACATGTCACCTTCAGTGTGATGGGGAGTGAAAATGGACAACAACGGGAATTTGGGAATTACTATTTGATTATTAGAAAATTCAGTATAGTATGACAACTCTATTTTTTTAGCAGTCATGCTATATTGAAATTCAAAAATAATCAAATAATAATTCCCATTGTTGTTCCTCTTCATTTCCCACCAATGTGTCCAGAAATATGCACGTGCAAATATGTTGTCAAACAAAAAGGTACAAACAAGTACAAAAAGTAATACCTTTGAACTAGATTTTTGAGACCTGCATGAGTTCCTTTGATAGAATCCATGTGCAAAATACATGGTACTTTGACAGTTTTTGCTGTTTCTTCATCTGAAATTTGATGCAAACATATAAACACAAGGCTGATCACCACACAACATCAAGCATTCCACCAAGAACTTACCTTTCACACCAGCTACTTCACCAGGATGGCATATGACTAATAAACTCCAGTGAAGACTGTAATTAAAACATGCATACAAATTACACAAGCAAATGAATGAAATCACATTGTAAAAGAAAGGTGTTATTTTAACTATTTTCTTACTTGAAATTTACAGGGATGAAAATGTAGTCTTTTCCAAATAAGTCCACTTTTCTGGTCCATTTATGAACACGTAAAAAAGCAGCTCTGCCATCTTTCACACTGGATGGATCTTTGTCAAGATCAGCAAGCTTCCTAAAGAAAAAGCTATTGAAAAAATGGTATCTGTGCTTTTCCTCAGGTGGAATCTGATTCTTTAAATACCTGCGAACCGATAAAAAAATATTCAGAAAAAAAACCCCATTATTGTAAGCCATAGCAAATTCTAACAAATGTGGGAGTATGAAATAGTACTAGAGATGCATATAATAATAATAATAATAATAAAAATAAAAAAAGCATGTAAGAACTTGATCCTCGTTTCTTTTCAAAACTATCTCACTGGAACAAGTTACGTGACACAACCTTTACATCACAAGGACTAGAAATGGACTGGTTGCAACTAAAAGAAATCATTGCATAACATAGACTTACTTAATGTAAAAATCAATAATTGTATCATTGACGAAAGTCTCTGGTTGTAATAGATCAACATCTCTCTTGCCGATGGAAACTGCATCTGAATCCCCTTTTGGGTAGATAACATCTTCGAACTCCACATCAAAACTGTGTAAGTACCAAGATTATTCAATAACTTACTATAACAACTACAGCATGTGTTTGTACTAACAGCAAAAGATTTACATATCCCACTGGTGCAAAGGAGGCAAAGAACATCTCTCAGAGGATTAGAAAACAATGAGTATGCACACAGTGCACAAGCACACAAATAAAAACTAATATTATTGGTTTCAAAATAAAAGTCCAGAACCTTCATGTAAAAGCACTAACTACAATGCAGATGAAACTCAGTTGAAAACACTGTCAAGTTTTTCTTACACAGTTTTCATATTAACATATATCTCAAAAGCACACTTCATATGGAGGTTAATGGGAGAGCTTGCATTTAAATCTTCTGGGACAATAATAAATGTTTTCATGGTGGAAAAGAAGAAAGAACACTTGAGCCCAAGAGTCACTCACCTACTGCTTTAATGACCAACACTAATATGTTTATCAGCAATAGATAAAAAAAAAACTGTCCCACAAAACCAAAAATGAATTTATTTTGACTGAATCTTAATATTGTAGGAAAGATCAAGAACTATGATACTTAATTTTCTTTTATAAACAATAAAAACAACCCCAGGATATAATTGATATTAACTTGCATAATTTTAATGCAGTTTGATCCATAAGTGAATATAGACATGAAACCACAACAGAATCTGTAACCAAGGGGGCTATTACTTACCTTGGGAAATAATGCCTCTGTTGAAGGAAGTCCACTCCATCCAATGCAATATCCGTACTGAAAGCAAGTGAAGAAAAGAAAAGGCAAGAAAAGTTCAATGATAAAATGACAGGGCAGCAAAAACAAATCTTTCTATCCTTGAGCTTAGTAATTTTAGTATACCAACAGGATGGATAAGTACTCAATTGTGTCCAAGCAACAAGCAAGTTTTTAGCCAGTATCAACTGGCACTACATGGAAAGCAAAGGAAGTTATTTAATGAGTAAAATAGTACCTTCATTGGAGGCACTGGCAAAAGCCTCCAAGAGCAATTTAAGCATGAAGCACAATAAATTAAATGAAAGCTAAATTGCAACAAATAACATCATATGGCAGCAATTCAGTGAACTTACTCATGCATAACGCTCAGTAGAGCCGAGTACTTCATGTTTAAAGATGTAATCTCTTCCCATTTCCTAGACCAATTTGGCTCAACAATTGTGACCTCCAACTCCTCCACACCTACACCGACAAACAAAATTAGCAAATTATGAGACTTGGCATCCATATAACAAAAACAGAGGCACCTTCCAGAAACCAACCAGATTAAATATTGAAGTTAATACAATATTTTCTTCAGCAGAAAATGACATATTAACAAACTCAGCATCACTAATCTCAATAGAGCACGGAACTTTACTTGTGCATGATATAATCATACAAAAAAAAAATTGCTACTCATCAGATCAATGAGCTCAATATTGAGGCAAATCCACTGTACATGTATCACCAATTTCACAAATTTGCAATATTGCGTTCATATGTAGTTTCTACAATGCTAGAATAGCAATTAGCTGGGGAACTTTAAAATACTCCTGGCTGCTCATGTGAATTGCCTCAATATTGAGCTCATAAATATGTTCAGACTGTTATATAAAATTCAAAAACGCATGAAAACAAAATATGAAGCACCAAACCACTACAAGGCTACTAACCTGACATGCCACGTGCGGTATCAGCTTGTACTGCATCCTTTGAAAGTATGTGAAGCTTAATTGTTACAGTTCCAAACTGCACACATAATAAATACAACTTACTAGGTATGCTAAAATAGCACAAGTTATATTCCAATAAGGTAGCTAAAACTTACCCTTTGAAGATTCTGAGACTCAATAGAAACAATGTCGTCAATTCCCGCTTCGAAGCTAAAGGTTCCTTCATCTCCATGTTCAGTTGCACTGTTTATTTTAACACCACCATAAGAGAACGTCACCAAACACCCAGAACAATATTTTCCCCGGTATACAGCATAATCAACAACAAGATTAATTCCCCCCTGCAATTCACACAAAAAACACGTAATTAGTAATCTTGAAAATTCTTTTTAAAAAATGTACACAACTGAACTAGAACCCATCTTGCTCATTGAGCAGCATACATAAAATGAGTGGGGGGGGGGGGGGATATCCCCACAAAGCCAAATATGAAATGGATTGATTTTAAAACATGAAGCACATGTATGAGGTTCAATAGTAACTGGTTAGTCATTTTTACAAAATGCAATTAGCATAGCTTAACAAGTAGAAGAGGAATCAAAACCTGGATACAGTACCAAAATGGTGGAATAGCCACAGAAAAAGCTTTGTAATTTCAACCAATAGCAGCTAAACGAATTAGCCTTCAGTGTCCAAGACACTCAAACAACAAATAACACTCAAATAGGAGTCTTGGTATGAGGTTGGAGAGCATATAAGCTAATTCAAGAAAATAACACAGGAACAACAACCTAGACAGCTGTTTAAGAGAAGACTAAAATCACAAAACCTACAATTGCTAAGTGACTGAAGTCACTGAACACCTTAAAGCAGGTATGATACAGGATATCAAATACAGGATAAACTTAATAGAAACCTGTCTCATTTCTGATTCAATATAAACTTAATTAAGTCATGACAGAAAATCTTGTACCAATTCTGAGTAGCTGAAACAATTGGTTGGTGTGGGGCCATTTAAAATAACTGTAATCATGTAGAAAACCACAGTAAGTTAAAAAAGAAAAGAAAAAGAAAAAGAAAACCCCCAGAGATAACACAATATCAAGTAATTGATATCATGAGAAAATACCGCTAGCCTCTGTAATATCAGGAGTGGGGCTTGATGGAGAACAATCCTCCACGTGGTCATCAACATCTAATTTCCCATCAACAGCCTCACTCTGTAGAATTTCCAAACAAAGCAAAGCAAGACTTCATAATCAATTTCATGATTGAAAACATAACCCGGCAGACACAGGGGAAGTCAACATACACTGGACCGTGGAGAGTCTCTGAAACCACGGTTTAACTGGCTTTCCCCGGGCAAAGGTGCTTCATGGCATGGAATTATTGTCTCATGTTCACTGAAAAGCCTTTTCGACTCAAAATCATCCACCCGAAAACAAAAGCCTTGATCATGACTTAAAGAAGTGAATTGGGATACATCAACGGAACCAGAATTTCCTTCATCAGTGATTAAGTCGTCTCTGAAAGTTCCGGGCTGAATACATGCATCAGCATGATCACAGCCAGTAGTATCAACATCTACACAAACTAAACTGCCGGATTCATTTTCAGGAACATCAAATTCCTGGGCAACTGGAACACACAGTTAACAAAAATCAGTAATATCAAACCTAAAACTAATCTCCCAAGACTATAAGCACGCACAAATTCTACTTTTACTTCAATCAGAAAAACAAAAACCTCCCTAAATAATTCGAACTCCCACTATACAATATCAGTACCACGGCAAACTAATTCCTTCTTCAATTACATGATTTTTACTATAATTTTCCATTAAAAGGAAATAAAAAGTGAATGTAAGTACCGCATTCGAGAAACTGATACTTGGAAATGAAGGGATTGTCGAGACTAGGGTTTTTGAACTTGCCTATGACTTTATCAGCTGCTAATTCAGCTATCTCGTTTTCTTCTTTGAAGTCGAAGACTTCGAGTCCGTTCTTCATCGTCGCTACCGAGAGAGATCGCTATCAAAAGCGAGCGAGTCAATAAAGGAGTCGGCTAATCTGAGAGGTTTTTCCGAGACCCAGACGTTCTCGAGGCGTTAGTACGGATTTTTAATTTATTGTATCGAAGAGAGACCTAAGTTTTGCAAAGATAAATTATACGCCAATTGGGAACGGCAACAGGCTAGCTAGGAGAAAATATTAAATGTTATTTGTTAGAGTTCGGATCTCCAACTAAGCGAATGAAAACCACGCGTTAATCTGTGGTAGTTCTGTTTTCGTTGGGATCTGATGTCTGAATCCTGATGGCAAAGGGGTCTTTCCACGCTACTAATAGAGCGTGCTGTTTGAGTGTTGTGTTAGGAAAGTGACAAAATGATTTTCTGCTCAAAGAAGTAAAAATTGTTTGATGTATTGAGTCAGTTCGACTCTAAAATCTTTTTTTATATATAAATATTAATTTTCATGCATCTTAATTAATTCAATAAATTTTTAAATTAACAACTATGTGATTATTTAATAATTATCATATTAGTAATTATAGAGCTTGAAATTGTGATAACATGGAAAATAAATTTCTTAGTCTCAAGCTCATACCATTGAGCTGTTAGAGAATAATATAAATCATATTTTGGGGTCTCACTTAAAATTTAAGCTTTTATGTGAGATGGTTTTTTAATATAGTATCAGAACCTTATTAACTCAACAGTCACAAGTTCAAATCTCATCATCCTCATTCTATTTGATAAAAATCAAGCATAAAGTAGTGTGGGCTTGTGTATAAGTTTCAAACTCAAAAGACTTTCACTTGAGAGGATGTGTTAGAGAATGATATAAATCATATTTTGGGACCTCACTTAAAACTTAAATTTTTAGGTGATATGGTTAACATGAGTTACCTAATAGATAATTAAGTCATAAAGATTTTGATTGTGTAAGTTGATTGTTTAATGTTTCAAATATTCAAATCATATGTCAAAAATTGTTTGATGTCTTTTATAATCTGGTGGCCGAAAAAAAAATTAGATGACGCGGGTTATAAAATTTACGATAGGATAGTTCAATATTTGTTTTTCCATTTTGATTGTGTTTTTTAAAATATCTAGGAAGTGATTTAAGTTGAAAGATTGATTTATTTATATGATAATAGGGATGTTTACTTGGTGAAAAAAAAATTAAAACAAAAAACCATAGACCAAAATTTCAACTACCTTTCTAGTGGTTGAAAACTACATAAAACAAATTGTAATTTTTAGTTTTTGAAAATAAATAAATGTTAAAATAATATAAATGATATTTTGGGACTTCACCTAGTAACTTAACTATTTAGGTGAGATAGTTCCTTGATATGGTGTCAAACTTGTTGACCCAGTGGTCATGAATTTGAATCTTATTTCTCTCATTTTATTTGATAAAAAAATAGCCACAAGGTAGTATGGATCTGTGTGTAAGTTTCAAGCTCAAAGAGTTTTTGCCTAAAGATGGTGTTAAAAAATAATATAAAGTATATCATAGATATATTTTATTTATGATATTTTAGGACTTCACCTAGTAACTTAACCATTTATGTGAGATAGTTCCTTGACATGGTGTCAGACTTGTTGACCTAGTGGTCATGAATTTGAATCTTATCTCTCTCATTATATTTGATAAAAAAATAGCCACAAGGTAGTATGGATCTGTGTGTAAGCTTCAAGCCCAAAGAGTTTTTGCTTGAAGAGGGTGTTAAAATATAATATAAAGTATATCATAAAGTCCCACCCAATCGTCTAAACTTTTGAGTGAAATGATTCATTAATAATAAATAATACATTTTTTTTCTCAACCAACAAACCATCGTGCTTTTCTTTAAAGGCATGTTGGGTCATCCAAACCCATATGTATGACCTCTATAAATACAAATGTTCTTTGCATGTAAATAAATCATTGCTCTAAACCTTGCCCTAGATCAATTAAATGACCTTTTGAGTGAGATAATAATAGTTTTGTTTATTACAAGCAATAAAATGACCCAACTAATTTTGTCCTTGAAAATGATGTCGAATTAGATAATAGTTATGTGGTGCCATATAATCGAGAACTTCTTCCTAAATACTAAGCACATATCAAAGTTAAAATGTACTGACAATCAATGTTTATCAAATAGTTATTTAGATATGTTAGTAAAGATTTGATAGATGTTAAGTGACTCTATAAAATGATAAATATAATGAAACTAAATGTACCTTAATTGAATATATATATATATATATATATATATATATATATATATTACCTCACCATCACAACACTATATTGTTTTTTATTCCATCAATTATTTTCAATCCATGCTTAAAAAACCTTATATTGAGAAAATAATTCTTACATGTTGATTTAAAAGAAATACAATCAATTTAAATGCTCAAAATCTTTATTATTCTCAATTCTTTTCTAGAATGTTTAGGACCACAATGAAAAAATGGATACAATAATTAAATGGTAGAAATGGTGGTTGAACTGCACAAGCTCACCTTGTTGTAGGGAATTTATATTTTATAAGAATATTACTTAACCATGTTAAAAGGGCTACCAATCATTATGACTTAAGTAATGTGAATGAAAATGTTCACCCTACATTTTAATTGCCTTGAAAATCACCTAGCTTTTAGGTGATGATACATAATAGGTTAAAGCAATTGACAAGGTCATTTCTAATTTCATCATCTCAATTAAAAAATTATTTTTTTTACAAATATTGTTATTTGTTATGAGATTGTAGATATTTGATATTTCTTTTTTAGCATTTTTCGGGAATTAATGGCTGGTGATATTTTTGCCAAACTTGAAACCTCTTTTACAATGTCGGGGCAATGGTTATCAAATGATGGGTTATAAATTACTTTATCCAATCATGTTTAAAGTTTTAATACATGTTTGTTTAAAGTTTTAATACATGTTTTTACTATGTATACCTCTTTGACAATATATACATAAATTACTTTATCCAATCATGTTTAAAGTTTTAATACATGTTTGTTTATAGTTTTAATACATGTTTGTACTATGTATACCTCTTTGACAATATATACATATACATATATTGTCTACATTAGCCCATCACTTTTTTCTTATATATAAAACAACCCGTTGAAATCAAATTAATTAAAATGCATATATATCAATATCAAATTAACTTGTTAAACAAGGCACATAGATGAGTGGTTATATTGGTATTAACATACCATAACACCATTTAGCACGCTCCATGATAATAAAAAATCACGTCAACAATAAAACAATAAATAAATAAATCAGGCTTGATATAGAGCCTATTTTCCAGCATTATTAGGCGTAGTCTCGAATCGATCTTCACCCCTATTTGGATTGATGTAGAAACCACTAAGAAATTGTAATTAAACTTGTTTTTTTATTTAAATTAATTTTTTTAATATTTTACTTTTATGTGTTAACATATAAAACAAGTTTTAAAGAGATTAAAAAATATTATTATAATACATTTCTAAACAATGTTTACCTAGAAATATTATCCCAGGGTCGGGTTTTTTTGGCCCTGAATGTCATCACAACATTTAAAGGTTCTCCCGCCTTTCGGTTCTCGATCAATGCACAGTGTATTTATTCAGGACCACGTTGAGTTCCCGGGAACATATTCTCGGTTTTAGATTTCATACACATCACAAATAGAGTAGAGCATGATACAGTAGTTCTTCAGGTGAAGAAAGCGAATCCAGAACATTTACCAATACGCTTCATTGTCACATCAACTCATACATATATATATAAATACCGGTATCTCCCGGGATAAGTCGATCTTCAAGCGACAGAATCTTTGTTCCTCGCAAGATTCTACTGGATCAGTTCATTTTCCTCCAGCTTTCAGCATCAGATGGCCAGCCTGAAAGCAGTTTTTTGAGCAATTACTCAATTTAGAACACATAACACACTATCTAGTTGCCTCATACTGACGTTATAGTACATTTATATGGAGAAAATCTATACGAGTGTGATTTAAGAATTCATTTCATGGATCCTTGAAAGTCTAACAGAAGAGAAAGAACATGGGAAGAGAAAAGGGGAAGAAAATTGCATGCAATTTAATCAATATATTATTGATAATTTAGTTCACCCTAATTTGAGAGAGGTATCGGAGCTATCATCCTCCACGGGAGGGCCACTGCTGCAGCTGCAAACATTGGCAGTAGACTCCGATGACATCCCTTCCTCCTGCACTGCCGTGTCTAGATCCACTAGGGCAGGTTCTTTCCCCTTGGAAATGGCTGCGATCTGTATTCCAATCCAAACTCGCTTTATCTCACCATTTTAGTCTTGACAGAAAATAGATTATAATATTCAAGTCCTTACAAATAAAAACTTTGATGCATGTTCTTACCTTTTGTTTTAATTGCTTATTCTCTTCCAAAAGCTGTACTCCCTGCATTATTGGAATAGACGAAGAAATCAACGAATTGATGCCATTGACTTTGCTTATCCTTACAATGATTCAAGTATGAAAACAAGACTAATGATTTATAGTGACCCCTCTACAGATTTTATTTATTTATTATTATTATTATTATCAGCTAAGAACAGACTTTTGCACAGTTCCATCCATGCAAGGACATCTCTTGAGGAAGTCATGACCAGCAGGTCTCGCATGCTACCATGAAATCTGTAACATTCTAACCTTCCTTTCAAGGGTCGATATCTCATTCATAACTCGTTCTCCCTGAAAAAAATGATAATAAAAAAAAAGTTATTGCAAAATAAGCATCTCTATACATGGTTATGTTAGGTACTAAACGGAGACCAACCTTGGTTTCAAGCACACGGCTAAGTCCTACTTCAAGCATCTTTTCCATTTGCTGCAACTCTTCTATATTTAGTCCTTGGAGATCTTCTCCTCTCATCCGCCTGCCATCAATTGAAGGGATACATCCCATTAGAACTGCAGTCATAGAGCAGCTAACACCATTTCAAGCTCCTTGCTAGAGCTTACCTTAGTTGATGGGTCTTCTCAGAAATTTCCTTGCTCAATCGCATGTGATTGCTGTTTTCTAGCTATAAAATAGCCAAAAATGATATTGCAGGTTTTGGCAGATATATATAACCTTCAGAACTTGAAAAACACCTTGACAATGCACTTAAATTGAATAAACTGGAAACACATTTTCCATACTGTCGAGGTGCTAATCATTACGCAAAACTTATATATATATAGCAAACGAATTACCTGCAACTCAAGAGACGGCTGATTTATTTTGTCGAGGTTATTGGAGTGCAGGTTATATCTTGCAAGCACATCCTTCATGCTACACATATATGATACAGTCAGTACATCATATTGTAAGCTTGCGACATAGAAAATGAACGATAGGGATCATCGCCTCACAAGATTTTTGTTTTTTCCTTTTCTTTATTTTTTTTGATAAATTAGATATTCATCGAAGCATCTTAATGACTAAAAGTTATCCACCGAGACGAGAGCTATCTAAATGCGGCTACGCCACAATAGACACAGGAAAAAAAAACTAGCATCATAGAAGGTCCAAGCCCAAAATTCAACTGCATCATCAGATCGAGTATACATAGCTGCTTCAGTTGCAAAACTAGGGACAAGGCAAAACCAGATGCCATCCTTAACGCAGTAGGCATGGGGGGCATTATGAATATGGTTGATAAAAACTGTTCGGTTAGTCTTGAAAAAATATCGAACCCGTCAATTCTACTCACAGAAACCGAATTATACCTGGTATATTTCTTCTCTTGCTAACTGAATTTCACAACGTTTACAAACAAGGATGATTTCAGCTAAAATCGCAAGCCTGCTGCAGATCATTAATGGGAGTTTCGACAGCTCTAGGTTCGGTTCAAGCCCCCCAAGGCCTAAACTCCATGAAATATCATTTTCTTCTATGGTGAAATATCTTCTTACTTGCAGTAACAATTAAAACAGATATAACTTGAAACTTTTTTGGTTCAAGTAATTAAAAAAAACAGTCCTAAAAAACATATTTATATCAGGTCATGGATTAAAAAAAAATCCATCTAGTTACGCTTCAAGAAACTGAATATGATGGACATAAAACATTATAGATTTGATGGCGAGTGGCAATCCTCAAATCTAAATATTGTCATTTGATGTTACATTAGTTCTCTGCAGCATTATAGAGGTAACAAAAGGTGGTGAAAAAAATTGAATATGCAAATTTCTCTGCAGCATTTACTTCCAAATACATATAAAGCATATTGGTAAGGGTCCTAGTTTCCTGTATGAAGACGAACATATCCAGGTTCATGATAGATACAACATCAATATACGCTGGTTGGATAAATGGCTAGAAAATGGATAACTTGAGAAACAATTTCCTCGGTTATTCACACTCACAACTAGAGGTATCATTGCAGAAATGGGATACACTTATAATGATTCTTGGATTTGGAACCTTAATTGGAAAAAAATCTCTACGAGAAGAGCTTGACCAACTCCACTGCCTAACAAATCAAATCCAAAGCTGCAAATTTAATGTTGAAGTAGAGGACTCCAAAAGGAACGATCATTACTTCGTCAAATCTTGCCATAATCTTATTGACAGAAAAAATTATCCAGGAAACTCAACCTTCTCACCTAACCTGCTATGGAAAGGATTAACTCCATCAAAAAATTGAAATATTCTAATGGTTACTTCTTCAAGGGAGAGTTAAAACAATGGAGTTTTTGGCTCAAAGAAACATAATTCCTTTGATGATTCAGTACCCCATCCTTTCCTCCACTACTCCTATGTATGGAGATGCTGGTGCAAATTTATAAAATGGGTGAATTTTTAGTGGTGTATGCCGAGTACTATTGCAGACTTGCTTCTTGAGTGGAAATATTTGTTCAAAAGGCAAATTCAAACGCAAAGCCATTTTAAGCTTGGCTTTTGAAGTATTCTGGGGCATTTAGTTAGATGGAAACAAGAGGATGTTCTTAGGAGATTCTAGTGATTGTCTTTGAGGTAGTTCTTCATCACCTGACACTCTGACTGAAAATATTCAAAGGAAACTTCCATCACACAGGAATGGACTTGCTCAGAAGCTCAGCTGGAATTCTCCTCTAGTCAAATCAACAAGTCATTCAAGTTCTGTTCATTATATGCTAGTTGGTATATATAGCTCAATCTGTTTTTGTTTTGAATCCCTGTATTCTTTTTTCGCTTCCTAGTTTGGCCAATAAAATTATTTTTATGGCACTAGCAAATATTAACAATATCTTCTCGTCTATTATAAGAAAAAAAGGAGAT
The DNA here is from genome assembly GCA_009078335.1 of Salix brachista. Lineage (NCBI taxonomy): Eukaryota > Viridiplantae > Streptophyta > Magnoliopsida > Malpighiales > Salicaceae > Salix > Salix brachista. The sequence continues at coordinate 6,980,064 of CM018573.1, read as the reverse complement.
TTGAGTACAAATGAATCACAAACGCGCTGGGGGGGGGGGGGATTCAAGAGTGCAGACAACATCCATGAGTGAGACTTGCACCGTTGATTACTCCCACTCTCAAAATCATCACCGGGGGAAATTACGAGTTTCAAGAAAACATTCACAAAAATCTAAGACTGGTTATGATAGCAAAAGAGGTATTCTCAAACCAGTTTACACGTCAACTGAATCTGAAACCAAGTCATCATTTTGAATGATCTTAAAAAAAAAATCCCATCAATCTGGTGCATTCAAAAGAATTCAATACTGGATTGGGTATGCAAACCTCCAGTCCCTTCCTTTTCTTTAGGTATATATCCCAATCAAAATTAGAGTGTTAGTTCCCCTCCTTTTCAGCCATCTACCTCAAACCCTAAACCAAAACAATATCTGATAGGTCTCACGTGAATATATACCATTGTATAACTAATATATAATTTAAGAGGTCCATCTTATCAAAACGTAAGCATCTAATTTAGAATCTGACAAAGGCCTTAAATGCTACTATACCTTCTCAGACACAAGCAACAGTTGTGTTGTTTCGATCTGGCTAGTGAAATGCTATAGAGGTAGTAAATGATATTTTTAGGATGCAGCATACATATTTTCTAATAAATAAATCCTAATTTTAAATATATAATTAAAAACCAATAAACTTTCTCACAATTTGGTGATGCAATGGCACCCTTAATCCCATACCTAATTAGAATCTAAAATAATAATATAGTTATGAGGATTTTGATATTTAGATTTACTAGTGGGGATATCACATACTTCAGAAGTGATTCGCATCATTCCCTTGACGAGATGAATGAAGTTCTAATAATATATAACATAAATTTTAGTAATCTGTATCTACTATCAATAGAAAATTACAAGTTGTATTTTTCAAATTCACATTAAAATAAAGATCTTGTAAGTAAGCATCTTCATGCGATAATGCGACCGACTCTTTGTTTGATCTTGTTCGGTTTTTATAAGCTAGACAATTGTTAGTACTAAACATACATGTGCTACAATCATATTGATAAGGGTTTATGAATATTTTATTCAAGTTATTGTTCAAGTAGTATTAAGTTCAGAAGCAAACAACAAATGTTAGTTTTATGTTCCATGTGATATTTTGAAAGCATAATAACCAATAAAAATATAAATAGTTTTTCTTATCGATTAGGCTAGACATGAGTGGATATGAAAAAAGGAAGCATTAATATACATATAATCTTTTCTTGTTATTTAATCAAAGCATCCTAACTAATAAAAGAAAAAGACAAATATATATATATAGTTTCTCAAATAGAAAAATAAAAAAGAAAGAAAGACAACTATATTTGAAGGGGTTTTTTGGTGAAACAAACGAACTTTCTATATATAAACTAACAAGACCATAATTATTTGAAGAACTAATGAATAAATCAAATCATATAAAACAAAAATCAATATTTAATTAACTGTGGTAATACATCTCGCTTTTAAAAGAAACATGTCATCCCATGTTTCTAAAGGTTGAAACATTTGAATGACAAGTACTTTAAAAAGTTGAAAAAAAACAAATAAAAGCTTCATTTTATCAAACACCAGTGTAATGCTAAGTTTGTTTTTTTACCAAACAATAATGTTGTGCTGAAAATTGAAACACACATGATGTGCCCGTTTGGCACGGCGTTTCAACCGTCGTGCCGCAGAAATTCATTTTTTTTTTTCATTTTAAATGAATATGTTTTGGTGTTTTTAAATCATTTTGATGTGCTTATGTCAAAAGTAATTTTTAAAAAATAAAAAAAATAATTTTGATGTATTTCGACACGAAAAGCACTTTGAAAAGCTACCGCAACCGCCCACCCAAACAAACAGACCCGATATGTCGTGAATTTTAGCAAGGTCATAAGACATCCAAAATGGAACTAATTGTTATGTCATTTATTATTATTATTATTATTATTATTATTACTCCTTAAAACTATTTTATTGTTCATACACAAAAAGAAAAAATGCTTGACAACTTATTATATCAAAGAACATCATGACTTCCAATCATGACATCACATTCATATAGTTTGGTTAGTAGTAATACTTAAAAGTTTTAGCAGTGATTGCATCTCAATATTTCATTAAAATTGTTTTCATTGTTCTTTCCATAGGTATAGGACACTAGGGATAAACAATTCTCTTGTTTTCATTGTTCTCAATATAATTGTTAATAATTAAACCATTATTAATATTATATACCGTATTTTGTAGTCAAAAGCTCACTTTATAATCTATATTTATATAATTTTTTCTATTCAAATAATCAGAAATATGTTTGCCTGCATCTCAATAGCCACCCTTATGAGATTCAGCTTTTCATGTATCATAATATTTTGCTGCAAGAGTGCTTGCTCATGGATATCAACTATACTCTCTGTCATTTTTCCCAAGGCATCTATTTCAAAGCTTGGCATTTTATTACTTTAAGCTAGGGTTATTGGAGCACCTTTCGTTTATAAATTTGCAAAACAAAGGCTTCACGGACGGGGAAGATAGACCAGACCAGCTCCCTTCTATCCAGTTTATGGGGCCATTGTGATTTTAATTTTTCTTTCCCGAGAAAAAACAGCCATTACTTTCCATTTCCACTGGAAAATTTGCAGACAAAAAAGATACCAAGACCATACTTACACTATGTTATTTCAGCAACTTAAAAAGCTCTTAAGACAATTGGCACTCAACTAACGTCCACAGTAACCTCGGAATATGCCATGGATGCTCACTGAATCACAAATTGACCTTTGAAGTTGGTTCTTATCGGGGAGGCCTGAGACGACAATCCAGTCTAGACATGATTGGCTGGCTAGTATTCAGCAACCTCCACATGAATCATCTGGCCTCAAATCAATCTCATACATCCCCCGGGAGCAGATTATAAGAAAGAATGTGCAGGTAGAAAATAAGTGTTTTTTATAACCTTGATTTACCAAAAGTTCTAAGAAATCAGTGTCTTGATAAAAGAGAAATATTTTGTAATGAAGTGATGAATACATGCAAGCATGCATTTTATTTGATTTTAGCTTGTTAACAATTTGACATTTATATCATAATATTTTAATAACATTACTTAATAAAATATAAATAAATAAACTGATTTTTTTTTTGCTTTTTTGTAATGAATCAGTTAAGAGAGAACGAGAATTACAAGACAAAAAAGAAAAGAAGGGGCAAGCTGTGTTCTACGTGTGGCTAGTCTGAGTAGAAAGTCACGCACACTCCTAACCCCAACATCTCTTGGAATTCTATCAAATAGAGTCACCACACAAAAATCATAAACCAAAATCTTATTACTAAATATTTAATTTCCTAGACTCAATAGAAAATATAAAAACACCACCAAAAGAAAAATACTTTTCTAAATTAAATAAGAATAAAGATAGATAAGAAAATAAATATTTTGTTAACTAAGAACCCTCAAGAACCCATTCTCAAGATTAAATTGTTCTTTCCTCAATTTTGTTGATGTCCAATTAGGGCTCCTCCTCCTTTAGTTTCCTTGAGTTGAAAAGAACTTCTCACAATCAAATTATTGTTGTTTCAATTTCATTGATGTCCAATCAAGGCTATCAAATCCCTTTTCTTTCTTTGCTTCATGCGCATTATAGTTCTAGATTTCAACTTATGTTAAATCTCATATAAAATTCATCGGTTGACAAATTATTCTATTGGCTTCTAAATTAATGAATTAAAAACCTCAAACATGTTTCATCTATATTTTTGAATTTGTAAATAATCTTTCAATAAATTTACTTTTGTAAAAATGATAAACTTGTAATTAAAAAAATAAACAATGCTTGAATCAATAGCTTTATTTTATTAAATAACTTTTACATTCTCCTTACACTCAACCTCTAGTTTGTTAATGAGGAAACCATTGTTTATGTCACAATTAACATCATGATTATCATCAAAATAATTATAAATCCGTGGTTGTTTCTACTCTAGTCCACAAAAAAAATAGAAACATAAAAAAAAAATCAGCTTCATAATCCCAATCAAGAGGCATGTTTTCAAACTTAAACATGGATCCATGATCTTCTAGGTTACTCATCGCCACCAACTAAAGAGATAATTTTGTAGCATGTTTCTATCACCAATTTCTACACGTTTGTTTCCCAAGAGGAACCTTTCTCATCCCCTACACCTCTTGTTTAATGATCTTTTTAACTATGGTTATTCAACAACACATAACTAACCATCATGAATTATTGGGCTTTGATACCAACAAAACAAAGAAGACAACAACTAAAAAACAAAAGCAACACAAATTCTATCAAATATTGTCATCACCCAAGAACCCTAATTAAGAAAATTATTCCTAAATATTCTTTTTAAATAGTCTCTTGATATACAAGATAAACAATCTTATTTATATTATTCACAAGTCTATCTTGAAAAGAAAAAAAAATCTAGTTAATAATTATAGGAGCTATAGAGATTCCTAAACTAAATAGAGAAAATAAAATTATCAAGATTAACATTTGATTTTCAAAACTAAATAATAGAAATAAAAGCTATATAAATTTTTTATCTTTTAAGCTAAAAAATAAAAATAATCAAAAGAAAACAAATATTTTTCTCTAAAAATATAAAGAAACTTGTCCATTCTATCTCAACTATCTCCATCTCTTTAATAATAAGAAAATAACCAAACAACTATAATGAAAATACCTGTAGTTTACGTTTAGAGTATAATACAATAATGTTTTTCCAGCTTGGAACAATGTTGTAGAATCAAAGAAATCATGCAAGATGCATATAAAATTATGTGACGTTTATTTTTTTCACAAAGACCAATCACTCAACTATTTTCAATTTATATTTTACTAGCTATCGGTCATAACATAATTAGTTTGCACTATCACAACTTTTGTATAAATAGTTTGGTTGCAGATCATTTATCATTATTGAAACATAAATAAAGTCAAGATATGTCATAAGAAAGTATTTTCCAAAATCAGGTCATATATGAGCTTGTATTGCTTCAATCACGATAAAACACTCTTTGAAGATGAAAAGAAAACACACGCACACTGCAAATCTTAACAATCTTTGTTTCGCTCCATTAATGTAGTTCCTCAGATCTTATCAACTCAAGTATCCAAGAAACCCGGTACTTTTGCTCAAATATTTCTTTCCAACATTGTCTTCATGAATGCAGAGTTAAACCATAAAGTTTGTGAGCATCATTTTCATCACAATCAACCTATTACTCCTCTCCATGAGGATGTTATTTAAGAGTATGTGGACTTCTAACCTGAAAGTCTTGAGTTTGCTTTTTACGACAAGTAATTAAGTGAGAAATTAGGACAGAAAGAAAGCTTGCCCTCCTTATGTGATCCGAGACTCAAGAAACTCTCCAAAAAACTGCATGTTTTTAATTAAAGTAATTTTATTAAATAACAACTATTTGGACGAAATTAGCATTTGTATTTTGGTACAATCCATAATGTCTTTGTTAACAATGTTGTTATTATATAGTTATGCTAAAGGCCCTTTAATCATTAGTGACAGTCAGAGAAATTATAGATGATCCAAGATAAATTAAGCAATTAGCACACAAAAATATTAACAATTGATGAATTGACATGAAATAAAAAGTTTTGGGGAGATAGTATATATTTACCTTATTGCACATCTAAAGCACGACAAGGTAAAACTTAAATCACCTAGCTCAACCAGTTCCAAAAATAACAAGAAAATTCTTAAAACCACCCAAACCAAGGGCCTTGATGAGATTTTTGATATCTAAAAATTCAACGATCCACAATGCGACAAGATGGATACTATTGAAAAATGATTTTCAAAAAATCTTGTCAAAACTTGAGCGCAATTCAACAATTAGATAAAATATTATGATTCTCTTGAGTTGTTATTTTGACCTGGCTCAATCAAACCTCCATCATTTAACTATGACAGACTCACATCTAACTATTCAAAATCACATGTCATTACAAGCTAACTATATCATTGACATTGAAAAATAAACACAACTGTATGAACAATAATTTTTTGAGATTTTAATTAGAGTTTATTTTTTTAGTGTGCAAATTGGACGAAATGTATATTTTGACTTATGAAACATATTTGAAAGACATTCATAAAATTATGATTTTTGTGTGAAATGGTCGACCAATTAATACAACTAGATTCAACTGGCAAACCAGTTGACCTTATTACACTTCTAAATCGTGACATTTATTAAAAGTTGTTATTCTAAAGTGTGACAACTATCTTATCATACTTAAAAATAGCAACATTTAGTAAATTTCACGCTTTATTACCGTGCAAGGTAAAAATATGTTATTACACCGAATTTTTAAAAAAAAATACGCTAACTATTAAATAAAAAATCCAAATATTTTATGATAACAGCTCACCAGCCATTATCTCGCTTGGAACCAGTCCCTGCAAAATATCTTCCTCCGAAATTCTTGAAGCCTAGCTATGTTAGCCTAACTCTTAAATCCTATATATTTGTGGTTGTCACTTAATTAGCACTTAAATGTTGTTTGAAACTTATAATGACATCATTCAAAGGGAACTGCTATAAGATATCTAGAGAATTAGTCAGCTATATTTAGTCTAACTGGAAAGAAAGAAAAATAACTCCCATGTTAACCACAGATCACATTCAACAACAACCCACAAGATAATAATTGTTTGTTGTTGATGATTTTTTAGCATATGGGCTTATCATACGCAGCTGCTAATCTTCGAGAGAGAGAAAAGACTAGAGGCTTAGAGTTATATGGTTTTGAACCTTATCATCGTGCTACACACCTCCGAAACAAGAATAAGGCAGGGCAAGAAATTACTACAGCGACCCAGACCGCTGAACATAAACCCTGCTAGATTACATCAATGAAACTAAATCCTGAAAAGAAAAAGGAAAAAAACCCAACTCTGGAGAGATCGGATTTCATGTGGAAGAAAAGAATATCCCAAAAATGAAGTGTTTCTCGATTCTTCTTCTTCTTTTTCAAAGAGAAATGAAGTACAGAATTTGTGTTTAAACATGTAAAGTTGGATGTGCTTAATCGTTGAAGGGGGCAAGCTTACCTAATTACCAGTGATGTAAGAAACTATATGAAACTCACTGCAAGGGATCTTGGTTATTGGACTTTTAAAACTCCATAATATTAAGGAAATGGATATAAATTTATGTTCGGTGCCTCTAAAGATCATTCAGTCCTAAAACAAGAGCAGAAATCTAAAACTCCGTGACTCTATCTCTTTGATCTCTCTCTCACTCGCGCACACTCACTGGTGATTATACTCACAACAGCATATACAGACGCACAGTAAATAAGGGATAGAGTCCGCGAGGAGAGGTCATATATATATTTACGTTGATCGAATAAAAGAGATCTTCAGAATTAACGGTCAGAAAATGCAGTACCTGGAGCTGGAATACTCGAAGAGCTTGCCGGTAGCAGAGAAGATGATGACAGCTACCTCGGCATCACAAAGAACAGAAAGTTCTTCAGCTTTCTTGAAAAGTCCTCGCCTCCTCTTGGAGAAGGTCACTTGTCTTGCAGTCACGTTGTCAATCTTCTTGATCTTGATCTTCTCTCTAGCCATTATGCTTTCCCTTCAAAAGAAAAAACACACAGCGTTTACATTGTCCGTACAGACAAGAACGAACACATGAAATGACATGGAGACCGAGCTCAGAAAAGTGGGCTTTTGTTAATTCAAGACTGGAATTTAGCAGAAACCCTAGCATAAACACCCAGTTCAGATCCAAGCAGAAAACACCCCAAAAAAGTAGAGCACGCGCCAATATTGGCTCGTGAACATGCAAAAGAACTGGAGTAGGAGACATGAATTAACGAGCTTTCCCATGTTTACCTTATCAGGAGCTGGCTCGAGCTAGGTTTGATCAGAGGAATCACAAGCTTCCTGTTACCGAAAGTAAAACAAACACCAGAGAGAGAGGGAGGGGGGAGGAAGGGAAAACTTCGGGTGCTGTGTGTTCAAGAAAGGAAAGGCTGTCTTCCCTTTTATAGCGAAACAGGGATCCTCATTTTATTATCTGTGGTTTGTGACCTTTACTTTTAAGATAAAATACTCCTTGTACGAGGCAAAGTAAAAATAAGTTATAAATGTTTAGAGAATGATCGATTTTTCAAGAAAAGATGAACAGGAAGAGGAAAAAAACTCCTCCATCTATTATTCCCCAATTTCCATTTTTAAAAATTAAGGTATAAAATCTGGAAAATTCCTGTCTTGAATTTGTTTCTACGAACCTGGTAAACAAATTTTTTTATTCATAGTATAGTAATTTGAAGACTCGGACCACTTTAAAAATAGAAACAAGAAGACTGGGACTCTTTTTGGTAGGGTAATATAAAATCAGTTTTTTTTGTGGACAAATCTCATTCCGTACAAGTATGGCCAGACTGCAATCACATCAAGCTACTGTCATTAATTACCCTACCTTTTCCATTCATGTATTGTCAGATTTCTCTTATTTTATCGCGATAAATTGGACTAATTATCGATCAACAATTTTCTTCATTAATTCATAAGCATCCACTTTGAGGGGGTTTTTCTCTTTCCCTTGTAAGGTTTTAACTGTGGAGCCTGGTTCTAAACCAAGTAGTGCAGCACTGTTTGTCATTTCCATTTCAAAATTATTTTTAAAAAAAATATTTTTATTTTTTATTTTAAATTAAATTTTGTTCGTGATTTTATATTATTTTTATATACTGATATTAAAAAGATTTTTATAGAGAGTTTGTTTTATAGAAGGGTTGAAATTATTTTTAAAAATATTTTTAGTTTACAAATTTATTAAAATAATATTTTTTTATTTTTAAAAAATTATTTTTGATAATTGAAACATGAAAAAATCTAAGGACACCAAAAAAATCTAATTTAAAAAAAAATAAAGACACCAAAAAATATAATTTTAAATAAATAATAAAAATTCATTTTTTTCAGAAGTATTTTTAAAACATATTCTCCAACATGCAAATAGCTAACGGTAAAAAAAGATCAAACATTTCAGACTACATAGATATCATATTCTTAATAATTATATTTCCTTGTCTTGTTAAAGGTTTAAGTGTTTCGGTTGAATTTGAAGAAAGTTTTTAGCAAATGCGTCGAAGGCACGCGGGTGGGAGAATATGAGAATTGAAGTTTGTGTTTGTGATGAACCGAGTGTACAGTTAATTGACTGGAGGAGAGCTTGAAAGCTTGTATTAATTAAGAAATCCCACGGAGAAGGAAAATAATTTTTTTAAAAAAAAAATGACCCGAGTTTACTCAAATTAACATATTAAACACTATTATCGGGTCATAAAACTAAAATAAAATAAAATAAATCACAAAGTCCCAAGGTTAATCAACCAACTATTGAACAACAAAAAAAACTTTATTCATCTGGATCAATCCATGATAGCCCGTTTGGGACGCGTTTCAAATGTCGTTTCTAAAAAAATCATTTTTTTTTTCATTTTAAATGAATATGTTTTGGTGTTTTTAGATTATTTTGATGTGCTGATGTCAAAAATGATTTTTTAAAAATAAAAAAAATATTATTTTAATATATTTCATCATGAAAAACTACCGCAACCGCACTCCCAAACAGGTACAAAACCGATCATCTTTTAATTTATAATCTATGGTTGATAATTATCACTCGTTAGGCTGTGATAGACAACCGGTCACCCTTCAAATTTACCCACGAGTTGCTCCTCGATAAAAGAACCAGAAACTGACCCGTAGCTAGCCTGCTAGACAGGGAGTAGGAGCATCGGTGCATATTGCACGTTTCCCGTATGGGTTTTGCAGAATATTTTTAGACCACAAACTAGATTCCTCCGAATGTAAAGGTAGATGTTGGGCCACAAATGTAATATTCCGATGAAAACAAAAGAAAGTGACTGGAGACCGTGGGTAGTGGAGATATATCTGCAAATGAAAGATAACATTTTAAATAGTTGATAGAATAATATTTTAAGTTGTATGAATATGATTTTTCATGATGTATATTTTAATAAGAAAAAAGTTAATTGTATATATTTTATACATTATTATTTGTAAAAAGAAAAATTGATGTTATTTTTTTTATATTAAATTAAAAAAAATAGTGTTTTTAGACAATTTTCATATGCTAATGTCAAAAATATTTTTAAAAAAAATATATTATTTTGATATATTTATAAATAAAAAATATTTTAAAAAACAAAAAAACAACATTAATTACACACTATCAGACAAACAGGCACATGATAATAACATTTTTGAAAGAGAAAAGATATTTTGTCCAACACTACTCCTTAAAGCATGCAAAACAAGCCTTAAAGAACTAAAGCAATATTTATTTATTTTAGTTTTAGTTTTTTATTTAGTCCATCCAGGAGTTGCTCTAACAGTTTGTTTGGGGGGCCGGTTGCGGTTGCTTTTGAAAGTGCTTTTTGTTTAGAAATACATCAAAATGATATTTTTTTATTTTTTAAAAATCATTTTTGATATCAACACATCAAAATGATCTAAAAACACCAAAAAATTTTCATTTAAAATGAAAAAAAAAATTGAATTTTGGCCAAACACCGGTTTGACTGCAGTGCCAAACAAGCACTAATATTATCAGGAAGTCTCTCCCTTCATAAATTTTTGTCAATGAATAAACTATTAAACACACAAAAATAAAAATAAAAATTATATGGGTTTTGCACTCAATAACCGTTAAGGAGCCTACAAATAAAATAAACTTACCTCTCCGTTCAGATTATGCTGCATGACAAATCACATTATACCTTTACGGCGTAGATCACCATGAAATCATTTTTCGAAAATATATGGTTGATGTTATTTTTAAAGAGTTTCAGTTTATAAATATATTAAAATAATATTTTTTTATTTTTAAAAAATTATTTTTAAATCATTACATGAAAATAATCTAAAAATATCATTTTTTTAATTTGAAATAAAAAATAAAATAAAATTTTATTTTAAAAAAAAATTGCTTTTGAAACATAATGTGAAACAAGATGAAAACAGTATATCTATAAACACATGACCATCCAGTAATGAACAATGTTATGATTTTATCAGTCCTTTTTAAGTAGTTTTTTTATTTAATAATTGCATATTTGATGGATGTCTGGAATATAAAAAGTTTATTCGAAAAATTGTTTATCTCCCCATCATATAATCATATGTTTTATTCCATCATAAAGTACTTTTAAAAATACTTGACGTTATTCAGAATTTATTCTTTTAAGTTTAGAACTTATCATGGATCATGGCATATTTTCCTTTAATAGTTATTTAAGTGTGAAGATCATGAATATTATAATTTATATTTGATTGTTTAACATTATTATATATATATATATATATATATATATATTACAAAACATATAATAGGCTTGGGGGTGTGCACTGTGCATCCTCTCAGTAAACACTGTGGATTGCGACAGTGCGCGCCCCATTTTAGCCTTCATCCGCGCGGCAAGAGAGGCTGATCGAGCGGGGCCAATTTCGGTTTTTCCTCTTTTTTTTTCTTTTTTTTTAATATTCAGTTGTGAACAGTGTATTGACGATTTCATCCATGGTAATAAGACAAAATAACGGCTCCGGGTGAGGGGCACCGGCGTAATTGCGCGCGGTCGGACCGGTCCGGTCCGCCGCAACTTTCGATTTATTTATTATTTTCTGAAATGGCTAAAGACGGTTTTAGCCCCTAATAAGACAAAAACCATGAATTGGGTGCAGGGGTGGAACGGTAATTGGCCCTATTTTTTCAATATTAAATTCGGTGTCTGTCAGGGCGTGAGGCGCACGCGCCAGACGGTTTTTCGCCTCACGCCCTGTTTAGGCGGCGCGTGCGGTGTGATAAGGTGGTCGGAATTTGTCTACCGGAGGCTAGATCGATGCGCCGCCGCGTGGTCTTCCTCCAGCGGTGGTGCGTGTAACCTCCAAATATCCGTGGACGCTGCGGCGGCCGGTTGAAGCCGCCGGCTACGTTTCTCTCTCTTCTACACGTACATGTGCAGGAGAGTCCCCCATATTTTGTTGTTTTTCACTTCGGTCCCTCGAGTTTTAATTTTGTTTTTGGTCCTGATTTCTGTTATATAAGTTTTGATTTAGTTCGATTGGGTCCTCTGATTTTAATTAATTGAATGTCAAAGTTTCACTTCGGTCCTGCTACTTTCAATTTCCGGATTGGCTGTATATAACTCAATTAATTCGGTACACAAGTTCCGATTTTTGCAATTTTGTCCTCTGATTTCAATTGAGAATAAATGTAATTTGCATTTCAGCCCTTTGACTTTTAATTTTATAATTGAAGCCCTTTATATTTGATTTTCATTTCAGTCCTTATACTTTTATTTTTTTAATTTATAGAATAATCCCTACTTTTGTCCATGTATATATAAGTGTATTTAACACAATAATAATAATAATAGGAATAGTAATAATAATAATAATAATTTAATTTTTTTTCTTACTCTTCTGTGTTTTTTCTCTTTCTCCCGATAATTTGATAATATTTTTTGTTTTGCCGGTAATAGCAATAATAATTGTTTTTTTTCTTTTGTTAAAGTTTCTTGCATATTTTTAGTCTGTTATTTATTTTATTTTCTTTCATTATTAACATAATAATAAAAAAAAAAATTGTTTTTCTTGCTTTTTGCTCTTTCTTTAATGTTTTTTTTCCTCCGGATAATTTGATACTTTTTTTTTGACAGTAATAGCAATAATATTTTTTTTTTATCTTTTGTGAAAGTTTTTAGGATATTTTTTGTCTTTCATTTATTTTTGTTTCTTTCATTATTAACATAATAATAATAATAATAATAATAATAATAATTTAATTCTTTCTCTTACTTATTCTTTTGTTAATGTTTTTTAGTTTTTTTTCCAGGATAATTTAATAATTATTTTGTCGTTTTCAAGGGGTTGATTCGTGATTACACTGTGCACAATGCGGTTAATTAATAAAAAAAAGAACCAAAAACCGAAAACACCCCCAGAAAAAAAACACAACACGCCTGATCACCAAACCCATTTTCTTTTGTGATCTTTTATAACGCAGTTTTTTTATTCTAAAAAATGTTATTTATGCTTGCGCAACAAACTCTACTTAAAAATTGCTATATTTTATCTCATAATCTATAATTTTTCTTAATTATATCATATAAATTTATTGTTTTTGATTTAATTATGTTAAATTATATACACAAAAATGTCTGCGGCAACGCGCGAGCAATATAGGTAGTATATATATATTATGGCTCATATGAACTTCAAATAACCATTTAACAGGACAAACTATTCCAGCTGGAGGGAAGAAAAAGAAGCACAATACGTGAGAAAAGCAACTCTCCTATAACCTTCCACTTTTCTTACGATCTTTCTTCTATAAGGTGGAGTGACCGCTTACATTTGATTTAGTTCTTTATATTTGAAGGCCCTTTTTGTCATTTTATTTAAAAGTATTTTTGTAAAAAAATGAATTTTTATTTTATTTTTTATATTAAATGAATTTTTTTGGTGATTTTATATCATTTTTATGTGATAATATTAAAAATAACTTTAAAAAATAAATAAAATAATATTTTAATTTATTTTAAATAAAAAATAATTTCAAAACAATCTCATCTCAAACGGTCACTTAATTTAAAAACAGAGAATCAAATTTAAAGAGCATAACGTAACCTTGGATTTTCATGCACCAAGTACCTTGATGAATGATGATGTTTAAGTGAGTAAACAAGGTCATACAATAATGGAGTAGTTAAACATGAATGGGACCACAGAAAGAAAAAAAGAATACTGGTAGGAAAAATATCGGTCTTAAAATGTATTTTTCAAAATGAATAATGATATTTTTTTTATTATTTAAAAAATATTTTTGACATCAGTATATAATATAATCTAAAACACCAAAAACACTAATTTAAAAAAATAATAATAACTTTTTTTAAAACACTTTTAAAATACAATGATAAATACTCTGAATGTAACCAGAGAAAGAAAACAAGAATAATTGTAGGTTCCAAGTGTTGCTGGGAAAATATAAAAATATTGGTCTTAAAATGTCTTTTCCATAATGAATACTGGTATAAAAAATGCCTTAAAAATTAAAATCAATCAATGTAGAATCGAAATTCCGGGAAGCATAACTTTATATTTGTCGCACGCAGCTGCACGGCTTCCCGGAAGATCTTGTTGGTGATAAGGATTCGCCATCTAATTATCGAGGGTCACTAGAAAAATCTGATTTTTATTGGTTTAGTCAGAAATTCAAAAGTAAAGGATTGATTTTGTAAAGAAAATATATTATCACTCCTCGCATGTTTTATATGAGATAAATTGCATTATGTTTTTTATGTGAATAAATTTATTTTTTAAAATTTTATTATGAACTCGTGAACTCATATAAAATATCAGGAAAAAATCCATGTAAATGCCTTAAAAAAATCATCTATCCTGGAAAGCAGATGGATTTTTTGCAATTCATGTGTCGTAAAAAATATTCCGTTTAAAATCGATCACCCCTTATAATAACTCCGATAATTTTTTGGTTGTTTCTAGATATTTAAATATCAGTCTTCTTATAGGTCCAACATTTATTATCTGAATTTAACCACTAATTCTCGTGAATTAAGTTCGCAAATTATTTAAATATAGGCCAAATTCCTAGGGATTTAATAAACTAGTAATAAATCTTAAAACTCGTACAAAAACATATTTTTTGGTTTTTTATATGAAAATATTAAAAGATGCTTTTTTTGTACATTTTCTAGAAGCTTTGGCAATATGCAAATAAAACATTGTTTGTTAATTTTTTTTCTTACCAGGACAACATAAATATTTGAAAATAAAACTTGCTGTTATTTTAGAAAGGTCAAGTTTAGCACTATGTTTCAAAAGTTTTTTCGAAAAAAATAATTTTTTATTTTTATTTTTTACTTTAAAATATTTTTTGGTGTTTTTAGATTTTTTTAATGTATTAATGTCAAAAATATTTTAAAAAAAAATATTATTTTGATATGTTTTTAAATAAAAAAAAATATATCAGTGAAACAGTCATTTAATGAGGGTTCGTGACTATCTCCTACAATTATTTATGTAAGAGTCCCACATCCGGCCATTATTTCCCTGAAAATAAAGAGCTCACACGTGTTAATAGTTTCATGCTATATCTTTTTTATGGTAATGGTTCCACTTATGTCAAGTAGAGGACTCCCTCATTAATGCAAATAAGCTTCCTTTTACAAACCTAGCTAAAGTTTTCTCTCTCTCTCTTTTAGTTGTTCATTTTACATCGAAACAAAGTAAACAATGAGATTAAATACAAAAAAAAATTCCGTCACATAGCCTAATAACATCCTTTAGTCACTTTATTAGTTAATACATGCAAGGTTTGATATAATAAAACACATCAACATACCCTATTATAATAACAATAACATCAAAGGCTTAACATCTAAAAATATTATTACTATTATTGCTAAAACAATAAAAATTATTAAAGTATTATAAGGAGAATAAAACTCGAAAACATTAAAAAAAGAGAAAACAAGAAAAAAAATTAAAATTATTATTATTATTATTATTATTGTGTGAATAATGGAAAAATAGATTCAATAAAAAAATAAAAAAAAACGCAAAAACTTTAACAAAAGAGCAAACAAAATGAAAATAAAAAAATATTAGCTAAAACAAAATTATTTGACGTGAAAATAAAAAAATGTAATAAAAAAACCAGAGGAAAACACAAAGGAGAAAAAATATAAGAAATATTATTTTTCAATGATTATAAACACAAACTAAAATTTAAGAACAAGATATTTTAAGAACTATATAATAAAAAAATGTTATCTCAACAAACAAAAAATAATAAAAATTAAAAACCAAAACTAAAGATATATATATATATATATATATATATATATATATATATATATAATTCATCATTTAATTGGTAAAAATAAAAATAAAGAGGTATGTGAAATGTAATTTTCTTATTCTGCGTGCAGAAGAGAAATGAAATGTACAGGTTCTTGGCTGACCGTATGCCCATTAGCCTGGGCACGAGACATGTTATCTAGTCCTATCTCGTACGATAAAATGATACGTACAAGATTAAAAAGCAGCAGCAACAAAGAGCAGTTCTGCGGCTTCTGCCATAAAATAAATAACTTTTCAGCGGGCCAAGGAAGAAAAACTCTCTTGGAAACAGAGAATCACCACACTTCGAAATTATTTTTTTCAAGAGAGTTGGCTCCCACGCATGCACATGTACTGCTGACAGGTGGCCACTTGTTGATGGGAATGGTCATCTCGGGGTTTTGAGTCTGTAGACCGCGCCTGCTGATGATTGGGTGTTTCGATTTGCAAATACCCTTTAGGGAGAAAAATAAAGGTGTTGCCGTACAAAAGTAGAGAGTAGAAAATTAGTTATACTCTTTATATGGAAAAATAAAACTGTCACCGTACAAAAGTAGCGAGTAGAGAATTAATTATACTCTTTATATCCACCTGAAGTGCCTCGGCCCGCTAAGAAATCGTATGATTGTTGGTGAGCGTGATTGATTTTCTTTTTTAAAATGTTTTTAGTTTATAGATGTATTAAATTTATATTTTTTATTTTTTAAAATCATTTTTTATGCCAATATATGAAAAAAATCATTATTTTTTTAATTTAAATAAAAAATAAATTTTCTTTTTCAAAAATGCTTTTGAATTATAGTAGTATAATTATCATATAGCTTCCTAATTCCCGGTGTCTCGTGTGTTAATAGAATTATAAAAAATAAAATTTAAAAAATATTATTTTAGTAAATTTTCAAATAAAAATGCTATTAGTAGAAAATAAGGATCAGATTGACGTGTCCCACTTGCAACTTGATTATCAGTTATTTATTTATTTACGAAAGGAAAGAAATAAATGCATATAATTAATTAACCACGTGCAAAAGCCAAAAGCTGAAGCTGAATACGCAAGTGGGTACGGTATGAGATACTTGGCAAATGGCATGGTTTTCAACCTACGAATTTGGATTTTTAGCGGTTGATATGGGCGGGCAACTCTTTGTTGCTCGTGTCTAACGTCATATATTGTCGCCATAGTTTCGAATAAAATAGATGGTGGCAAGTAAATTCTCGTGAAGGTATTTGTTCTGTATAAAAAATATTTTTTATATATATTTGAATGTTTACTTCTTATAAATTACTTTACAAAAAATGGATTAACATGGTATATTACATAATCAATTTTTAAACTCAGTTCATTTTTTAAATATCTTCAATCTTTATAAAATATTTCACGTGTAATAATTTATTTATAATACCGGTCACGACTATAATTTTATTACTATCATTATTGTTGTCGTCACTATCTTGTTATCACTCCATGATCACCACCATCACTACGTCATAACCATGACATGTTATTATCATTTTATTGTTTTTGAGTTTTTTATACTATTACTCTTCGTATATTGTATAATATTTTTAATACAAACTTTATATGAAAAACATTTTGCTTGCAAGATATTATTTGTTCGTACTATTTTTCATGTAAAACAAGCATCCTATTAAATTTCAATAAATTTAAAAGCAGACTAGCTAAGTGTGTGTGTATATATCACTCTATAATCATCACCATCATCATCATATAACCACTGTAGTTACATCACAATCATAATATATTATTATCATTTTACTATGTCTATATTACTTATATTATTTCTCATCAAACATCTTGTAATATTTCTTCCTCGTCTTACTCTCTATAATTTCTCTTTTTTTAAAACATCAAATCCTTAACAAAATTTGATTTCTTATCTTTGATCCTTTAAAATTTTCAGAATTTTTCAAATCCAACTCCTTTTAGTAATTCTTATAAAATATTTATTGAAAAAACTTCAAAACTTATTTTGTCTCTCTTGTCCCGTCTTTCTCCTACCACATTTGAGCATTTAAAAAGAAAGAAGAAAATTCCTACTATGCCTTCATTTTTTCCCTTTCACTAGCTAAATTGTTTATTTGGTTAAGAGTAGCAAATCTAATTGGTCGACTAGTTCCAGGATCTTATATATCAGTCTCATTTTTTTTTTAAGAAAAAAAATGGTCTATATTTTATCAAACTTATACAAATTTCACTAGTTATTTTAATTCAAATTATTATTATTATATATTCCCGTGAAATTCATCTATTTTTATTATTTTGTTTTCCATCCCGTAACTGTAACTTACAAGTTCAAGTTGAACTGCTAGGAGGACATTTGAATGATTCTTTTTGAAAATACAATGTCAAAAAAGAAAAGAAAAAACATATAATTGACTGACACAAATGGACAAAGTCATCAAATAGGCTTGACTTTCCTATCATCTTCCTTTTCCCATTTTAATTTTTATATTATACAATTTCATCTTTTCTCTCTCGTTTTTTTCTCGGTCGAGAGACTCAATTAAATTCTACACTATAAATTGAAAATAACGATAATGTTTAACCGGAGATCTCTTAGAAAAAAAGTCCCTCTCCACCGTCGACGGCGAAATGCAAGACCCGCCAATTTTATCAAGGTTTGCTGGATAACAGGGAATTATAAAAGCCTGGTCGTCCTTGAAAAGAAAACTTGAATGCGGTCCACTGGTGCAGTACGTCGGAGCACAATGGGCCATAGCACCCCAGAGCGGGGCAGTCTTGGGAAAAACCCAAGGCCCTGCTTAATGCGACCACAGGTCTAGTTTCCTCTTCTTTATATTTAATGCATGTTTTGAATTTGTATTTGAGATTGTTTTTAAAAGTATTTTTTGTTCAGAAATATATTAGAATAATATTTTTATTTTAAAAAAATTATTTTTGACATCATCACGTGAAAAATAATTTAAAAATATTAAAAATATTTTATTTAAAATAAAAAATAAAATCATTTTTAAAATGCAATGTCAAGCAGAGTCTTAAATTTATTACACTTAGTGACAAAAGGCAATCTTTTTTATATTTAAATTTATTTTTTGATATAATAAAAATATGTTAGTGATGTATAATAATAATATCAACACCAAGTATTATTTATACTAGCCATTGCCCATGTGCCTTGTCACGGTCAAAACCATATTTTTTTCAATGTAAAAGAATATTAATTGTGTGAAATTTTTTTATTATAATAAAATTTGGTCAAAATAATAATTTTATGCAGAAATCTTCTGAGGTACAAATTTTCTATAAAATAGATGAATTTTAAATGAATATAAATTTATTTGTTTAGTAGGTTTCAACGAAATAACCAGTATAAAATTATCATTAAAAAAGCAAGAAGATTCTGATATCTAAATTATTGAATTCACTGTATTAAGATTAGTTCATTTTAAAATGTAATTTTAATTAAACACAACAAACAGAATATAAATTGTGAAAACACCTGCAATAATTAAATAAAAAAAATAAGTAGTTAATTTTTTATCTCCAAAAAGAAGAAAACATAAATTGAAAATTCATCCATGTGTTACCGTCATTATCATTAGTATGACAATTAAAAATATTATCAACATTAATACCCAAACAACTAAAATTATTAAATTGCACTGAAAAATTAAAAAAACAAAACAATAAAAAAAACAATCACTAAAATTATGATTTTTATTGCGCAAACAATAAAATCATCAGATTTGAAAAAACAGATAAAAATATCAGAAAACATGCAAAAAAAAGAACAAAGGAAAAAAAAGATCAATATTAATTTTAAAATAATCATCAATATCAATTAAAAATTCATATCTGAACCAAATAAAAAAAATGATAAAAATTTAAAACAAAAACTAAAAGTATAAATGAATAAATACGAACAAAAAATAAACACTGTCCAAAAAGGAGCGACAAAACCAAAAGAATCAATACTAAATAAAAAATTAAAAGAATAAGTGCCAAGATGAAAAATAATATATATAATTAATTCCAAATGAATGATAAAACTACAACAGATCAAAACCTTGGAAGTTGGGACTGGAAAACAATAAAAAGATTTTTAAAATCAAAATGAAGTGTAACGAATATAAATTAAAATTCCACAACAGAACCGAATAAAAATAAAACTCAACAAAAAATAAAACGAAAAGAAATGAAAACAAAAACTAAAAACATA
The DNA here is from genome assembly GCA_009078335.1 of Salix brachista. Classification (NCBI taxonomy): domain Eukaryota; kingdom Viridiplantae; phylum Streptophyta; class Magnoliopsida; order Malpighiales; family Salicaceae; genus Salix; species Salix brachista. Next base: position 6,959,893 of record CM018573.1, on the reverse strand, counting down.
AATCCATAAATATGGATGAAAAATAAATACCAAAATAAATACCGTTCAAAAAAGACCAAAAAACCAAAGGAATTAATACGAAATAAAAAATTAAAAGAATAAGTGCCAAAATAAAAAATCAAAATATATAATTAACTCCAATTGAAGGACAAGAATGAAAGAAATCAAAACTTTGAGACCAAAAATAATAAAAGGATTTAAAACAAACAATACAGTGAATAATAAATGGATTTAAAAAAAAACAATATAGTATAATTGTTGCAAAAATTAAAAGAATAAGGACCGAAATGAAAAGTAGCATATATTATCAATTTCAATTGAAGGACAAAATTATAACAAACTAGAACTTGCATACCAAAATTATTAAAGAAACGAAAAACAAACGAGAAATCAAAAGAGTAAAGACTAAAATGAAACATATCATTTGTAACCAATTTCAATTGAAGGGCATAATTGAAAATAATCAAAATTTTATTGAAGAAAGTAAGAAACACAATATCAAAAGAGGTGCAAATTACTGAAATGAAACACCCAAGAATATGAAGGACCTTACTGTACTTTTCAGTAGTAGGAGAGAGAAAATGGAGGAAGAAAAACCGTTCACCGATGATTTCACGATCACATTCACCTGACACGCACTGCGTTGAGAGGTGGAGGACGTGGTGGCACACCAGATGATACGACATAAGGAAAATTTCCATTGCCTTACACCACCACACGCGTCGTCCGAAAGGCGGGTGCAAGTGAAATAGTACTGACGCGTCCGTATGTCGTGCCTGCAGTGTTTTGGAAAAAGAATCAATAAAAAAAATATCCATACACCCCTAGACCCAATGATATCTACAAAAAAAACGAGGTGAAAGTACTGCAATACCCTCGGTTCAAGATGTCTTCTTTTGTCATTTTCGAGGGTTATTTTCATAGTTTTACCATGCAAAGAATACACAAATGTCATTCATGTCCCCTGAAAATGTCGAAAATTATCTTGGTCCCGGGAGTTAAATTTTTCGATCATGGGATAAATGGTAATTTTACTATCGCAAATATTAATAATTTGTGTCTATGTGAACAATAAAAATTGAAATAGTAGAAGTTGCACATGGTTTATATAAATAGAAAAACATCAACGATGAAATTTAACAACTCATTATGTAACTAAAAATCAATATGTATAATGATAATATCAACACCGAGTGTTATTTATACTAGAAAAACAACAACGATTAAATTTAACAACTCATTCTATAACTAAAAAACAATATAATTATATTAAAAACAAAACTTAAACACCAATTTTAAATTTGATATACAATTTCATGTTTAATTCTCACTTTATTTTTCTTTGGTCAAGTTTATAATTTTTTTTATTAAAGTTATATTTATACCTCTATTGAAGAGGTAGCATAAAGATAAAAACAGATTTAATTTAGTCAAATTTATAAAATTATGAAAAGAGTATAAAAATAGTACAATGATTGATATCGTGTTCAAAAATATATATTTTTTATTTTTATTTTAAATTATTTTCATGTACTAATGTAATTTTTAAAAAACAAAACAAAAATATTATTTTAATATATTTGTCCATAAACAATACAAAACAACCTCCGAATACTCATGCCATCGTGATTTATTTATTTTCCTGCCTCACAAGACCAAAATACCCCTTCCTCATTTCCAAGGGAGCGAACATCTGCAGGCCATTTTCCATAAACAGAAGCCCAATTTAGTCCACCAGAAAAAGGAATCCAAGCAGGCTGCTTTTCAATTTCCTCACCTCCCACAACAACAGAAAAAAAACAAAAACACCATTAAGCCCGGTAGCCAAAACTACCAAAATGAACGAAAATCCCAACAGGGCCGAAGCCGAACGCCTCCTCGGAATCGCTGAGAAACTCTTACAATCACGAGATCTCAACGGAACAAAAGACTTCGCGGTTTTAGCTCAGGAAACGGAACCCCTTTTGGAAGGCACAGATCAGATCCTGGCCGTTGCTGATGTTCTTTTATCAGCTGAAAAACACGTCGACGACCACCACGACTGGTACTCGATCCTGCAAATCACCCGGAAAACTGACGATTCCCTCCTCATAAAAAAGCAGTATCATCGCCTTGCATTACTCCTCCATCCAGACAAGAACAAGTACCCTTTCGCCGACCAAGCCTTCAATCTTGTTGCTGATGCCTGGGCTGTCTTGTCCGATACCGGTAAAAAAACTTTGTACGATAAGGAATTGAGTTTGTTTTCGAAGATTGATTTGTCTGCTTCAGGGAAATTACCAGTCAGGAGAAGCCAGAGACCGGTTGGTAATAAAAAGGCTGAAAGTGTGAAAATTAATGTTAATAATGAGAGTAATCAACAAGAAGGGCTGGGACAGAAAACAAAATTGTCTTCCTTTTGGACTGCGTGTCCATATTGTTATATTCTGTATGAGTATCCTAGGGTTTATGAGAATTGTTGTTTGAGGTGTCAAAGTTGCCAGAGAGGGTTTCATGCGGTTTTAATACCCTCTTTGCCTCCTTTAATTCCCGGGAAGGAGAGTTATTATTGCTGCTGGGGGTTCTTTCCTCTGGGATTTACACCTGAAACTGCAGGGAGTGGAGGGGAAAGCGGTGGGGTGGGTTCAGGGTTTCCTAATTGGATGCCGCCAATGTTTGGAACAGAGCAGCAGCAAGGAGGTGATAAGGATGGTAAGAATGGTAGCGGTGGCAGCCATAGTCGTGTTAATGGTGCAGCTGCCACACCAGTGACGGTTGGTGTGAAGAGCAGGGATAGAGTGGTGGGGGCTTCTGGTGGGAGGGCAAGGGGCGTGGTTGGGAATGCAACGGGGATGCCAGGGCCGAGGAAGAGAGGAAGGCCTAGGAAGTATCCTTTGCCGTCGTAGTTTTTGAAGGCCGATGTGTAGTCAGCAAGTGCAGTGTGATGGAATGGAATGGGATGTGAAGGTGTTGGTGGCTGAAGGATGGGAGTCTCTTTGCAGCTGGCTAGGTTCTGGGATTTCACAGGTATTGTTGATGTAACCTTTTTGCTTTTAGTTGTTTTGTAGAGTTTAAATGTTTAATGCAACTGAATGCTTGATTTGTAACATTTTATGCTGTAGCAATGTCATTTCAGTAGTTTACGGATCTGTACAAGCTGTTCTGCTTTTAATTAAATATTCATTTTGTAGGATCAATCCCATGTTGAACACTTTAGGCATTTTTTAGGTACCAAAAAGAACTGCAGGCGTTGTAAACGATCTATAGCTGCTCTCCATGTCTGCACAAGAATTTTCCCTATAGCTGCTCACACCATTTCCACACTGCCAGTACTTCTTTTAGCTGAAATTAGCAATGGTGTTAATGTTTTGAGTTTTCTCCAGATATAACAATTGGTTTTCTACAGTTTCTAATCATGCTGACTAGAAAAGTTCCACAATAGCCTTACGACTGAAAGTCAATTAAAAAATTGTGGTCTCAGTCATCCTGCAGAAATTAGACGGTCTATTTTTGCTGAGCATTGTGTCAATGGAGTTTTAGGGGCTAGATTCTTGTAGTTTAAAAGGTCTCCAGCATAATTTTGGTTCAAATGCATGAATATCATTAGAAGTTGTTTCTAGTTCCTTCCATCAGACAGGTCAATGGAATGTCATGTAATTCGATAAATTGTAGTCGTATTGTCCTTGTTTCGTAGATGTTCCTGTGATGTCCTGGCTCTGCAATGGTTCGAGGCACCTGGTTTTGTTTCTGTTTATGATGGATAAGCTCCTTTATTCTCTTCACCTGTTCTCTGGGAATTGCATGCTTGTCCACTTAACCGGGCATAGGTCAATCTACTAAGACGCACCGTTCTGTGTTTTTTCATACATGGTGGTTGCTTTGTTGGCGAACAACCCAAATCTGGACACAAAAAAAGGTTGCTTTAGTTCAAGTGGAAAGAAATATAAGCTTAAGCCAATTGGCCAGCATTTAGTTTATTCCTTATCTTCTTTTCTGGTGAAGCAGTTTTTTTTATCTTCATAGTCATCTCTGGTTTCCGGATCAAAGCTGAATAGAAGAAAGTTGAAAATTATTGTCAACGAGCATCTAATATAAATAGCTTTGTTCTGGTAACGAAATTATACAGGTGAGCGTTCTTTGGTTGATTGAACAATATGGCAGTCGAGGATTGAGCGGTCTTTTAGCTTCGATTCAATTGTTGCAGGCTTAATTAACTGGAAATACCTCTGATTTAAAAAAAAAAAAAAAAGATCAAGGTGTTCTACCGACTCTCTTGGCTTGGAGCTCTACTCGAGCTTGGGGCCATGGTGAAACTAGACTACGGGTGACGTCCCAGGCAGTTCTAGGTATTAGAATTCCACTGCAGCTGTCTCCACTTTCGCCTCATTGACCTGTATCTACTGAATTAACAATATGTTAGCTTTAATAGTTTGCAAAACATCAATCAGACCGAGCTTGTAACTTTATGGAAATCGAATCGAATCCGTTTCTCCACTCGGCCCTAGATTTCTTTTGGACAATGTCCATTCGAGGTTTCTACAATTCAGAGTGGCGTGTATCAAAACACAATCTTTGGAAGGCTTCTGAACACTTGCAATTGTGATGCTTTTAACTTTACTAGCTCGCCAATTAGCTGCGTGCTATATTCCCATCGGTGCAAATGCCAAGTTTCAGCCAATCGTTGCATGCCACAGAGGAGGTAAGGATAGCCAGTCAGCCCTCCAAATCTCAGGCTCAAAGCCACTGGAACTAGCATCGAATAAGCATGCATTGAAACTGTCTAAAACCCACCCAAAATGCCCGCAGAAGCACAAGTGCACTAGGCGGTAAAAGAATGAACCTAATTCTTCCTCGCATGAAAAAGAATGGAAAGGCAATACTTGGTGGACATTGGTCGAACAATTCATGCGCATGTCCACAAACCTAAGAAAATATGAAACCCCTTTCACTTTTGAACAAAGTATACCATGAAATTTCTCAGGGAAATGTGAAAACACAATACAAGACTAATAAAAGAGCCTCTCAAGAAGTTGCAGCGGAGTTGGATAGCCTAAGACACTCACTCTGGCACCTCCGAAGGCAAATATCATTCCAGTTAGGCACCTGGTGTTGACTGACACAAACAGTTCTCGCGCATGCATCAGCACAAGCATCGAGCTCAGAAACACCGCAAACGGTAACACAAGTATCGATAGTTGGGTCTTTAGATAATGCACCGACCTTCTTCAGCATCCTCTTCGACGTGCAAACCCTCTCGCAAACAAAGATTTCATCGGAGCTCTTTTCACGGCCTCTGGCGCTCTTTAACCTCTGCTCTTCAGCTCTTCTTTTCTTCATCCTCCATGCTTGCCCTGCAATTATAGCTGGGATTGATGCACCTAATAGAGACCACCATGGGTCCACCATGGCTCTTCTCTTCAACACACAAGCTCTTGGAATTTATCACCAGGAAGATTTTCTCCTTGATGAGATAGACTCCTGTGCACAAACACTTGAGACATCAAATTCAAACACAAGCAACATCGGTTTTGGATAGAATTGAAAAAAAATCCTGATTATAATAAATTAGAACAGAAATTAAATTTCCAAAGGGTTCTTCAGAAGATATAAGTTGGTTGATTTATTTGACCTAATTCCCTTGAAACAGTTTTATCCTCTCTTTTTTATGGATGAAACACTCTTTGATAAAGATCACTCAAAAAGAAATTGTCTACCAAGTAAAGAACAGTTACTGAAGCACTATAAAGAGAGCGATGGAGGGCTTACCGAGCCGGAAATGGTGATGGATCCTCGAGGGACAGAGGGTTTAGTTTTAAATGGAAGAGGGTTAGAGAGAGAGGTAGAATAAAATTTGGAAAGAAGGCAAGGCGTGGACTCTGGCACGTGTTTTTGCATCCAACGGCTTAGAATTGTTCTTGTTTCGTGGGAACATTTTATTATTATTATTATAATAATAGAAGAACATGTAGTCATTGTAGTATTGTTTGGTCATTTTTGAAAAAAACAATTTTTTATTTTTTATTTTAAATTATTTTTTTGGTGTTTTTAAATAATTGATGTCAAAAATAATTTTTTAAAAATAAAAAAAATATTATTTTAATATATTTTTAAATAAAAAATAATTTTAAAAACAACTTCAACCACACTTTCAAAATAACTTTTAAGAGGTTGATTGTCACTGTGTTTTAAACCCTTCTCGTACCTGTAATCAGTAAGTGGCAATGTCATCGTCACTCTTTCCTGATTTTGATTCAATGACAGGTTACATGTTTTTCATCCTGCCCTCCACAAATAACCAAAGATAAAAGTTATGCAGATTTCCGTGTCCTCTCAGTGAACTATTTTGGGCCTCTGATTGTCTGTGTATGAGTCACACGTCAAGGCCCATTAAGGTACAAGTCTTATTCAGGTCTAGGATGAATCTGGGCTTGAAGCCCATCCCTGCCCCTAGTGTGCTATCATTTTTCCACTGGCCCAGTCTAGAGAGCACGAAATCGCGGAGCCCGTCGCAATAGATCAACTGTCACCGTGTCTATCTCCAAGCCTGCGCTAGACGGTTGTGTAAACAAACTTCACTGCAGCTGAGTTTACGGGAATTAGAATTACAGCTGGAACATCCGTATTAGTACATTTCTGTTTTGTTTTCATTTTCTTTTAATACTATTAATTATTTTATTGATCTGAGATAACTTTCTTTGGTTGTTTTTGTTTCATGGAAGATTCACTCCGAAGATCCGTTATCCATCGGCTGCTTTTTAGTTCGGGCAAAGGTGACACTGGAGGAGTCCGAGAAGAGGTAGCCGAAGAACAGCGGATGTCAACCATGAACGGGGTCCTGGTTTTCACAGCACTGCCTACCGATCTGGCCTACCTGTGATTAGAAAGACCTAACGAGGCCCATTTAGTGCTGAGCTCGGTGGACCAACAAAAACCCTGCTGAAGGCGGAGGAAACAATTGGATTACTGGTTCGAATCTCAATTATTAAGATTTCTTTTCACCTAATTAGTATTTCTTTAGATTTCATAGTTAGTTGTTATAAGAAAAATCAAATTTTTATTTTTTAAAATTAATGGTATAGATTCACCTAACGTGGTATATCGTGATGCTAAAAACTGAAGAGGGCTGAGACCCCTTTTAATTAAACTTTTTTATAACAAAATTTGAATCCTAGTAAAAAAAATTAAAAAAACAAACTCGAAAACAACTTTAAGATTTTCTACCGAGACAAAAGCTAAAAACTATTGTCATATCCTCTTTTTCAATAAAATCCTTTCACGTCAAGTTTAATTATTTTGGTTGTTAGAATCCTGATAACTGAAAATTTTCTCTTTTTTCATTCATTTTTCAATTATTTTTCTTGATTTTTGAGATGTGTTTGTCCATATTAATAACAACGTAGTTTTTTCTCTTTTTTATTCATTGCCAACTGTTAAATCCTGACCCTATACGCTCATTTTTTTTATTACCTTGCAGACAATCTTATCGTTGAATGTTTATATTTTATTTTAAAGTAATTTGATTTTTCTACCACAATTTAAAATTTAATCTCATCAGGTTATAAAAAGATTTGATTAGAAAAGGTATCACGAAAAAAATGAGAAATCCTTCGCATTACAAAACAGCTAAAAGGTGTGGGATTATGCACTGTGTACCCTCTCACAATTCACTGTGGATTGTGGCAGTGCCGTGACGAAAATGGGTCTCAGCGTCAGGCGTGTTGTATTTATTTAATGGGGGTGTTTTCGGTTTTTGGCTTTTTATTATTATTCAGCCGCAATGTGCACAGTGTAATCACGAATCAACCCCTCGAAAACGACAAAATAGTGCACAGGGACGAGGGGCGCTGTCGGTTTTTCCCTCCTTCAGTGCACAGTGCACAGACTAAAAAAACCCTGGATAACGACAAAACACTGCACAGTAAACGGGGACACGGGCGTCCTTTCCCCCTCGATTTTTTCGTAGATCTGGCTTGGATCAGGGGTGGCTTGGTAATTAGCCTATTTTTTATTATATTTCCGTCTGAACCGCTGGCGTGTCGTCAGGACGCGACAGCAGCCCTCGGCGCCATCGCGCCCTTTAGGCGGCGCGTGCGGGTCAATGAGGCGGTCAAAAATTGGTCGCCGCCGGTGATTACGGTGCGCCTCCAGGTGCTCTGTCTGCCGTCGCGGCGCGTTCCCATCGTAGATGCCCGTGTAAGCGGTTGTGGCCGGTTTTGTGGCGACTGTCGCTTTTCTCTCTCCTGCGAGCCCAATGTCAGGTCCGGTCCCTCATGTTTGTGGTAAGTTAATTTTGGTCCCTGAGGTTTTGATTTCGATTTTCTGCCTGATTTCTTTAATTGAAAGTTTGATTGTTTTCAATTGTGCCCTTCAATTAAAACTAATTATATAAAGCAATTTTAATTCGGTCCCTATGCTTTTGATTTTCGGTTTCTTTTTGGTTCCTTCAATTTTTCCGGTACCGAAATTTTGCTTTCTTTACTTTGGTCCTCCAATTGCAATTGGTAATATATACAAAGTTTGATTTCAGTCCCTCTTCTTCCAATTTTTTATAGTTAGACAGCATTTGATCATTATTTAATTTTTGGTCCTCCAATTATTATTTTTTTTCAATTTTATCCTTCAATTGGAATTAATTTTATATATGTCATTTTTCATTTTTGTCCTTATTCTTTTAATTTTCTATTTGATATTAATTCATATGTTCTTTTTTTAATGTTTATTTTTTATTGGTATTTATGCATCTATGCTTTTAGTTTTTGTTCTCAGTGTAACTTTTGTCCATGTATACATAAGTGTATTTAACACAATAATAATAATAATAATAATAATAATAATAATAATAATAATAATAATTTTTCTCTCTTACTCTTTTTTTTCTCCCTCCCGATAATTTGATAATAATTTGTTTGTTTTTTTTCCAGTAATAACAATGATATTTTTTTTTTATCTTTTGTTAAAGTTTCTACAATATTTTTAGTCTTTCATTTATTTCTGTTTCTTTCATTATTAACATAATAATAATAATAACAACAACAACAATAATAATAATTATAATATTAATAATAATAATAATAATAATAATAATAATAATAATAATAATAATAATAATAATTTAATTGTTTTTCTTGCTTACTCTTTTGTTAATGTTTTTTTTCCCTCCGGATAATTTGATAATTTTTATTGTTTTGACAGTAATAGCAATGATAGTTTTTTCTTAAAATTTCTAGGATGTTTTTAGTCTTTCATTTATAATAATAATAATTTAATTGTTTTTTTAATCTTTTCTTAAAATTTCTAGGATGTTTTTAGTCTTTCATTTATGTTATTTTTTTTCATTATTAGCATAATAATAATAATAGTAATAATAATAATTTAATTGTTTCTCTTGGTTACTCTTTTTTTAATGTTTTTGAGTGTTTTCTTTCAGGATAATTTCATAATTTTTATTGTTTTAATAGTAAAAGCAATTGTAATTTTAGATTTTAAGGCTTTGATTTTGCTATTGTGATAATAGGGTGTGTTGATCTATTTTATTATATTAAATTTTGCATATATAAATATTATATTTTAATTTTGATTCAGCAAATTCTATAAAAATTATTCGCTCAACCCGCAACGTTGAACATATATATTTTTAAATTTTCTGATTAAATGATTTTTTTTAGCTATTAATTTTTATTTATGTTTTTTCATCTATAATATTTTTTTATTTGCTCTATCTTTTAGTTTTTTTTTGGTTTTTTATATATTTTCAAGTTAGATTATTATTATTAATAGCAATGATAATTTTTATTTTGTTTTCATCTTTTGTTCAAATTATTAGAATTTTTTTGTTCTTTCATTTATTTCTGGTTTTTCATTCATTATTAACACAATAATAATAATAATAATAATAATAATAATAATAATAATAATAATAATAATAATAATGATAATGATAATGATAATGATAATGATAATAATAATAATAATAATAATAATAATAATAATAATAATAATAATAATAATAATAATAATAATTTAATTGTTTTTCTTGCTTACTCTTTTGTTAATATTTTTTTTCCCTCCGGATAATTTGATAATTTTTATTGTTTTTACAGTAATACCAATGATAATTTTATTTTTTCTTATTTTTTCTCTTATCTTTTGTTAAAGTTTCTAGGATATTTTTAGTCTTTTATTTATTTTTTTCCTTTCATTACTAACATAATAATAATAATAATAATAATAATAATAATAATAATAATAATAATAATAATAATAATAATAATTTAATTATTTGCACAATAATGATTTTGTGGTTATTTTTTTTCCTTATTAAAATATTTTGCTCTGGTTTTGAAAATGTTAGTTCGCGCTCTTTTGTGATCTTTAATAACGTAATATCTATATTGTAAAAGATGTAATCTATGCTTGCGCAATAAACTGTACTTAAATTTTTTTATATTTTATCTCCTGATTTATAACCTTTATTTAGTTATATCATATAAATTTATCATTGTTAATTTAATTATGTTAAATTATATACATAAAAATATCCGCGACAACGCGCGGGCAATATAGTTAGTTTTATATAATCGCGGAGGAGCCCGGAAACAAAAACCCAATTCTTTGTCGTATATTTGTTAATCAGTAATGGCGATAAACGGCGAATCTTTCGATCCTCCCTGCTTGCTGCTTTTGTGCCAGAGATCGACAGGTGATTTTTATTATCTATATATCTTGACCGGTGAATAATTTGCCCACACAGTAACTGATGTAGATAAAAGGGTTTATTACCTTGCGTTACACTTGCCAGTTGGGGCAGCTTTTTTTAGGACATAAGACCAGTTGGGACCATCCGCAGGGATTGTTTGTTGCTATTACAGCCCCTGTCGAGTAAAACCTCTGTTTTGCTGCTAACTCAAGGACTTCGCTTTCCCTGTTTGCTTTGCCTTCCATGATGCAGAGCAGGAAGTGCTGGCTGGGTGATCAGTTGCTGACGTGGGTGCCCCTTCCAGTGGAAAAAATGACACCACTCATCCGGTGCCAAGTGGTCGTCGTTTCCTTGTTTTTTCTTGCGGGTGGTGTTGTGTTGATCTCGTGCCGTTTGTCTCTAAACGTTTATACCAGTTGAAAAAACAAGATAAAATAATGTAGTTTTTTTTTTTTTTAGTTTATTCTGAAAATTTCATCCAAATTTCAGTTGGAACGTTCCGCTCGTTCCATTTTGGTCAAATAATATTTTTTAATAATAAATAATTTTATAATATCAATCATATCTCTTAATTTGACTGTTAGATTGAGATGAAATTTTACGAGGAGTCTCTTGATATATTTATATATATTATGTTAACATTTAAGAGCAATAAAATAATGTAATGACCTTATGAGATTGATGATGATATTCTTATAATATTATACATGTTCATAATTTTGTCCAGAAAATTATTTTATTGTGTCTTTTTTTTAGATTAATTTTTTTTCAAATTCATTATTGAACATCGAATTTATTATGAATTGATTTTTTATAATTTGATTTGATTTTCTTTATTTAGGGTTATCATGGTCTTATAACGGATGTCACACATTTGAAAGCATAGTTGTAAAATCCGTTCCGGTTTTTTGTTTGGAACGGAACGTTCCGGTTTCGGTGCATTTCGGCGTTCCATTCCGGTTTTGTACTGTTCATATTTACTTAATTATATATATGAAAAAAATAAAATATTAATTTAACAAGTATAATTTTTTAAAATTATTTTTTATGCTAACTATTTTTTATGCTAATTATTATTATTATTATTATTATTATTAATATTATAACCCCTCCCCCGTATATATTATTATTATTATTAATTTATAACAAGTGAACCCCCCCCCGTAAAGTTAGTATAAAACTAAAAGTAAAACTTTTACTAACCCTAAATGGCCAAATCTCTTCTTCTTCACGCCGCCGCCCACCTCATCCATCATCTCCCTCAGGCCTCATCCATTTCTAAGCCTAAAGTCATGGAAGCTCACTTTGTTTTTTCCAGTATTCTAATTCCTATTTTTAACCATATCGACCTTCTCCCGCAATATTCCACTTTGCAGCTTTCAACGGGAAATGAGTCCTAAACTGCTTCAGTTCTCCTCGCATTCCCAAGACAAAATAGAAGCAGCAAGTCAATCCTCTCCTTCTCTTGCCTAAGTTCTTTCTTTTGTTCTTGTTTCTTTGCTATGCTGGGGTTAAGAGATGAAATTGATTTGAGAATTTTTGAAATCGGGTTGAATCTGTGTGTTTTGTAAGAGAACTTGAAACGACGTCGTTTTGGCTGGACCCAGAACGGAACGCCCGGTACGGAACCGGGGCGTTCCGGCCGAAAATGGCCGGATTTTCCGGATCTGGCCAGGATTTTTACCGGGACAAAAACGTCGCCGTTTTGTCCTGGATTTTGCACTGGAACGGGCCGTTCCGGCCGGAACAGAACGAGATTTATAACTCTGTTTGAAAGGTTAACCTAGGTTGACCCAAGTTGATTCAATATATCGTTGTTTCAATATTTTTTTAAGATGTCAATTTGATTTTTTTAATTAAACTATATTTTTATTTATGTTATCTTTGAACTCATCAAGTTGGTCGAGTTATACCAGTTCAACTCTTATTTTTTTTACTTATATTTGAAATTAAAATTGTATAATTTTTAATAAATTTATTTTTAGATTTGAACTATATATATATATATATATATATATATATATATATTATAACTTTGAAATGAAACACTAAAATATTTTAAAACCAGAATTTTCAACCGGGAAAAGTAAAAATCGCATTCTATCGAGCAGACCCACTCTTCGGATGATTACATTTAAATAGACCGAGGTTTTTATTATTTTATATCTTTCTTCTTCTTTATTAAACAATATATTTAAATATTTATATTTTATTTATGTTCTGATTATTCACTGTCAAAACAATATGTATAATTCGTTTTGTTTTGAAATAAAAGCCTAGGCACCTTTCGCTTTCATTCCCTCTGCGACACCAGCTGATTGAACCAAATTGAGATTTAAATATATTTTTTAATACTAACATATCAAAACTGTGGATAATGTGGATATATTTTTATATTAATATAATTACTTCATCAAATCATTTAGGGAGTAGATAAAGTAAATCGAAAATATAATTATTTGACACGCAAGGAAAAAATTTGGAGAGAAGGCTTCCCAAACCAAGTTTGAGTAATTTTGTCATTTCGAGCCTTGAATCGTACAAGAGTTTTAAATTCTCGGGCATCTCCCAAGCTCGCAGAACAGGCAAGTTACGGACCTCTCTCACCAGGTGAATAAAATGCCCTGCTGGAGCTAAAGCAAGCGTCTATCTGAGGGCCCAAGCAATTGCACTCGATTGCGAGCCTGGAAACCGCAGATTGCAGTGACGAACATGCTTATTGCCATGACGCACTGTCACCTTCAGAGTCCAAGAAATAGGAATTCCCTCGAGATCGAGTACTGCCATCGGACGATGATCTTTAGCTTTTATAGTCACCAGATTTTTGTGGTGGTCCACCCAGCACACTCACATGCACAAGCACACTCACATGCACATTTTACAGACTTTCTGACCTTTTATTTCTTCCATTTGATCAAGTGATATTTGTCCAGCCATGAAATTCTCATGGGTGAACGCACCGCCCTCCAAGTAATATCTCGTTTTGTCGGGAGATGGAGTTTTCTTACATCAAAATAAAATAAAAAAACCTCTCGTTTTGGCTCCGTCATTTAAAATTTCTCACCTACTGCTTTGATGTTTCTAGGAAGCTTCAATGTGACCCCTCGACATTTAAAGATCTAATTAAACCAAAGAGAGTTCCCAGTATTTTCCCCCATCATTACTTTTAACTATATAAAAACTAGCGTGTAATATTATCATGTGGAATTTTGTGGTTGAATTTGCTATTAAAAATAGAGATATATTAAAAAAAAATTTAAAAAATAATTTGATATCAACACATAAAAATAATTTAAAATATCATAAAATTTAATTTAATTTAATATATAAAATAAAATAAAAAAATCATTTAAATTCTGCAGAGGTGGAGATATTCTGTGCCCATTTCAGATTCATTTCCCTTTTCGGCAAATATAACGGTTAGACGGTGTTGTAAACTCACAGCACTATTTAGCAGCCATGTTACTACAATTACAATTATAAACAGAACCCACTTTTAATTTGGGTTTCGTCTTGAAATATTATGATTGTGTCGTTCTATCATGCTTTTTTTTTTCCCGGAGTTTATTTATTTGTTATCTCATTCTTACACTTGGATGCTTGCACTGTTTTACTTTTATATGTTCTATTTTACTTTTAGCTGTATTTTAACACATATAAAAAAAATCACTAGGTACGCATGGACTCTTTTCGGCCAAATTCCTTCTAGGCCCAATGTTAGCTTCTTTTTATATTACTATTCTTATTTTTTCTTAAATCCTGTTTGAAAGCGTACTGTTTTTAAAAATATTTTTTATTCAGAAATATATTAAAATAAAATATGGTTAATATTATTTTTAAAAGTATTTTTTATTCAGAAATATATTAAAAATAATATTTTTTTATTGTTTTAAAAATTATTTTTAACACCATCCCATGAAAATTATCTAAAAACACCAAAAAACATTAATTCAAAGTAAAAAATAAAAAAAAAAAATTTCAATTTTTTTCAAAAATGTTTTTGAAAGACAGTGTCAAACACCTAATTAGAAATTGAATGAGTACAATAATTTAAATATTTTTTTTTTATAATTTTCAAATAAAATCATATTTTTTATAATAATATTAATAATTAATTGGTGATTTATTATTTATGAGTATAATTATTAAATTTATAATATATATATATATATATATATATATATATATATATATATATATATTCATGAATATTGATTGAGAATAAATGTTTATTTTGTTTTAAAATCCTCTCATGATATTCTAGATTAATTATTATTTTATCTTGTACAAATTATTGATTCATATTTTTTTTTATTGCTATTTGTTTAATTTATGGTAAGTTTCTATTTAAAAACAATGATTCTCATAAAATAATCAAAAAACAAGTGAGGGAGTTTTGATTAAAGAAATATATTCTTTCCTTCTTAGTTCAAATGATTGAAATTTTATGAATATTTGTTTCTTGTAAATATCTACTTTTACTACAGCATAACCAAGTAAAAATTTATTTTAAAATTTTCCTCTTAATTCCATAATTTGGTACTTGATCCTTTTATAATGATTAGTTAAGATTTAAATCCAAAACATTGATGGAGCATGCAGTCCATGTGCTAATACGTGGGAGGTGCCCATGCATTTTGAATGATAATTAAAAATCTAGGAAACACACTAAGTATATATTAAAAAAAACACGAGTAATTGTAAAATATTCTAACGAAAAAAGGATTACAAAAATAAAAGAGATGTGCTTATTTGTTGAAGCACTTTAATACGAATAAGTTTTATTATTGTTTTTTTTTTTTTTTTTTTTTTTTTAGTAATGATCGGGGCTTTACACCCTTCTAATGATGAATCCTTTGTCCTTGAAATTTTATTAACCATCTCATCTCTTGGTGCAGAGGATATTTGCAATAAATCAATAACATTACCTAGTTTATATATATTTCTACAATAAATCAATAACATTACCTAGTTTATATATATTTCTACAAAAAATCACATTCCATCGTGAATATCTTCCTGCAGATTTTATTTATTTATTTCATTGCTGTTCTTACAGGGAAACATTATAGTATTATACACAGACAATCGTGACAGTGATGCGCCCCAGTGGGAATATGCAGAATTAAACAAAAGCGTGGTAACGTGAACAGAATTGCTACCCCTGGCAGGATGGAGTGCAGAGTATGAAAGAGAACGAAAAGCTCTCAAGTGCCAAAGAGGCTGTCGGACCATTATCGCCACCGTCGCTTTTGATTCACTTGCAAATTTAAGCTTAAAAAAAAGCCTGTCGGCGCCGCCGTATATACGGCAGATGCTTGTGCCTTGAAAATGATCGATGTGCCACTTTTCGGACTCATAGGCAAGGTTGTCGATACAAAAATTATTTTGAATTATAGATAAAATGCTTTTCATAAAATTAATTTTTTTAAATGTCAACCACAAAAACAAAAACAATATTAAACACACTTTTAATCTAAGGTGTTAACTCTAGTCCGGTTTGGTTAGTTTATTCGAGAAAGGAAACACCTTTGTTGATTCAATACTTTAAATATTCTATAAAAATAATCTCTAAATTATATTTCACAATTTCATATAGACATTGTTTGATTAAAAAAATATGGTTTCCTGATAATTACTTTTTGTTGTGCTTGTTTACCGTTGTAAAAAATAATTAATGAAAAACATTTTTCAGATAAAGAAAAATCTAGCTTGGTTTCCATTTTTTTTATTTTAGATATAAAACACTTTAAAAAAAAAAAAACTTGTTTTTCATAATTTAGGGAAATAATAACTTATAATTTAATTTCCATGATTTTACCATGTATATATATAGTAAACAAGTAACTATTTATAAACTCACTTTACAGAAGCAAAAAAAAATATCAATATGAAAGAATGATCACTGTGCTAGTGATTAGCACCGGTGTTCCACTTTCTAACACGGCCACTGTTAGGTATGCATGCCACGCTAAGTGCAATTTGGGTGGGCTTAGGTGGAGAAGATTAATTAAAAGAATATGATGAAGAAATAAGACCTTTCATAAAGTCTGGTAGGTGGAAAATTATCAGTCCCATATACGGTTACGTTGAGGTTTAAGCTTTGATTTAACTGCATTGACCAGAGAACGAAAAAAATAAAAAGAGGGAGGAGAGGAAGAAAATAGAGTTGAGAAATTAACTATTATAACTTTAATATTTTCGATAATATAAATAAGAAATTTCATAGTTGTATTTTAAACATAAAATTCATCATAAATTATACTTTCAAGGAAGAGTAAGAGAGTACAATTTTGAACACATCAATAACTAACAAAACACTAATTGGTGAATTGAGATGGATTTATTTATTCTATTTAATTACAATTATTTCCTCAATGGATTCTTGAATTAAAAATTGAAGAGACATTGATTATTATTGTTGAATAAATAAATGAGCTGGGGAATGTGAGATGAATTGTGGATTAATAAATTGAAATGGAATCATGAATGGTAGTATAATGAGGACCACAAAAATATAAAATGGGGCATGGATGAATTAAGATTGTTTATAATTTTAAATTCTAATGTTTTCTTGTTGTATTTTTTAAATAATTGTGCTATGTAAAATTTGAATTATTTAGTTATTGCTTGCATTGTTTAAGTTACATAAAGAAAAAAAATACTATTATTCTTGAACTGTGTTGATACAAAATAAGGTACACTTAGTTAGACCATTGATGTGATATTGTTTCTATAATATGATTACAGATGTAGATAACTTGATAAAATTTAAATAAAGAAAAAACTTTATTGAGATTTTGATAGAGTGACAATAAAACTATCTTGTTTATATATATATATATATGCAATATTATAGAAATTATGTTTTAAAAAATCAGGATTTTTACATGAGTTGATCGAATCCATTTTAGAATGTCACCATGACTGTATTTTGTTTTTTAAAAGTCATCTTATTGATTCTTTTTATTTCTTTGATTTGTTTTCTTCAAGTTTCATTATTGATTCTTTTAAAATAATAAAATAAAATATATTTAAAAAAAAATCAATTGGATTCCATGACAAGCAAGCATAATAGGTAATGTCATGATGTCCAGGTTGATTAAATATGCTATCATCTCTTTTTTTAAAAAAAATAGATGCAATACTAAAGTCTTTTTGAGCATTTGATTTATCCTAGATTGATTCTCATGATATATTTTATTTTGATTTTTTGTAGGATTAATTATTTTTTAAGATATTTTTATCATTTTATTTATTTTTTAAATTCAAACCACATTATTATTTCTTGTTAAAATTATAGGATTTAATGACACATTCAAATCATTTTTGCAATCTTGAGATTTTTTAAATATCTCAAAGTAAACAAAATAGTCCAACGCAAGTCAATGGCTAGTTTTTCAGCAAGAGAATTTTTCCAAAACTCAGGGCATTCAAAAAAGAAAAGAAAGAAAATTTGTGTATATTCCAATTGGTCAATTAAAAAATTAGAAATAATTATTGTCAGAAAAGTTTGACAAAATTCATATAACAGGTTCTGATTATATTTGTCTATATACCCAAAATTGGTGCTTGGAAGATTCTGATTAGTAATACAAGTACTCGAATAAACATGCTGTCGCATTACTCTTAAGAGTTAATTATCAATATTTGTAGGGAAAAGAGAAAAAAAAGAAGTAAAATCAATAATCAACAAGACTTAATCCAACACATATATTGCGTTTAAAAAATATTTTTGAAAAAAATAATTTTTTATATTTTTATATTTTATTTAAATTATTATATTTTATATTTTTTAAATTATTTCCATGTGGTAATATCAAATTTTTTTAATTTTTTCAACAATAAAAAATACGCGAACTTGCTGCACGTTAACTAAATTTGAGTTTTTTTAATTTATTTTAAAAAGTATTTTTTGAAACTCAGTTAATTAGTACCGTAACGACAATAAACAAATTTGGATTTTTTTTTAAAAAAAAAGGGAAAAGAAAAAAGAAAATTGAAAGAGAACTGACTACAAGGATCACCACACTCGCTAATTAAAAGTTGAAGCCAACTGAAAAGGTCGCGCTCAAACCCAGAGAGCCATGTAAGGATCGCGTTCACACGCTTCCACCCTCCTACAAACGACGATTCACCGCTAAACGTTTCCTTCACAGTCAGCTGAAAAAAGTACCGTCTTCTCTTCTTTTTGTCTCCAAAACTCCAGTCTCCTTCTAAAGTTCCACTTCCAACTTTCATTTATCCTTCTTTTCTCCTCCTCTTCTCTTTCTTTTATGCACTCCAAAAACCCTACTCTCTCTCTGCTCTGCCCGTACCCCAAAAACCTTCTCGAATTTCTTGCTAATCGAAACCTCATTTTCACAACTAAAACACTACTTTTTGCATCATCAGGACTCACACATATACTAGCTAAAACGTAAGAGATGCATCCTTTTCAAAGCTTTTGCTATTTAAATCAAGATGGACATGTACCAGAGCCAAGCCTAGTCAACATGATGGACGGCGGAGAATCAATCCTGAGCTCGGCTTCGAAAACGAAAGCTATAATATCAACCGAGTCATCATGCAAGAGCCACAAAGAAACAGAGAGGAGGCGCAGACAGCGTATCAACGCTCACCTCTCCACCCTCCGTACTCTCCTTCCCAGCCCCGCCAAGGTTACTCTCTCTCACACACACATATAAAATCCTCTTTCTTACACCTTAAGACCTGAATTTAAACAAATTTGTAGGACGTTATAGTAATATGATAATAACCACGTTAGTTTTTTTCTCATGTATAAACGCAGACAGACAAGGCCTCGTTGCTGGCTCAAGTAGTGCATCACGTGAGGGACCTGAAAATGAAGGCAGCTGGGTCGGCACGACAGTATAGTAATGACTGCAGCAGCGGATTAGAGCCCGAAGAGAACTGGCCATATCCAGGAGAAGTAGACGAGGCGACGCTGAGCTGCTGTGGTCATGAAGAGAAGATGATAAAAGTGAGTGTTTGCTGTGAAGATAGACCGGGTTTGAATATGGATTTGACCCAAGCGATTAAGTCTGTGCGGGCCAGGGCGGTGCGGGCCGAGATGATGACGGTGGCTGGCCGGACCAAGAGTGTGGTGGTGATGAGGTGGGATAGTGGCAGTGGTGGAGAGGAAGATGTTGGAATTTTGAAACGGGCTCTGAACGCTGTTGTGGAGAACCGGGCCCCGGGTTCTGGGTCCGGCCAAGTGGTCCAGGAGAATAAAAGGGCGAGAGTCTTTGGTCTGGTTAGTGATGTTGATAGAGATAGAATTTGACCGATGAATTTTCTTAATCGACTTTGGATACAGTCAAATGTTTATATCTCCAAAAATAAGCTTATGACTACGTAAGAAGGACTCTGATTATGCATCTGTTTTTTTCGTAAATTAGTCTTTGTAGCAGTGGCGGGGCCAGAAGAGTAGCTGGCAGGATAAGGGGCAGTCGTCCTCTCTGATTTAATTTGTTTTCTCTCAATATTCAAGTAGCGCACTGGATATATGCCTCGTGCGAGCCTATCTATTTTTTTCACTGTAATTTTTTTACGACATTCCTAAAACATTATCTATTAACAAATTAAAATCTAAATAAGAATGAGATAATTGCATATAAAAGATATAAATCTTAATTCATAACTAATAAAATGATGAACGATAAAAAAAAAATGAAAAAAAATGATGATTGAGCCATTATATAAGTGAATTTTTAAAAATATATCATCCAAAACAACTGAAGCCCTCCAGCTTATAAGCTGGATTTATATAATTTTTAAAAATATATTTTCTACCATTCAGCTTGAGCAAAAATCAAATCCAATATATAACTTAGACGATGAATTGAGATAATTCCATGAAAAGTATATTAAATAAAATCATGAAACTCAATTTTTAAACAGATTTAATATTAAAAAAAACAATAAAAAATACTTCAGTTAAACCTCATGATGAACTTGTTGAATCCATAATACACGACATGGTATTAGGATAATTCCATAGATAAAAAATACAAAATAAAAATAAAAATATCAATTTCTAACTAATCTAATAATGATTGGTGAATTAAAAAAATAATAATAATGGAAGTCAACTTGATCTAACCTTCAAGACTTGGGATATGATCGTGAGGTTCAATCATAGTATAAATGGCAAGCCCCAAAAAATAAAAATATCAAATTCCAAACCAGTCAAAGTAGTTAGAGATAAACTTAAAAAAAAAGAGGATAAAAATGAGAGCCAAATTTGACACACAATCAAATAAAAACACGACGGATGAAATTGAAAATTAGTTTTTAAAAATAAAATGATAATAAAAACAACAAATAACAATAAAAAATTAAAAATCAAATGTCAAGTGATTTTTTTTTAAAATCGTTAGAGGATGTAAGACAAATACAATGCAATTAAAAGAACAAAAATCAAATCTAATATAAAAAAACAAATAACAATAAATTAAATTGATTTTTTTTATTAATCTAGTAAATTATTCAAGATCAAATACATTGCATTAAAGAAAAATCAATTTGACTCGGAAAAAAAACAACTTTTTCCAAAGGTCGACAACTCGACATGTTTTTCTGGGAGGGGAGAGTGGGATGTGGTTAGAGCTTAACTGACATTATTATGAAAACATGCGCCTTGCCACTGTGATGGGAGTGATGAGGTGCATCAAACATTGTCCCATACAATAATGTTCAGGGTTTTTTCGACGCGCACACAAACTTTGTCCTAACTATTTACCTCAATTATCCCCGACTCCATACGAGAATAACAAAAAAAACATAATAACTAAATAATCAAGTCCAAGCTAATTGAGTTTACCCTCCAAAGATAAATGAATTTATTTAAGCGAATTTAATGATGAAATGTGAGTGTGCGCATGAGAAATTCATGAGTTCTTTTAGGTTTTTGTATAATTTAGCAATGAACTAGGTTATCCCCATTATTGTCACGACTTGGATTATATTTCTTAGAACATAGGAAAACAATATTTAAATTATATATAAAAAAAATTCCTGGTGCTGTTATTGAATTTGATATAATGGTTTTTTTTTTTAAAAAACAACAGCTTCACTTTTTATTTAATACTAGTTTTAAATTAAATTATGTGAGAGTTGTCTAGACGTGTCTTTCTCAAATGGGTAGGTCTAAAAAAACCCATGCAAGTTAGGTTTATCTTTGTCAACCCACTAAACTCGTGACTCGGGTTATGAAACCAACATTAAATAAGGTTAAATTATTTTTTATGATAAAAAAATAAAATTTTGATTTACATTTAACTTATTTGCAGATGATAAAATTCAATAAAAATTAAATGGAGAAAAATAACTCAAAAGCCAACAAAATCTTGACCCAACTCTTTACTTACCTTGAGTTTTAAGTTAAATAGTATAGAAATTGTCTTGACATAACCTTATTAACTAGGTAAATCTAAAGAGAAAAACAAATCAATGAACACTTCCACGGGATCAGGGGAAAACATAATCATTGGTCTTTGGGGGACCAATGTAAAGGTAGGAGTTTAACTTTTCCACGGGATCAGGGCAAAAGTCCGGTGATATTGTTTTTTATTAACTTGGATATCTCTGTTAATTTAAATATATCTTTATTAATCTTATTAATTTTGAATTTAATAATTATGTAAATTTTTAATAATTATTATATCAATAACCATAAAATTCAAATTTAAGATTATAAAGGGAACAAATCTTTTAATCCTAAACTATCACGTACTATATGATTATTTATCCTTCATGTGAGGGGTTGGGTTTGGACTCCAAAAACTTGAGTCAAAATAAAAAAATTAGAATGGTCCTCCTGATGCTTTGTCAAAGCTTTTGTTGCGTGAACGTATGTGCCCAAGTTCCTTTTAGACGGGCCATTTCACAGTGGGAGAGTGACAACACCTTCTCTAGAGATTAGACCTAGTTAACTTGGATGTGATAGCTAAAATAATGAGCGAAGCTACATATGCCGCCTAATAAGAAGAAAAAAACTGAGGTCGGGATTATTTATTTGACTAAGTTTAATAAACTGGTATAATTTTAGTAATATAAAAAAATTATAACGAAAAAAGGGAGCAAGAATGCTAGCTTAATTGGGTTAGAACGTCAAATACACGACTTGATCGTGATACTAAAACAAACCCGTCAAAAACAAAATAAATAAAACAACAAATTTCAATTGTCAAATCCAATATCATTGGATATAAATGAAAAAACTAATTAAAAAAAAGCAGCAAAAAAAAAAAAAAAACAAACTCAAAAAAAATTAATCTCATTACCATGGATATGGGATTTATATATCTATAAAAAGGAAAGCAAAAAAAAAAAAAAAACTCAACAAAATGATGAGAAATGAAATTAGAAAGAAAAAAAGTCAATGAAAAATTAAACAAAACAAAAAGCAATGAAAAGAGATGGAACCAATTTTGACATAAAAATAAATCAAAATTAAACTCTGAGAGATGAAATTGAAACAAAATCCAATTAAAAAAAAGATAATAAATAAATAAATAGCAATCACAAAAATAAGGATCAAAATTCATAAAAAACCACATGATAAGAAACCAAGTTGAATAAAATAAAAACAAAGCAAAACAAATAGTAAACAAAAAAATAATAACCAAATTAGATATAAAAATCAAATGAAAAGACTCTTTTGTATTTTGCCAAGAAGAAGAGAGAGACAATGAAGGAGAAGAAAAAAATTCAATCACATTAATACTAGGGTGGACATTTTCGGTTCGGTTTGATTTTTATAAAAAAAAATAATCAAATTGAAAATTGTATTTTTTTTTAAAAAAATAACCGAACCAAACCGAACCGAACATAGTAAAAACCAACCACTTTCGGTTCGGTTCGGTTTTGTTTTTATGATTAAAAAATTGAAAAAACCGAATTTGTTTTATGATTAATTTTTTTCCCACTCTACAAGTTGTGTTTCTGTCTTTAATGATATCAACGATACAGGAGTGCAAGTTGCAACTGAAGCAATGGAAGGATCATCATCAAGCCATCTTGTAGAGTTTGATGCTGAGAACAAGAAAAATATAAATAAAGAGTTGAAAGTTTCTATTAAGGCAGAGCCAAAACCACATGCTATTATGCGGTCTGATTTTGCAAAAGGAACCAATGATGAAGTGCTCCAGCCTCCTTGTTTTGGCAAGGATTTGGATCTGAAAACTTGCATGAGGTGAAGGCTAGTGAAACAGGTGGCAGGAGTCATTCTACTGAGAAAAATAAAATCGAACTTGAAAGTAATACAACATCAGCTACCATTGATCATGAAAGGCCAGAGGGAGGCAGAGGGGGATTGCTAGGGTTTTCAAAGTAAAGTTTATATTTATATTTATTTTTTAAACCGAACCGGTTCGATTTGGGTTAATCGGTTTTTGCTTTACAAAACCGATACCGAATCGAACCAGATATTTTTTAAAATATTATAATTGGTTTAATCTGTTTTTTTAATCCATTCAGTTTTTTCAATTATTTTTATTTTTATTTTCTCAATTTAATCGGTTTTACGATTTTCTTACTCACCCCTAATACATACTACCGGTTCACCACCAGCACAGACTTTGCTGCCATGAAAATCTCGGTTCTTCACTCCCAAATTGCCCTTACCCCACTTAATAATAACAAAACCAGAATGAGAAGACCAAATAGGCCCTTGACTGAGATATTTTTATAAGAGTAATTTAATTATTTTACTAATATTTTTAAAAGAAAAAAAATTGATCTAGTTAATCAAACTATATTTTAAGGATGTTCTAACATTACAATGTGCAAATTAAAAGGGGATCATCTATCCCTTCTCGACATGTTTATAATTGTTTTTATTTATTTATTTTGAAGATAATTAAGTTATTATACTGTGAAAAAATATATAAATAACAACTATATCCCTAAAAATAATTTAATGACCAATATACCATGTAAAAAACCAAATCACTCCCGGAACAAAAGTATAGTAAAATCATCGTTTCACTATTTTCCATGCACATGAAAATGTGTCTATAGTTATGGTGAAATTGCCTTCCTTCTCCTCTAAAATTTATTTATTTCGAAGTTGTTTGGCACGGACTTTCACCTGCCTGCCGTGCCGCAGCTTTTCAAAAAAAAAATTATTTTTTTTATTTTAAATGAATATGTTTTGGTGTTTTTAGATCATTTTGATGTGCTGATGTAAAAAAAGATTTTTAAAAAATAAAAAAACATCATTATGATGTATTTCGGCACGAAAAACACTATAAAAAACTACCGCAACCGTCCTCCCAAACAGTCAGTTCATGAACCTAAATCCAAAGCTGACAAATAATAATAAGCATGCAAGTCGAGACTTACCGAGGACAAGGACGGGAAGCGAGATGGTCTGGCGAATCCGCAAGCACAGATGCACTGATTTCCAAATGTCTAATCTTTGCTCTCAAATGACAGGCTAAAAAACTCGTTCCAGCATTACAACAATGGCTGCTTTTAGGCCCTTTTCAGTAAAAGGGGAACCCTTTCAGCTCTCACCCTCTTCAATCATCATCAATTCATTCACGGGAGCAAGCTTCTTTTCTCCCAGCCTCTACTTATATTCTGATTGTTTATAGCTTTCTTGTTTTCTGACTTCTCCTTCATCAGTAGATCACCTTCACTCAAGTAAAGTTCATGTATGGCTTCTCCTTGATTTTAATGTTTTGGTTATCCACTGCTTGATCAAGGGTTTACTATATTGGCTTTACCAAAATCTGCTGAAACTCGAATGAAATTGTTCCTGTTAATGAATATAACAATGACTCGGCCTGTTAATAAAGGGTTTTTTTTTAGTGAATGAGAACTCTTTTTTTTTTTTTTATATATAATTTCAATTGTTTGTTTTTAAGATTTTGGCAGTCAACTTGTCAGCTTTCATTTACCCAGAGAGAAAAGAAAAACTTGTCAGCTTTCTACAAATGCCAGTAAAGAATCCTAATTATTCAGTTACATGTTTCACTTAACTCTAACAAGGATTTAAATCCTCCTGTCCTGCTTCACACTAACACATATCAGAACAGTTCTTTGTTCCATTTTTGCTTCTCTTTTACCCCGCTAAATGGCAGGATCAGCTCCCCCCTGGCTGTTGACGTCATTGATTCTCGGTGTTTATGATCACGCAAGGCCATGGATTCCTTCTCTCTTTTTTCATGCTTCGAAAATTGTATTTTTTATGAAACGATAATGCAATGTTGACGGTATTCATGGCCAGAATAATTTTATGAAATTTTCAAAAAATGTCTACTGCTTGAGAGAAAAGAAACTCTTAATGCAATGTTGACGGTATCCATGGCCAGACTAGTTTTATGACATTTTCAAATAATATCTACTACTTGAGAGTAAAGACGCTTTCAGTTTACAGATAGCAGATCAAGCAGGTGTAACTTTTGGTGGTGATGCTGAAGTTAGTTATGCTTCCAAGTTCATAGGATAAACTGGGAGTATAACATGTGTGGCGCGTACTTCACTATTTCAATGACCACTTGTCTTAATTTTCTGAGATTAAATGCTTCGAGCAGTTCTACAGGGACTTGTTGAAGGCAAAAAAATTCCAGAATAGGCGGTCAACTTGGCAATATATTGCAATTAAATTCATAGTTATTTCTCTACTTATTCATGGAAGATTTAGCTCAATTGCAGGCGATAGAATAAGGTCTAAATACATTACCTCCAGTGTAAGATTGTACATCGTGTGTTGTCGAACAATTAATAAAAATCACAATTCTTTCATACCAGTTTCTTCTGGACTTGCTCAAGAACTTACAGGCTTTAAAGTACTGGATATGTCCAAAAAAGATGGTGGGGTGGATTGCTTTGATCAAATTAATGAAGCAGAGGTTTCTGATTTTCAAGAAGCACAGATACTTGTTAGTATCAGATAGCAAGCAATGAGTAATATTATGGCATTGTTCAAGCCCGTTTGCCTTTTCATCCTCTTGCCATCCTGTGCTGTTGAACAGGGGAGAAGTGGCGCATTTCAGAACTCTTTCTGAAGCTCAATCGCCAAGGCATTAAACAAAATAGTTCCTATTAGCCTGGTGATTGCTTGCGTAGACTCTAGAGAATGCCCCGCTAACATCCTGGGATTTCAACCCGGAGAAGCTTTTATGGGTCGAAATGTTGCGAACCATGTCCCCCCTCTGAAGTTAAGGTCAACTGGTCTGAGATCTTAGCTTCAACATCTCCTGGCAAATTTAACCATGTTAATTTCCGTTTTGTACAGAATGGGCCGACAGAAACTAACTATGCCCTTGAGTTTGCTGTGAATACTGTTGAAGTAAATGTTTAGGCCATCATATACATCGAATTTTCTGTTTCATATTTTTCTGCAAATGCACTTGTATTTGAGGATCACTCCCCTGCACAAATCATGCCAGCGTAGTACACAAATCTCCGACTAATCTCCAGCTGATCAAGAGTCACTTTCTTGCACAAATCATGCTCGCACAGTCTTAACAGCTAGACGAAAGCTTTTTATGTATACAGCTCCATCTATTGTATAAATATCTGAACAAACATCCTTTAATTCAATCAACCCTTGGTCTCTTTACGGTATCTGAGCAACAAAAGACTCAAACGAGTTAGTGATCCTAGGGCAAATCTTTTTTCAATCTCATAATGTCTAATAATAATTCATCATTTTAGGTAATAACCATATCATCTGCAAATGAAGTTTATAAATGAAGTTTCCCAGCTCCTTATCAATTCGTTGAGAACGTTTTCCCCTCCCCACCTACTTCCAATGTTAATGAAAATTAATATCCATACCTTGCAACTGTGGCCAACCGCCTCTCCCTCTCTTAATTCTCTTCAAAACAATATCATTTCGTTTTTTTAATGCGACTAAACCCCACACCTCGAAAGTATAAGTTGTCCCGGTTCTCACAAGGGATGCACGTCCTAACTCGAACTCGAGATCTACTATACAGACCGCAAGCTCTTTATCATCACGTCATGCCCATTAAAGACGGTCATATCATTTCCTCAAACAACAATACAACTCTTCCTGCCCCTCCTACTTGTCACCCACTCTTTCATTAATTTCAGTCTCTCTCTCTCTCCCTCTTTGCATATGCATCATGCCAACATTGATTCAATGTAAGCTCGCGATGATCGTTCCCTACTCGATCCCAGTCAGGCCACATTATTGACCTCCTACTCAAGTGAGCCGCCTATAAACAAACCCCCCCGATATGATCCAAACTTGCTCGGAAAACAACATTTTCAAACCCAAAAAACCCTTTACCCTTATTGCCTATTTCTCCATCTTTTGTACCTACCACAACTAAACAAGCTTTCAAACACAAAGAGTGGAAGGATCCTATGGGTGACACAGCTTTGTTCATCGTGTTATGGCAGACTCTCCCATCGATTCTTCATAAAAAAACCTTGGTCACCTTCACTATTTCCTTGGTTTCGAGGGTGATTTCCACATCTGAAGCATGTTTATCTCTCAACAGCAATACATTCGTGATATTCTGGCTCGTTTTAATATGAATGGTATCAAGGAATCAGTAACACCTATGCGCTTCTCTACTTGATTCACTCTCATTGATGGTCTCAGCAGGTTGATGCCTCTCAGTTTTGTAGTTTGATTGGTAGCATGCATCATCTTTTTCTCTCGCGACTAGCATGCCATGAAATATCCATCAAATCTACGATCTTGGTCATAAAACCAAAATAACATTATAGAAAAAATAATAACATGAGTTAACCAGGATTAACATGCTAAATTTACACCTATAGTCATGAGATTATAACAATTCTATAGCGAGAAAATCAAGATAAATTATTAAAGTTTATTTTTCAATTGATCATGATTGACTCAACGAGGAATGATATATATATTTTTTTTAAAATTAAAAAAATTGACACAAAAAATAAGCTAGGTCAACCTATGTTGACCTGCTAAGTATTATTCTTAAATCTTGAGGTTGTGATAATATAATAAAAAAAATTAAAATAAATTATGAAGTCTAATTTTCAATAAAAAAAAAACAATATTAACTAATGAAACTGGAAAAAAATAATTAAAAAATCATTTTAATATTTTTATTATTTATGATAGTTTAATTGTTGAATATTGATTTTTTTATTTAAATTAATAATTATTATGAAAATAATATTATTAAGCAAGATATCTATTTTAAATTTATAATAAAAGTTAGATATTTGAAAATCAATATATGTGTGTGTAATTTTTTTAATATTTTACATTGTATAAGAGAAAAAAAGTATATTGAAGAAGAAGAGAAACTTATAATGAAAAACTATCGGAACCTCTAAAACATATTTTATAAGCTGGTATGAATTTAAAAAACAATAGAACTATTATATTTAAAATTAAAGTTACCGTTTTTTCTTCCTAGATAAATACGGTTTTTATGAAAACAAAGCATATTATATTTCTTCTTTCTTAACAGTTCCAGTTACAGAAGGTGCATTGGTTCAAACGGGCATTACACGAATTCTGTAGGGGTCGAAGTGTAATAACAAAGGTATAACGAAAGAGAAAAACGTGCGGTGAAATATCTGAGGCGAGCACTCGAAGCCAACAAAAGCAAATTGGTGCCTCAACTTGAACTAGTTTGCAATACTGCAGAAACAAACCGATCGAGCTAAAAAAAGAAATCATGATCTCTCAATTCTTCGTGCTCTCGCAGCGAGGCGACAATATTGTCTTTCGCGATTGTAAGTCCTCTCTATCTCTGTCTGTTGTCCCTGATATTCTTTGCCGATCTGATCCTTTTACTTGACAGGCAGATCTCAATTATTTCTGGTAATCAATTGATCCAATCTAATATAAGACAACTCACAATTTCCCTGCATTCAGTCTTCCAGTGCCGTGTGTTTCTATTCCATTTGATTTAAAATGAATTATCCAATAGGTTTAATTAGTGGTGCTAATATAATTATCGCACAGACCTACTAAGGTTTTTAGTTGTTGAATTGTGATTTGTTATTCTACTGAATGATAGAGAGAGAGTTTAGGGTCCTAATGATTGATTATGATTTCGTTAATTGAAGATCGCGGTGAAGTACAAAAAGGAAGTGCAGAAATATTTTTCCGCAAAGTCAAGTTCTGGAAGGAAGATGGAGAAGAAGAGGCCCCCCCTGTCTTTGTAGGTATCTTATTTGCTGTATAATACTAATATCAGGCATCGCATCATTATTTGGAACATTTGCCGAGTCTTTCTTTTTGTTAGGCTAGTGAATAGATATTTAGAGTAATGTGCTGATTTCTGACATTATTTTTTGTGATTCTTTTCTTTTTCTATGAATAGAATGTGGATGGTGTAAACTACTTTCATGTGAAAGTAGTTGGATTATTATTTGTTGCAACCACGAGAGCAAATGTGTCACCTTCTCTGGTTTTGGAACTCTTGCAAAGGATTGCTCGTGTTATCAAAGATTATCTTGGGGTTCTCAATGAAGATTCTCTTCGGAAAAACTTTGTGCTTGTGTATGAGTTGCTTGATGAAGTCATTGTAAGCTTTCTATCATGCTGTCTTTTCTGTTTTATCAATAGCTCTTGACCTCATGTTTGGTGCTCTATTTGTTGGTGTGTGTACTATTTGTTTTTGCTGGTCTCAGGCTTGTTTCTTTGCTTTCCTCATCCTTTGCTATTCAATTTTATATTTTATTGTACTTTGGATACAATATTTTGAACCTCTGTCATAAGAGTTGAAGGTCCTTTATTGCTTTCCTACTTTTGTTTCTTTGGTACAAAAGAAACTTAAAGCAATAGTAATGTTGTGCAAATAGGATGATCGGACATCCTAAACAATCAAAATTGTTCAGAAGACGCTTTGTCACCAAAAATTGTTATCAAATGACATTTGTATTGTCTAGCTTATCCATTTGTTCCTTAAAGTTCAAAATGACTCATGAGTGGATTTGTATTTATTTCTTGCATCATGGGGCACATGACATAAGTTCATCTGAATTTTTGACAGAATGTACAGATTCTATTGATAGGATGACCTTTTCTTTGCATTAAATATTATACATGTTTACTTAGCTGAAGCTAAACTATTGTTTGACTGTTTGTTGATTGCTCTTCCAAAACGTTAAACATGTGACCTGTCGCCTTCTACCAGGATTTTGGTTATGTACAAACGACATCCACTGAACTGTTGAAGTCCTATGTATTCAATGAGCCACTTGTGGTCGATGCTGCACGTTTGCAACCTCTGAGCCCTGCTGCCATTTTCATGGTATGGTATCATCCATCTGATCATGCTCATATTACTTGGATTGCATAATATTATATTTGCATGTGCCATTCAAATAACTTTAAGAATTTGGATGAATGCAGCAAGGGACTAAAAGGATGCCAGGTACAGCTGTCACAAAGTCTGTTGTAGCGAATGAGCCAGGGGGTAGGAAGAGGGAGGAAATCTTTGTGGATATAATTGAGAAAATTAGTGTGACATTCAGCTCTAGTGTAAGCATTTATGCATTCATTATCTGTAGTTTGGGTTATTTTATTGCTTCGTGTGTGTGGTATAATGGTTTGACAGTCAACTGCATGAGCAACGGACAGCAATTAAGAATGGTTTCTCCTTCTCATGCCGCTATTCTTGGCAAGTTTTATTGTCTTCTTTTGGCATGAATGAAGTAAATGAATTGGCTTAATAGATGGGGATACATGAAGTCACTCTGAACTGTCTTCATCATGTTATAAATTTTTAAGGTGCTTATTCCTTTAAAATCATTCATGATCTTTGCTTGATCTTTCTTTAATCTATGCAATTTTCTCTGGACAGGGATATATATTAACTTCTGAAATTGATGGCACCATTCAAATGAAGAGCTATCTTTCTGGAAATCCAGAAATCAAATTGGCCCTTAACGAGGACTTGAGCATAGGAAGAGGTGGTGAGAGATCAATCCATATATCCTCAGGAAATACTGGCTGTTGGACCACATTATACCTACATTTGATCACCTTAAAACATTAACATTTCACAGCTGAGTTGCTCCTTTGTTGAATGTTTGCATGAACAAGTATGGTGCATTTATCTAGGTTTATATTCTCGATGCTATGCTTACTTGTAGAAATAAATTTTCAGTTAATAATTCGATATTGTCATGCTTTTATGCTCTTTTTTTGTCCTTGCTGAATTAGTTTTTGAGTTCGTAATGAGAGGATTTTTTTTCCTTTGTGCTTGCTTGCGTGCCTTGTGATAGTCAGCCATGATGATCTACTACAGTGTCTTTATGCTGCCTTTTAAATATGGTAAAAAAAATCCCTCTCACTTGCAATATATGCTGCTTGCTGTTACAGATTATAGAAGTTCATTTGGGTCAGGCGCAGTGATACTTGATGATTGTAATTTCCATGAGTCTGTACGTCTAGACAATTTTGATCTGGATAGAACTTTGACTCTGGTAAGTGAAACTAAAGCAGCATGAGTTTGAAAGGTGTATGTGGATTGAAGAGGTTCAGTATACATGTTTCCAGTTTCTAAGCATTTGTCCTGCCAATACATGTCAGGTACCGCCAGATGGTGAATTTCCTGTCATGAATTACCGTATGACCCAGGAATTTAAACCTCCTTTTCGCATTAATACTTTGATAGAAGAAGCAGGAGCACTTAAGGTGATTATTTTCCTCCATACTAAACTCTACTTGACAATGAAAATAACGTGGCTTGAAAGAATCAATTATAGTGATATAACAACTCATGCATTGGTCAAGAGACATGTTTTCTATTTCTGTAGTTTTAGTTTTGATTCTTCATCACTCGAACCAAATTGACTAAATAAATGGAAAATTTTATTCAGGAGAAAGTCATTCACTATGCTTCTAATGTACAATTTATAACCATTCCACTGTTCTTTATGTTTGCTATTGATAGGCTGAAGTGATTCTTAAAGTATCTGCTGAATTTCCCTCAAGCGTTACTGCAAACACAATCATTGTACAGATGCCACTGCCAAAATATACCACCAGGTATTCTTTTATGTAGAATACATTTTTTCTTTTGGAACAAATGAGTTATCCCAGGCTCTCAGTAAATTATGTCATGATTTTCATAAATTAAGCATGTTTCAATAAGTGAGTTATCCCCTTTCACTATTTCAGCAAACTTATGTGTCTGGATCCTGAAAATAGAAACTATTGACAAGTTTGATTTTCATGTCAAAAAATAAAATAACTAATAAAAGAGCTCTGATAGAAATAGAATGGCAGTCCAGGATATCATGAATATTAGAAACTGTATGATTGAAGATGTAGAAGGCATATATTTGCTATGAATTTCATCTCAAAGGGATAGAAGTCTCTTGTTTGTTTTCTGATGCTTTAGTGCATTTTACTGAAAAGATAATCTAGTTTCCGAGGAATTATCAAGAGCATGGTAGGCTATAAAGTTGCCGTTACAGCAGGTCAGCAGACCTTATAAAATCAGGCATGGTGATTATGTAGTTAAGAGATTGGGTTTGAGAAAGTTGCTCTTCATGAGTGATTTTTTAAGTCACAAAGGCAGATCATACTGTTTGTATATAATTTATAAATTATATCAATTTTTATAAGGAGTTTTTTACTAATTTTATGACAGAGTTAATTTTGAGTTGGAACCTGGAGCCCTTGGGCAAACAACAGATTTCAAGGAAGCAAATAGGAGGCTTGAATGGGCATTAAAGAAGGCAACATTTCTTAAATTTCACTTTGATTTCATAACCTTTTCCTTTCAAAGCAATGATCATGTGCTGGTCAAATAAAACGAGTCAATAATGTGTTGTGACAGATTGTTGGGGGATCAGAGCACACCTTACGCGCAAAGCTGACATTTTCACAGGAGTTGCATGGTACAAATTATAAATCATAATGGTCGTGACTGACAATTTCAAATGTTTTCATGTGTTGTTTCATGAAATATTTGCCACTTCTACAGGGAATATCACGAAGGAAGCTGGACCAGTTAGCATGACATTCACAATTCCAATGTATAATGCTTCACGTCTTCAGGTAAAGCCATTACGGGTTGCCATTATAACAAAATATTTTTTGGTAATCAAATTTATTACCCAAGCAACTGCAAAAAAATGGTGAAAGGTACGATCACCAATAATACTCTACTATAGTAGTGGTAGGAGAATTGCTCAGCATTGATTTATGGGTTAGCCCAGGCAGCTTGTATTAAAAATATGAATATGATGATGCTTGTATATGAAGTGGGTGAGAATATTACTAAGAGCGGTAGATGTACTATATATCCTGGTCCTGTTTCTTTCCTTCTATATTCATGTCAAGGTAAAAGGCTTGCAATGATTTAGTTGCATTTCAAAGGTGGTTTAATGTTTTGCAAGGATGCTAAACACACCTACGATGCATCTCTTATCTTTACTCATTTGAGAAGAGTTCACCCATTTTATGATTTTTAGTTTTATCGCGTCCGCCGGTTTTTCCCTTTATTCCTAACAGACAAGTCTACCATGTTACCTGGTGCAGGTGAAATACTTGCAGATAGCGAAGAAATCTAGTACATACAATCCATATCGATGGGTGAGATACGTTACACAGGCCAATTCCTATGTTGCCCGTATATGATGCTCTAATCTCCCTTGCACCTTTTGTTAATTTCATCATCTGTATTTTTGTGTAACATTTTTCTGCTCAGTGATCCCTTGTATTATTTTAACTCTTTTAGATGATCTCTGCACTTGCAACTGTTTTATCGACCATCCAGATCAATTCTTCTCTAACGGAGATATTCTTGTGTTTAATTTGCCCCCCTCCTGTGTCGAGTGTATGGGTAATAATGCTCATGCTCGAGATACGGAGTTTAAAACGAACCAAAGCCTCGGGAGAGGGCATTTGTGTTAAATGTTCGGTGGGTATTCCGTTGCCACGTGGCTTTGTTGTCATGCGGATTGCATCAAGTAGATGAACTACTCTTGGCTTTTGATAAATATTTCAGGTAGCTATGTGGAGGACAAGCACCCGCCTGTGTGATATTTGTCAAAAGTGATAGATGAAAACTAACAGCATGCATCCATCCCCCTTGCCTGCATCTTGCGCCGTAGTTTTCTGACAGGCACACCCCAGGTAGATCCTCCCTCCTCTATAAACACTCGAGACAGCCCTCGCATGCTAACCGTTCTCACAATTATAATGAGCCTCTCATAGCCAAACCTTGAAGCTATCAATTCTGAATTGCCAAGCATGCTGATCACCATCACTCATGGATTATATTTCCTGGATTCATCGTTGCCTTGTCACATTTTAGTGGGAGCAATGTAGTTGCCTCTCGCCATCTTTTCTATGTGCCCAGGTCCCCTTCCCAGACCAGAATAGCACCATCCACCCACCATCCCAACTTTTCCAAAACCAGAACCACCACCTGTTTCTGAACTTGAATGCCCTCTCCCTTCGTTCCAGAGCTGCCAAAATCTGAGTTGCCTACTTCACCGCAGCCCCAGTTTCCATTTGATTCTCATGTCCCAGCCATTGCAAAACCTGAAAAGCCTGAAGGCCCAAAACAGCTCGATCTGCCACATTCACATCATCTGCCGGAGCCTGCTTTGCCTACCTTGGCCCATGAACACAGCTCTGCATTCCTTTCCCCTCCCTCCCCACTCAACCAGTCGTCAAGCAGTTGAGCTAGTACTTCCGGCAATAGCTTTTTGTGGCCACTGTAGCAAATGTTCCGTTTAAAGATGCCACTTTGTACCTCCTGTGTTTATTAACATTATACTACAACCTAAAACAAATCTAGGGTGTCTCCCATTAGCGGAGCTAGGATAATTTTTCAGGAGGGACACTCATGCAACATAATCTTCTTTTTTTCCATCTACCATACATGCGTTGTAAATATAAAAAGATTCCATGATTTCGTTTTGATCAAAGAAAAATATTATTTTATTCAACTCAAATATTGTCATAAGAATAGTGAACAAGGGATAATGATTAAATAATAAAATGATGAGAAATCCTAAACAAGACAAGTGATGCAGAAACTTACTATAAATATAGAACGATCTTTGTATGAGGTAAAAGGCTAGGAGCAATATCAGATTGAACCAAATATATGACATTAATTTTATCTTCATGATGCATTCAGCGTTTTAATTCTATTGGTGTTTATATCTATTAAATATAAAAATACAAAGTTTATAAGAAACATTAACTAAAACGAAGTAATGTTTATGTCTGGTAGATCTTTTAAAGTAAAGTAATAAAAAAATAATTTAAGATTCTTACATATTTATTTTAATTGTGCATTTAGTTCTTTTATGAAATAGAAATAATTGACTATCATATCTATTGTTGTGACTCTTCCAGCAGTTGTTTTTCTATATGAACAATCAAATAATGTTCGAGAAAATCATCCTCGATCTGATTGTGAGGTAAGTTTTAGCAATCTTCGTTGTTGAATGAGCTCATTTAATAGTTGTCGTCGAATCAGGAAAAGTCAACGACAGTCTCATTTTTGTTCCATGTAGGTTAATAAGAAGATATGTGCGAAAAAACTAAAATGAATAAGTTATTTGGCTATAAAGAGAACTTTTTAAGAGATTAATAAAAGAAATTATACGGTAGTCAACTGAGGGTATACCACTTTCACTTATGTAGAAGATTATAAAATAATTATTTTCTATTGCAAATCCTTTTTATACCTCACTTGCCAAGACAAAAAATTTATTTTGTCTGGAGTAGCTTGCTAGCTAGAACACCTCGAGATCCTTAAATTATTCTAATCCTAACTTTAATATTTAACACAAACTCTCATACTCATGCTCTCAAAATCTTTAACAAACAATTCTTCTTGAAAGTTTCTTCACACTCTAATTGTGTGTGAGTTGTGAAACTTTGTGCAACTCTCTAGATTGTTAAGCACCCTTGCTTTCTTTAGATGGGTTGCTCTGCCCAGCGTTGCTCTAGTTGCTTTATGCTTTTGATAATCCTTCCTTAAATATACATCCATGTGACCAGGATAAAGTTTTTTGATAAACATTATTTTCAAGTTTTATTGAATTATTGATTTTTTGAGACAATTAAATGAAAAATAAGCTCTGAGATAAAAAATAATAATAATTGAATTTAATGACTTGCATGAATTTTATATTGTAAGTTTGCTTAATTTACTTGGGTTTATTTTTTTAATCAATATTATTTTTTATCGATTACATCTTTCGATGTTAAATTAATTCGGGATTGATTTTTTCAAAAAAAAATTCAAAATTATCTTAGAAAATTTATCCAAACAAAATCAAATGGATTAAATAACTTTTTTCATCCTATTATCAGAGAAAAAAATCCATTCTATTCATAATTAAATTTATTTTTAAAAAAAATTACTATCAATACCTAGGTATTTTTGTTTTTATTTTTTTTTATCATGACAGAGGAGTAAGCGGGGTAAAGTGGCAGTAGAAAACGATCTGTGATCTTGGCGAGTTGCTGCATTGCATGTCAGCGACCGAAACTGACACGTGTAAAACTCCCTGTCAAAAAATATTTAAGACGGTTACTCGTGTTGATCTGGGCTTTAACTTGAGAATTTGATAACGACGTTAATTGAAAGGAGTCCACTTCCTGAAGATTTGAATTATTTTATTTTATTTAATCGTCTTCTTGTCCAGTGCAGTAGTGCACAGCCATGGATTCACTGTATGAAAAGATTGAAAGAACTGGTCCCGTGGGCATCGCTGTCGCCATCAACAACTTGCCTCTTGAATCTGTTTGTCCCTTTTTCTCAAGTGGCCATTCTCCACTTCCTCTCCTCCCATTATCCAAATTAAGTGCCCGTTTGGACCGCCGTGCTGCATATATTCAAAAAAAAATTTAATGAATATGGTTTAGTGTTTTTAGATCATTTTGATGTGCTGATGTTAAAAATAATTTTTTAAAAATAAAAAAATATCATTTTGATGTATTTCAACACGAAAAATACTTTGAAAAGCTACCGCAATCGCCCTCCCAAACAACCAAGGTATTCGGTGTTTCTCACCGTTTTTCGAAAACATTTAAATTATTTTTTTATTATTATTTTTAGATATTCTTATCAAAAATATTTTTAAAAACATCATTCCTGATCAATCATTTATACAAATCTATACAAGCTGGGGCCTGTTGCGATGTCTATCTCTGTACGGTTACTGTAATTTACAGTACTTTACCTTCAACTCGTGCAGAGGAATGAGATGAAGAACTTATTTTAACTTGATTTGTAGAGAAATCCAAAGATATTGGATGTGAAAAAGACTTGGATTTATGTTATTCGTGTCTCGTATTCTACTAAGCCGTGATATCAATTTTTATCTCAATACAAGATTCATATTTCCATCTCCTCTTTATGGTATCAATGCAAAAAAGAAAAGAAAAATTGTAATATTTCTATGATTAATTCTCATAATTACTTGGATCTTGTTTAGTATTGTGTTTTAAAAATATTTTTCAAAAAAAAAAAATATTTTAAATTAAAAAATTTAATTATTTTCATATCAAATAAAAAATATCATTTTAATATTTAAAAAAAAATACTTTCAAAAATTAATTTTAATAAATAATCACTTTGATTGATTGGCCATTTGCGAAAGATACATTTTACAACAATTTAGCCTAATTGGGTGTTTGAGAGTTCTTTTAGAAATGGTTTTTGAAAAAAAAAATATTTTTTATTTTAAATTAAATTTTTTTAATGTTTTTATATCATTTTAATATGCTAATGTCAAAAATAATTTTAAAAAAATAAATAAATAATCATTCTAATACAATTTAAAAAAAAAAACAAGTACAACCACACTACAAACACAGTCACTGAAGCTTTCTTAACGAGAAGTGATTGACTACAACTTAAAGTTCTTTAATCGCGGTGGCAGCCGAGGAAATGTGTCCCTTACAAAATAAATTTTGCTTTTGCTTTTCTTTCGAAATGACTAGAAAAACTTATTTTATTTTCCTGTCATGACGCGAAATCACTGGCTTCTGATCAGTCGATGCTTACTTTAACCTGTGAAGATTTAACTACCACAGCACCGAATAAACCTACACTGAAAGACAAAAATTCAAGAAGACACTCTTTGAAATCATAAACATATTTAACGAAACATTGAAGGGTGGTTAAATCATTATGCCCACACTCATATAATACGAAATCATTATAATCTCATCCACAAAATCCTATTTAATTAGAATAGAGTTTTGTGTTTTTTATTAAATTTTTTAAACTGTGTCCTTCATCAGCCCCCTATATATATACATACTTGTCATTTACCCACGTCTCACCGCGCCCAGAATCACATTTTTTTCAATATAAAAAAAAAAATAAGAGTGTGAGATTTTTTTATTATACTATAAATTTGTGCAAAATAATAAATTTGTGCAGAATCCTGCAGAATACGAGTTTTCAATAAAATATATGAATTTTAAATCAATATAAATTTATTTGGTTAAGAGGTTTTAACAAAATCACCAGCATAAAATTATCATCGGCATTAAAAAAACAAGAAGATTCAAATACCTGATTTATCGAATTTGCTGTATTAAAATTAGTTCATTTTATAATATAATTTAAATTACACACAACAACATATAAATTATGAAAATATCTACAATAACTAGACAACAAAAATAAATCGTTGATTTTCTACCCATATAAAAAAGAAAATATTATTGAAAATTCATCGCTACGTTACCATCATTATCAAGACTAACAGTTAAAATTATTATCACCATTACTGTCCAACAATTAACATCATTAAATTGCCCCAACAAAATAAATAAATAAAAATAAAATATTTTTACAAAAAAAAGCAAGCAATAAAACAATAAAAAAACAATCACTAAAATTATTATTATTATAATTGCGCAAATAATGAACCCATAAAATTATCTTGAGGAATAAAAAAACACTTTAACAAGAGAGCAAATAAAAACAATATCAAAAAAAGAAAAAATTAAAATAAATAATAGGAGTATAAATTAAAATTTTAGGAATAAATCCAATAAAAATAAAATCACAACAAAAAATAAAACGACAAGAATTGAAAGTAAAAACTAAAAATATAAATGCATAAATACAGACAAAAAAATGACCGAAAAACCAAAAAAATTGACACTAAATATAAAAATAAAAGAACAAGGGCCAAAATAAAAAATAAAATATCTAATTAATAATTGAAGGACAAAACTACAACAACATGTATTTTGCTGCTGAAAAAAGAAAGAAAAAGAAAGATCAATCACCGATGTTTCTCTGTATGCCGTACAACGACACGTAAATATTTTTAACAGCCATCCTCCACCGCACTCGCCGACTGAAATTACCGTTAACCTTTCCGTGCAGGAAATCACTTAGGGTTTCTGTTGCCCTAAGGTTCGTGCAAGCTACCTCGTTCGGTACCAGAAAACAGGCTCCTGCTTGTAATTCAAGCATTATCACTTGCTTTACATGCTGACCATGTAAAGGCACTTCAAGTGCTTCAACTATGTTTATTCCAATCGGTTGCGCAAGGCAGTGCCTTGTGCCTACTGCTAGGGCATGTTTGGGATAGCGGTTGCAGTTATTTTTGAAAGTGTTTTTCATTTAAAAATACATTAAAATAATATTTTTTTATTTTTTAAAAATTATTTTTGTAATCAGCCCATTAAAATGATTTAAAAATATCAAAAAAAATTCATTTAAAATGAAAAAAAAAATTAAATTTTAAGCAAACAGCGTACAACGAAAGAAACAAACAGGATAATGTACAGTTTTCTCCTGTACTTGTTCTAAAATAAGATATCTAATTAAAAATATACTGGATAATATTATTATTATTTATAATTTATTTTTAGAATACCATTTTAAAATAATTCTGAACAATTTAAAAACTTTTAAAAAAACCATGATTAGATCGGAATATCCAATGAGAATTCAATGAGAATTTAATGCTGGTAGACAAGGGATTGAAATCACCTCGAACCATTAAAGATAAATCAATATTTTGGTGAATCCCTTTTTCTCCTGGAGCAATCCAATCAAGAAACGACATCTTAGAATCATTTGGTTTATGATGTGACCTGCTGGCATGGGCATTGCAACAAAGGTAGTCAAAATCGAGACACGAAAAAATCGAATCGTAAGATCGGGTAAGATCGGATCGTAAATTGTAAGATCGTACCCGAATTTGTCCGTATAAAAATCGTAAAATCACAGCTAAAATCGTGTTAGAAAAAAATTCGTAAAATCGCATGTAAAATATTTCTGAATACAAGATAGCATAATTATGGACATAAAACTTTAGTTCATCCTCCTTAAAATACAAAAACAAACATTTAGTCAAAACTCGGGTGGCATGACTTTAGTCTTTCTTTGTCCCTGTCACCATTTTCAAAAAACTATATATATATATTTTATATATTTTTTACTTATGCAATTAATTATATAATTAATAGGAGTAAGTTATATAATTAAATAATTGCTTTTGAAAAACCCTCCAACAATAAAATTGTTTTTTAAAATTATATTTAAATTAAAAAATGAATTTAAATATAATTAAAAGACACACAATATTTGAGATTTGAAATTTAAGCTACTTATTGTATGTTTTTCAAGTAATTATATGTTTTTTTATGGTAGTTTTAATTGAAGTTAATTAATGTTATTTATTGTCTTAAATTAATAGGATTTTTTAAAAATTATTTTTTAATGCTAACTATTTTTTATGCTAATTAATAATAATAATAATAATAATAATAATAATAATAATAATTATTATTATTATTATTATTATTATTATTATTATTATTATTATTATTATAACCCCCCTAATAAACCTACTTTTTTAATTATTATTATTATTATTATTATTATTATTATTATTATAAGTTATAACACACAACCCCTGCCCCCCAAAAAAAATGTGAAACAGGCTCTCTTGTCATGCTGCCGAACCTATTATTATTATTATTATTATTAGTGTATTACAAAAGCCCATAACGGCACAACCCTAATTCCCTTAACACATTTTTTCATTTTTTCCTGTGTCGCCGCTCATCTCCCTCTCTGGTGCTCATCTGCTCATCTCCCTCCCTCGTGCTCATGTGCTCATCTGCTCATCTCCCTCGTGCTCATCTGCTCATCTCCATCCCTTTCTTGTGCTGCCGAACTGAGAACTGGCGATTTGGGGGATTTTATGCTGAGAAGAGAAGAGAAGATTTTGGGGGTGAGAGCTGATGATTTGGGGGATTTGGAAGAGCAGAGAAGATTTTGATTTTGAGTTGTAATTGACAGAATGAAAAATTGAAAATGAAAGCTGATGGCCGAATGTCTTGAACTCGTGAAATCGGACCGATCCGGTCCGATTTTACGAGTCATACCGATTTTAAACGGGTTTGACCGAGTTTGACCGGATTCAAGTTTTCTACCGGTCCAACCAGGTTTGCTTAGCCAACTCGCAAACTCGTACGAGTTTGCGAGTTGACTCGCGAGTTTGACTACCTTGATTGCAACCACGTCGCGGACTCCATTGTTGATACAGAGTAAAGGTTGTTCTTTCAAATGAGCAGGGGATATTTTTCCAAGAAATAAATAAATAAAACTAATATGATATAGACGTAGAACTGACGTCCAAGATTGTCAAAATTGTGATTTTGACACGACACGGAAGGGGTTTTGAAAACTCGGATTGTAAAATCGGATTGTAAAATCGTACCTGAATTTTTCCGTACAAAAATCGTAAAATCACAGCTAAAATCGTGTAGGTAGAAAAATCATAAAATCGTAAGTAAAATATTTTCGAATACAATATAACATGATCATGGCCATAAAACTTCATTAGTTAAGGTTTTTTTGTTGAATAATGTATATATAGTTTTTAAAATAGCTCCTTAAATAGTGTATATATGGTTTTTTTATTGATGTGTTCTCCAATGGTAAAAGCTATTTTAGAGAACCATTTTTTATCTTATTTTAAATAAAGTTCAATTATTTTATATATATTTTAATTATGCAATTAATTATATAATTAATAGGAGTAAGTTATATAATTAAATAATTACTTTTGAAAAACCCTCCAACAATAAAATTATTTTTTTAAATTATATTTAAATTAAAAAATGAATTAAAAAATAATTAAAAGACACACAATATTTGAGATTTGAAATTTAAGCTACTTATTGTATGTTTTTCAAGTAATTGTATGTTTTTTTTATGGTAGTTGTAATTGAAGTTAATTAATGTTATTTATTGTCTTAAATTAATAGGATTTTTTAAAAATTATTTTTTTATGCTAACTATTTTTTTATGCTAATTAATAATAATAATAATAATAATAATAATTATTATTATTATTATTTCTAAACCCCCCATTATTATTATTATAACCCCCCCTAAGAAACCTACTTTATTATTATTATTATTATAACACACAACCCCCCCGCCCCCCGAAACCTATTATTATTATTATTATTATAAAAGCCCCCCCAACCCTAATTCCCTTAACTTTCCTTGTGCCTTAACACATTTTTTCCTTGTGCCGCCGCAGCTCATCTCCCTTTCTTGTGCTCATCTGCTCATCTCCCTCCCTTTCCTGTGCCTTTGCTTGTGCTGCCGAACTGAGAACTGACGATTTGGGGGATTTTGTGCTGAGAAGAGAAAAGAAGATTTTGGGGGTGAGAGCTGATGATTTGGGGGATTTGGGGGTGAGAAGAGCAAAGAAGATTTTGATTTTGAGCTTCGAATGTAATTGACAGAATGAAAAATTGAAAATGAAAGTTGATGTCCGAACACCATAAACTCGTAAAATCGGACCGATCCGGTCCGATTTTACGAGTCGAACCGATTTTAAACGGGTTTGACCGGATTCGAGTTTTATTTCCGAGTTAACCCGTTTTCATGAGTTGACTTGCAAAATCGGACGATTTTGCGAGTCAACTCGTGTTTTTAATTACCATGCTGACGCCAAATACAATAATCTATTTATGAAGAAAAATAGACTCCGTTTCTAAACATACTTAAAATCTAAACAAAATTATTTATTTTCTTACATTCTTAGATTCAGTTAATGCTATCCATTATTTTTATTATAAATATAATATAAATATTTTATTTATTTTATAGAATCTTCAAGATATTTTTTTTATTTTGAATGAGATACAATTAATATTATACAAAATAAATAATATTATAAATTTATTTTGTTTTGTTTTAAATAATTGTAACCTTGAAATATTTCTTTTTTTTTATATTGTAAAACATGTTTTCATCCTAGTCAAATGAACACCTTTTAGTTCATTTTATTGAAGAGACAAACATGAAAAAAGAAAAGAAAGTTAATCTTCTTACAAAGTTGATTTAAGTTTCCCTAAGTCTTCATCTTGACTTGTTTCCTATTAGAGAATAATATCAATCATATCTTAAAACCTCACCTAATAGATTAAGTTTTTAAGTGAGATGGTTCCTTAACTTGGTATCAAAATCTTGTTGACCCAGCATCACGAGTTCGAATCTCACAACTCTTATTCTATTTGATAAAAAAAACTAAGCACTGGGTAGCGTGACCCTGTATAA
This sequence comes from Salix brachista, assembly GCA_009078335.1. NCBI lineage: Eukaryota > Viridiplantae > Streptophyta > Magnoliopsida > Malpighiales > Salicaceae > Salix > Salix brachista. Next base: position 6,915,688 of record CM018573.1, on the reverse strand, counting down.
GTTTCAAGTCCAAATGACTTTCACTTGAGAGAGTGTGTCAGAGAATAATATAAATCATATTTTGGGACTTCACCTTATAGCTTAAGTTCTTAAGTGAGATGGTTTCTTAACATTACCCAATGTCTTTTGAGCATTTAACTCAGTCATCGATGACAATTTTGCCAATTAGTCCCAATCACTCACAATTAGTGAGGGAATGGTTATTTTTTAACTATATAAAAAGAGAAAATTATTCAAAAAAATAATCACAACTTAGATCTATTATAATATATTAAGTTTTTCTCGTGTTTCAGGCAAAGAAATAAATGTCCCCTATAAACATGGCTATGAAAAACAATTGTCATGCAACATCATAGAAGCTATGCAATGTAGTTCGGAACTTTTATCATATTATAATTCATTTTAAAACAAGACAGGGTATTTCATTTTATATAATACATATTATTGACATTTTTTTTAATTTAGGCTATGCTTTCATATATAGTAGTTTCTTTATTAATTGTATACAAATATAAATATTATTAATATTTTTTTAATTTCACATGCCGTTAAGATTATTTGTGCTATACAAAATTTTATCGCGACACATGCCCCATTACATAATATCAGCTAGGCTATGCTATGCTCTGACGTTTTTCTGTTTGTCAGTGTATTTAAAAATATTTTTTATTTAAAAATATATTAAAATAATAATTTTGATTTTTTTACAAATTATTTTTGACACATCAATATTTATAAATACTGCAAACACTAAAAAAATTTAATTTAAAATTTAAAATATTTTTTTTTTTTCAAAATAATTTTTAATACACAATGAGAAACAGTTACTTCACCCTCGATTAGTAACTGCTATTAGAAATTTAGAAACCGTGTCTGCTCTAAGGGTGTTTGGATTTTTATTTAATTTTTTTTAAAATTAAATTATTTTGTATTTTTAGATTATTTTGATGTACTTAGATTAAAAATAATTTTAAAAAATAAAAAAATATTATTTTAATATATTTCTAAATTAAAAATATTTTTAAAAACAACATCAATAATATTTCCAAACAGATATATAGTAGCATTGATAAAACTAGATATTCTGATAAATCTCTGTTTCTCTCTTATTAAGGGACCAAGAAAGAAAGAAAATTTTAGAACCATAATGCAATTTGATAAACACTTGTAGATAGCTATCAATTTTACACTTCTTTTACTTTTTAGCTCTCAAATATTTAATTTGATACTTTCACCAAAATTCAAGAGTTGTTCCATGCAATTATGCCTACAACAGACTTTCTTGTTAGGAGAAAAATATCTGTTTTTTGTAAAACAAAAAAAAAAGACTTTTAGATTAGACATTACAGGTCTCTGTTTTTTTTTTTGCCACTATGTCTGTAAGTATTTTTTTTCTTTGTTTTGAATTAAAAAACTTTATATGTTCAGATTTTTTTTAATATCTAAAATAAATTTAAAAAATTTAAAAATGTTTTAATATATTTTTACTTTTTTAAAAAATATCTAATACCAGCATGTACTCACGTAGTATCTATCAATGAGTGTGATTGATGTTGTTTTTAAAAATAATTTTTATTCAGAAATACATTAAAATAATAAATTTTTTTTATTTTTAAATTATTTTTGTCATAGCTGGTAGAAATGATATAAAAACATCATTTTTTTCAATTTAAAGTAAAAAATAAAAATGAAAATAATTTTTTTTTATTTTTATCAAAAATGTTTTCCAAACACATTTTTAAATACCCCATAATAACATTCTACGGTGAGTATTGAATTTTATCACATGATATGTTTGACACTCGTTTTTTTAAAATATTTTTTTAAAAAAATTAAAAAAAATATATTTTTATATTTTAATTTAAATTAAAATTTTTTAATGTGTTTAAATTATTTTGATGACTATATCAAAAATATTTTTTTAAAATAAAAAAAAAACAATATAAAACTACCTAATACACATGCCCTTATAAGAGAGAGAGAGACATTAATTGCAAGTAGAAAAAGGAAGGGGGGGCCACCAAGATACTTACCTTTATACCTTTTGATTGGTTTAAATCGGGAAAGTAGTAGCAATCTGTGTCTTCTACGAGAGCAGACTCAAACGAAATGTGCTTGTCAAGCAAAAATGATAGCCTCGAATTATCTTACAATGAAGCTTCAAAAAACTCATCCCTGACATTAACCCAGTCAATATCGTAACTTGACCATTACAGTCAAAGTAAGTTAGCCGTGGAGTTTGAAATTCAACGGAGTGAGCACATCAGCCCTGCCCAGGGCCAGCTCGCGAGAGAGTCTGACTATCCTAGAGAGAGAGAGGGGTTCGGAGAGAGAGAGAGAGAGAGAGAGTAGTTATGAACAGTAACACCAGATGCATGAAGTCGATGCCTCCATAGCCAGAAAGGTCGAAAAGATCGGGAGGATCCAAAAGTCCGCTCTCTTAACCAGCTCGTGCTAAGCAAAGCTTCAAGTTCAGAGAAAAAATCCAAACCATTCATGGCGTCGCGTGTTGTCTGACAATTAATGAGCTAAACAACACCGCTAACCTCCCTGTATTGAAATTATAAAACCCGATTTATAATGATGTTTTTGAAAGTTACTTTTTTTATATATCTTTTAAAAATTATTTTTGAGAAAAAATAAAATTTTTAAGTTTTTTTAAAATATTTTTGAAACGAAATATAAATAATTATATAATCCGATTCAAAACTCAAGTTACGGGTTGAATGAACCAATCCTGATCGATTTTATTTTTCTTCTTAAATTCTTGACTCTAATAATACTTGTGAACGTTTAGCATTGTAGTTGTAAATATATTTTTAAAAATATATTTAGAAAATATTAAATTAATGTAGTGTCCATTAAAAATATACATGCTAATAACCTCTGGTTTTGATTTTTTTTTATAAATAATATCCTTTTATTTTTAAATATCATTTAATATTTTCTAAATATATTTTGGTCTGGGTTTGCAAGTTGGGGAGGTGAAAGTTTTGTAGTGGACCCTACTTTTACCACCCCAGCACCAATGGTCTTCACTTGGTTTCCAAGCACCACTCACCTCTCTCTATTTCTCTCTTCAATATTTATCAAGCTCTATAATAAACAAATCAAAGCAAGAAGCTGTTCACTTCCCTGCTATATCTCCATCTCCGCTCTATCGCTCCTCCCGTGTCTTGTGTCCGAGCTTCTTTCCATCTCTTATTTTTTATCCTGCTCATCAAAGTAGACATCCAAATCCAGTCCCAGCCAATCACAGCCCGTACTTGTCCAAAAACAAATTTAAAAAACAAAAAACAAATTAGAAGTAATAAACAAACATGAAAGGTGAATACGTAGAACATCAGCAGTCGAAACATGAAAATACTCCGACCATGTTCTCCAAACTCCACTCTCGTCATCAGCAACACCAACAGCATCAGCACCTTCCCTTCTCTCCACTCTTTCAATTTTCTCGGGAGTCCGAGGAGGAAGATACTCGTAGTACTGGTGCAGACGCCACACCCGCCACGCAAAAACAGAAACTTAACGAGCCAAACATCAGTGGTGGCACTGACGGTGCTACTATTGAGGTGGTTCGTCGGCCCAGAGGCAGACCGCCTGGTTCTAAGAACAGACCCAAACCACCCGTTATTATTACCCGGGAACCTGAACCCTCAATGAGTCCTTACATTTTAGAGGTCCCTGGCGGGAACGACGTCGTTGAGGCTATATCCCGCTTCTGTCGGCGAAAAAACATGGGAATCTGCGCCCTCACGGGATCCGGCATGGTAGCTAACGTCACTCTGCGTCAGCCATCGACAACACCAGGAGCTACTGTTACGTTTCATGGAAGATTCGATATCTTGTCAATTTCGGCGACGTTTTTGCCTCAAACGGCATCTTATCTGGTGCCTAATAGTTTTACAATCTCGCTTGCGGGTCCACAAGGGCAGATCGTTGGAGGTATTGTAGCTGGAAGCTTGGTGGCGGCTGGTACTGTTTTTGTTGTTGCGGCGTCGATTAATAATCCGATCTATCACCGGTTGCCGCTTGAGGAAGAAGGGAGGACTTCTGGGTCTGGAGATGGTGGGGAAGGGCAGTCCCCGGCCGTGTCTGGTGCAGGTGGTGGAGAAAGTGGACGCGTGGCGAGTGGAGGTGGTGGAGGAGAGTCTTGCGGGATGGCCATGTATAATTGTCACATGCCTAATGATGTCATTTGGGCACCCGCTGCGAGGCCGCCGCCGCCGCCGCCTTATTGAGATGAATTATCGGTGGAGAGGACCAACCGACCAACCAAAATTTTATTTTAGCTTCTAGGAAGTTTGCTTTTGAAGCATCACTTTTTTTCTCTTATTTATTTTTCCAGTTCTTCTCTATTTATGTTAATCATGCTGTTAATCAAAAAAATTAGTTTCATGGAGATAAAAGAGGAGCAGTGCTCCCAGTTGCCTTAACTTTCCTTTGTTATTGGCCTTTCTTTTTTTTATTAGATTTAGTTTTAGCTTAACCCTAATTTGGTAGTATCTTCTTTGCTGATCTTTGATAACTAGAAAGTGCATAGAAAGGGGTGGCCGGTGTTTTTTGATATAGGATGATCTTCTTTGCTGATCTTTGATAACTAGAAAGTGCATAGAAAGGGGTGGCCGGTGTTTTTTGATATAGGATGCGACTGTGAAAGCGCCATACATGACATGACAAAATCAGTAATTTCCGTCAGCCTGTAATTCTGCTGGATTTTTAAATGGTAGGGGGCTTTAATGGGAGTGTGATGGCATATTTGCTTTGGAGTTTGAGATAGTGAAAAAGCCAATTTATCTCTGCGATCCGCTGCATGATATGGGCGAGCTGATTGATTTCTGCTCGAAAGAAACTGCACCACTGGGCAAAAGATAAGGGCTCTGCGGTGGATTCTTGATTGAGATATCTTAGCTCAGCCTAGCTTCTTGACTGGGGTAAAGCGTATGGCAGTGGAGAACGTGGCGGGGGTTATGTCTTGCCAGTTTTCTTTTCAGTGTATCCACACACAGATACAGCGAGGGTGGTGAGAGAAGGGACGTGCTTTTATTCAATACCTTCTTGAAAGCTCTCCTCCATGGCCCACTTTAATCTCTATCTTTTCCATTTATCCTCTGATCCATCTGTACTTTGTTTTGTCTCTTTCCCTTTGCTGGCGTTGTTCGACGAGAAAAAGAACGAACACGTAATGAAAGCAAAGATGATAAGGTCGCCCCTCTAATCTCTCCCCCATTTTGATGCCCTATCCCACCAAACGACAACTGTGCTTCAACTCTTAGCCCAGAATGGCCATGTATCAATTGAATAGCGAGCGATGGACATGTAGGACAGCACACTATTTATTTCCAGTCGTTTGCAAAACTTGGACCTTTTTCACCAGTAAGGCGATCGTCATCACAGTTCAGCTCGCTATTGTGTTGGGATTTTAGCTCAAAATATGCCGTCATTTACCGTGATTAGATTCAATTATATGACCATTTGTGTTTTGATAAATCAACTGGGATTAAAATGAGGTTAGAGAGGAGATGTTTTAGTCTGGAATCTGCAAGCTAATATGACGATTTGCAGTTAGCGACTGTCTTGACTCATGGTGTTGAGAAATAATTGGAGGTGCTGAACAATTTGGGTGAATAGTTTTATTCTTCTGGGAAGAGAAATTGTTCCCCGAGTTGGAGAACCCCTTCATGGATTCTTCTTTCGGAATCAATGTCTTCGGCACGATGACTTGGATTTGCATGCTCGAAATGCAAATGCCATTGCCTTCTCTAATTGTTAGTTTAGATGTGATATAGAGGGTGTTTGGGAGTGTGGTTGCGGTTGCTTTTGAAAGTGCTTTTCGTTTAGAAATACATCAAAATGATATTTTTCTTATTTTTTAAAAATTATTTTTGACATTAACACATTAAAATGATCTAAATACATCAAAAAAATTCATTTAAAAAAAAAATTAAATTTTAGCCAAACACCGGTTTGACCACGGTGACATACAGGCTCATAATTTTGCTATTTTCATTTGGGGGCTCCCCACTTCTTATTCAACACTACACTTTACAGAAACGACGTTCAAATATTTATATGGAAAATTGCCTAATTTGACATTCAAATTTCAATGATCAGGAGAGTGCTTAGCTATTAACTTCGTTTCCTCGATTCTCAAAATACAAAACAAAAACCTCTAGCAAGCTATAGGTCTAGTTAAATTTCTGGTTCGTCTCCCTTCTCAATGAAAACAGGTAGACTATTTGATATGATGTTAGTTGTAGCAGGAAAATATTTTAGGGTTTCAAATCTGAAATCCTTATTTGAAGATTCTGAATTTCAATGTCGAGAAAAATGAAAGAGAAGTAAACGATAGGGGGCTCGATAGTTTCGTAACTAATGCATAGTAAATTATTAAATATTAATGCGCTTGTAAAAAAAAAAAAAAAACTTCCCTTTGCTTTTATTTGGAGAGATGATTTAATAAGATGTTTTTTTACAGCTATTTGGGGGGGGGGGGGGGGGGCTGAGTCTAGGCATGGCCTCTCTTGTCGACTATGATTTAATTGAACGAGCCTTGTTTGTGTTAAGTAAACGTGGCTTTTATGTATTGGTTAAGTTATGTCGATGAATCCTTGTTCTTGGCATCATCTGGAGACACACCTTTTCATTTAAACTATCCTTCAGGGTCTAATTCCTTGGAAAAATCAATTCCATTTGAGATATATATTAATGTTGCAATTCTTTTCTAATCAGCAGTTTTAGGGTTCAAACTATAATATTTTATTAAATGCACGGACTTGGTTTTTCTTCGATCTAGCTTGAAATGTCCAAGGTTGCAAAAGGAGGGCTTGAGCTCTAGGATGCGTTAGAATGACCTATTGTCTTCTTCTTAAACTTGATGATTAAAAGTATTATTCGGTAGATGAATTTGGATATCAACCTAGATTAAATAAATAAATATAAAAAAAACGTAAAGTCGACAATATATGGATTGTCAAATGTGGTGATACACAAACAAAAATCCGACAGAAAAGGAAGGAATGTCAGCAATGGACAACAGGAGACATTAATTATGAGATATAATCAACTACCAAGATTGCAAGGTAAGAAACAAAGAAAAAAACTGTTTCTCGAAACAATCTAGCTTGTTAGAGAATAATATAAATTATATTCTAGAATCTCATTTATAAGCTTAAGTTTTTAGGTGAGATGGTTCCTTAACATAGTATCAGAGCCTTGTTGACCCAGCTGTCACGAGTTCAAATCTCACCACCCCCATTCTATTTGATAAAAAAATCAAGCACAAGGTAATGTGGGTCTATGCAAGTTTCAAGCCCAGAGTGCTTTCACTTGAGAGGGTGTATTAGAAAATAATATAAATCATATTATGAAACCTCATTTATAAGCTTAAACTTTTAGATAAGATAGTTTCTTATCCACAGCTAAAATCCAGAAGTGACCGATCGGTCATATGAACCCACATCTAGGATCGCTCACTGTTAAGATAGCAAGTTGAATAAACATGGTGCTGGATATGATGATTTTCGTCTCAATGTTTGAATTGAACGTATGTGAGATGTTTGAAGTCAACAAAAATGGCGCCTTGATGATTTTATATACTGTCCACCATCTCCTGCAAATGAGCACCTTTGCTCCTCCTTTTTCCAGACCCGTTCATACCGAGAATGGATGTGTTTGAAGTTTGAACCATAAATTCTCGCCTGGTATTTGGGTACTAGTCAGCTTTCGACGAGCTATGCCAGCTTACATAAAAACAAATAAAAAAATGGGTCAATTAAATCAACTCTCTTTCTCTCTCTATGAATGTGTGTATGTGGTCCGGTGATAAATAGTGATTTGTATTGCAGCTCTCAGATTCAAATTAAAAATATTTATTTTTAAATAATTTGAGATAACTGGAATTTTATTTGCTTAATCTGAACTCATAAAGAGTATCTAAAACATTAGGGAATGTATATATATATATATATATGTATGTTTGTGTATTAATTAAAAATTCAAATTATTTCATAACATTAAGCAGCGAATTGTAGTAGAAAATAATTGACTTGTAACCGGTCGAGAAATCCATATTTTCCACTCTATATATCACTCACTCTTGTTTAGCTAAGTATATTGATTTCACCGATATATATATATATATATATATATAATAAAACTAAACCATCATTTGTCCAAATAATAAGGCGTGTAGTTTCGATATCGACCAACTGAATATATTTCTTCAAAATTGAAAATTCATCTCAACCATCACTCTTCTTCGCTACTCGAGTACCTATTATTGACTCTCCTTTTTATTTCAATTAATAAGCTCTTGCTTATTGATTAAAATAAAAATATAATCTCTCAATCGAGTAAATGTATAGCATATTTTTTTTAACAAGTGAAAGAAAATACAGGATGTAAATAATTCTATTCTCTTTAATGGATTCTAAACTTCTGATCCGCATCAATACCTGTACACTGAGCATATCAATATATATATATATTTTCTTGTAACAATTGTATAAATGAGCTGCCGGGTAACTACTTGGCTTTTAAACATTGTAGATGTCAAGTTAGAAAAACACTGAAGTTTCTTGACATGTAAACACCACGCCAAGAAATCAATGTCTGTTGCTGCTTTGCTCGACATCTCCGGCACACAAGGGATTCTGTGGTGCGGCGGCGGACTTTTTTGTTTTATTTTCATGCATGCTTGTGTTATTACCGTCTCACAGCTCAGGCAAAACCTGTTCTCTTCCAGAAACTGCGGCTAGTTAAAAAGAACTGGTTTAAAAGGGCTCTCAAGCAAAGCAAAATTAAAAAAATGGGTGAAAGAAATTGGCAAGATTTCAGGGGGGGGGGGATGCCAGTCACTTCATCATCTGCAAACTTTTCTTTTTTTCAAGGAGCTAGCTATCGCTAGACTCCTAGCTAAACAGAGTCTGTTTTATTAATTAAGACTCGAAACAAGATAAAACAAGGCGAGCCAGTTAATTTTGTCATCTTGTGGGGCTTTGCTATAGAAAATGACAAACAATCCAAAGATGAACATCGAATTCTTCTGGGAGTCTTAATAGGCAGGCTAGAAACATCACAGAAGGCAGGCAAATGCATTGCATCTGTAAAATCTACTTTCTCGTGGACTTAATACAGTCACACCTGGCTGCATCTTGTCGGCAAAGGAGATACGCTATCTGTGCACCGTCTCCCTTTTTATTTGCTTTGCTTTTCACTCAAGTAAACCGCCGAGAGGAGTCAATTTGCAGGGGCGTGGACATCATGAAGGAAAATTTGGAATTTTACGTTTGCTATTCATTTACAAACACGTGAAGCAAGAATTATTTATATTTGAACGAGATGCGTTGCTAGCGCGTTCTGCCGAGCTTTTTTTATACAGCAATTTGATTAATTATTTTACGTGTTTTCAGTGATTTGCAAAATATATAATTGTTAAAATTATAATAAATTAAATTCATTAAAGATAAGCTATTTATTTTCTACATTAAATTGATTAAATATTGATATTGTTTTAACTATTTGGATAATTATTTAATCGACATATCGTATATTTATAATCGATAAAATTCATTAAAAACGAGTTATATGTTTTTTGTAGCTATCTAGTTGATGCTTGGGCATGTTTTTACTCTTTGGTCAGTTATTTCATCAGTAAATAGTAAAATTATAATTGATTAAATTTAGCATAGATGAATGATTTGTTTTCTTTAACAAACAATTTGATTGTTGATTGTATTTTAACTGATTGTGTAATAATTTAATCGGTATATAGCAAAATTGCCATTAATAAAATTTATTAAAAATAGTTATTTGTTGTCTGCAACATACTGATTGGTTGTTGGACTTGTTTTAACTTCGACAAATTACTTAATTTTTAGATAGCTTGCAAAATTGCAACCGATAAAATTTATTAAAGATGAATTATTTGCATTTTTAGCAAGTTGATTGCTTGTTGAGCGTATTTTAACTATTTTGATAATTATTTAATCAATAAATAGTATAATTGCAATTAATTAAATTCACTAAAAAGGAATTATTTGTTTCCTATAACCAACTCAACTAGTTAATGGTTAAACATGTTTTAATTGTTTGTTTCATCATTTAATTGATAGGTAACAAAATTGCAATCAATACTTTGAAACTAGTTAATTAGTCATGATAGTATAAGAAATAATTAAACAATGCATTAATAGTCGTTTGCTCATACATTTTTTATGATGAATATATTAATTATTATGTTTTCACAATATTTTTGGAAAAAACAATTATATTTTAGCTTTTAAATATATCTTCAATTATTAATTTGATTGCATGAGTGTATGTTAGTCTGTATGTTTGGTAAAACAATTTGTTTTTAAGGAAAAAGCAAAATAAATTTTGGCCAGCAGTTCAAATATCCAATGAAATAAAAAAAAAAAAAAAACTACATGTCATCTAATATGATAGATAGCACATTGTATGACGGGTTACAACTAAGATTTTGGTCGCCACGACAGTGGCTAGAAAATGGGTAGATGAGTTTTTACATGTAAACTATTGGTTACATGATAATTATAAGTTCTTTTCAAATTGAAAATTTAATTAAAAAAATACCTCTGAATGTCATTTAATTGGCAAATAAAAAGATTAAAATTGTATTGAAAAGATAGGGAAAATACCTTTAAAACACTACAGAGAGATTCGATTGAAAGAGAAGAAAAATTAAAAAAATTAAAAAAACGATATAAATAATAAACTTCATATAAACAGTAAATCTCCGTAAACTTTTCTCAGTTTTTTTAGTTCCATTAGGTTATTAGGTAATGTACAGTTCGCTACATATCATGTTTCCAGTTAGTCGTCGGGATTAATTCCAAGTAGGAAATTCATGAAGAATTGAAGGTATGAGAGAATTTTACATTTCAATGCCTTCTTGATTTTTTACGTCTCACCTTTTAGAAAACATATTTTATGAGTCTAGATTAACTAAGTAAAATTCCGGTTATTTTAGATTTTTTTCAAGGAATGCAAGTCTTAATTCGAACTCGAGTTCTACCACACCGCTTGAGAACACTGACTTCTTGAGAATACAATTTTTTTTTTAATAAAAAAGTGTATTATATCTAACATTAATTCAAACATTATTGATTGATTTATTGATTTTAAAAGTACATCTCTCTTCAATTCCAAAAGCATTTACCCCTCTTTATTAGTTTCACCAAAATCTAAAGTTGTGCAAGTTGCCCTGCACATGAAATTAGTTTCATAAAATGATTTTGAATCCCATCTACATCCAATGACTGAGAGAGAGAGAAAACAAGTCCAACAAGTGTTTAAGAGATAAAAACTTGTCTGAGAATTACTTGGAAATAATTTTTAAAATATTTTAAATTAGATTTTTTAATATTTTTACTGTGGTATATCAAATCGTGTTTTTTTTTTTTTAAATAAAACAATATTATTTTAATTCAAAGTTTTAAAGATCCTATATAATCCGTGGCTTGAATATTTCTTCTGCCCACCAGCAACACATCTTTTCGAAGTTGAAAAAAACAAAAAATGACACCCCAAATTCTCCTCCCGCAATGTGAAAAATTAAAAATCAGACAGCATGGGTCTACATGCAGGGTTCGGATGCAAATTGACAATTGACAACGCAGACTCCACTTGAGACAAGAGGTTGACGTGTCCGCCCATGATACACGGCCCTTTGATCTTGAAGTTGAATCTTCGGTGAAGTAGCGAGCTATTATTTTATTTTATTTTATTTTTCTAAAATAGCACGGTGGCTAAGAACATATTCAAGACAACACATCTGGAATTTTATTGCTTGAAATAGAATATTTCGTGAGTATGCATACTAGGGACGTCGAAGTCTCGCGCGTGACCTAATTGGTTTTTTATAGTTGATGCCTATCATACACGTGTTAGCATGCCTAATTTGTTTTTCTTGGTGCATGCGATGCATACGCTGGAAGATTAATTTCTCTGTTTGGTGTACGAGTAGGTGAGCAAGTTATCGTTTTTCGATTGAACATGTGACTCATTGTTAATTTCAAATTTAACTTTATTTATTGTTGGTTTAAGATTGTCGTTGAGTTTATTTTTTAAATTATTTTTTTATTTAGAATTGTTTTAAAATTATTATTTTTTAAAAAATTATTTTGATATTATAACATGAAAATGATTTAAAAACACTATTGTTTTATAATTTTAAGTAAAAATATATATATATTTTTTAAAATACTTTTAAAACGTAGTGTCAAATACCTTCTAAAATCGATAGGGACATAGTTTCTTGTTCAAATCAAAAGTATTCCATGTTTAAGAGTGATTAAAGTTGCTTTTGAAAATATTTTTTTCGCTTAGTAATGTGTTAAAGTGATGTTTTTTTAAAATTATTTTTGATATTAACATATGAAAATAATCTTAAAACATAAAAAACATTTAATTTAAAATATAAAAAAAATAATTAATTTTTTTCTAAAATATTTTTTAAACGTGTCAAATGACTTAGTATTGAATGATTTATCTTATTGATATTTTAAAATAGATATATTGTCGTACGAGCTCTAATATGTCTCCAATGTCTTCTTTTTTTTTGTTCTCTCTTTTCTCCCGTGCTTTTTATTCTTAGCTTCGTTGTCTTTTACTTTTTTTTTTTTCCCTTGACGGGTCACACAAGTTGCACTTACGTGTCTAGATAGATGGCGTAGGTGAGAGTTGCTTCCCTCGTGAAGCTATCATGCCATTTTGAAAAAAATAAATTCAACGACATGTATTTTCTTAACCTCGATGCTATTTTTGTAAGAGCTCGGAAACGACTTGCAGTGGCCTGGCAAGTGGGCAAAATGGATCGAATAACAGATCAACATTTCTCTCGTTTTTTTACCAGTCATTATCGGTATGATGAGCCATAATTAAAAATAAACGAAGGAGAAAATTGAAAACCGATGAGGTAGGGGTATTCTACTCCAGTTCTACGGGGTTCTCGCAAGGGACGAAATCTTCTAGTGCAGGAAGTTTGGTGGAGCGGTGGGTGAGCCAGTTTCTACCCCACGTGGTTGTCTTTTCCTTCTGTCAATTGTCTTGCAAGTTCGATACTGTTCTTGTCTTTTGACTTCCTCTCTACGTCGTGTTTGGTGCTGATGGGAATGGGATGATCGGTGTATTCTGTGATTGAAAAATATTTTTTTAAAAAAATAAAAAAAATATTTTTATTTTTTGTTTTAAATTAATTTTTTATAATGTTTTTAAATAATTTTGATACGTCGATATCAAAAATATTTTTTTAAAAATAAAAAATATTATTTTAATATATTTATAAATATTTTTTTTTTTCAAAAACAATATAAAATAGGAATCTCAAACAGGCGCAATGATTCATTTACTATTTGCTGGAGAAAAGAGGGCAAGGAAAGGGAGAGAGAAAGGGGTGGCGGCTTTTCTTTCTTTCTTTCTGGAACTACAAATAAAATTACATACAGCACAAGTCATTGCTTCCGCTTATACACAGATATTTAGCAGCTCAGTTTTGTTAAAAAAATAAAAAAAGAGGAAAAGGGAACTCTATTAACTCCATCCCTATACGGCGACAGGACTGCAAGGGAGATTTTTTATGATAAAAAATAGATATCAGATTGTTTTTCTAAAAGGTTCTTTCGTCTTAAAAACCATCATTTTAAGGTTTGTGTTGAAAATAAAGCTAAAATACCATTCAATATAAAAACTATAAAAATAAAGATATGGTTAATGACAGGACTCTTAAACAAAAAGCATGACTGAAAGCCATTCAAAATAAAATAATATTGAATAAAACGAAATATTGACCAAAGAAAAATAAATAAATTTAAACCCAAGTATGCACAAATCCAAATCATACCAAGCAAAAAATGAGAAGAATGAGTACTCATCATGAGAGAGAAAAAATATCCATTAGAAATAAGAAATAAGAGAAGGTAAACATATTAATAATAAAAAAATCATATGAAGCACTGCTTGTTGTCGTATATCAGAGAAAAACGTGAATTTCAGGAGTTGCTTTCTAATACTAAAAAGCTCACAAAAGACTTTAGCCTGTTTGAGGGGTGAGCTCAAACAATCCAGTAGTTCCATATTAGAGTGGGCTCAGGCCCAGACTGTTTTTCATCAGCTGGCTTCCTAAAACATTCTGGAAGAAACCTAATGCATGAAAAGAAATTCAAACGCATTCATATCGACGAAGAAGCATTTATAATGCAATATCTACCTGATCATTTTCATATTTGTTTTCTTGTAAACAACTATCTGGGGTTCAAAAACCCTTTTGGGACAACGTTTGGAAAACGTCCCCTGCACTATACACTTTGAGGACTTCCCGTAAAGGAATTTGACAAAATGGTGACGGCCGATCTATTTTAAACAAAGCCAACTACAAGATTACATACAGCCCCTCCTTCCCAGCTCTTATTTACCCCTTTTAACTTAATAACTCGTCATAAAATGCTTAGTTAGTCTGTTCTTTCGCTTACTGATCTTCTCAAGGATACCCCCGGATTTTACACCATTTAAAGGGTTACTGATCTTAATTTTGTCGACACCTTATCCCTACAGCTATTACTACTAGCTAACTTTCTACACTGTTCAGTCGTGTTAGGATGCAAAAATATTTTACCCCCTTACCTTTCCAGATCCACCAACTTCCTGCCCCCGCTTGGTATTCTGTCCCAACGATCAGGCCCCCCCAATCCTTGAATCTGCACGCAAATCATTCTGGTTCTTATCGGCGTGGGGTGAATACCTTTGAGAACAAAGGGGAGGAAGATGAGGAAGTGTCTGAAATCAGATGTGTTCCTCCAAGAGTTCCAACTTCCAAAAATTTAATCAGAAAGATCATCAGTACTTGTAGAATCACGGGTGCTGCTGTCGGTACTGCAGGAACCTTCATCAGAATTGCCACTGGCAAAAGAGAAATTGTCACTTGATGAGTCCTCTTCTGAAATCCTCAGAAGCCAGTGGGACTTCAAATAGAAAGATTCACCATTGGCCAAAGTGTCTGAAGGAATTGAATCCGGATGCAATTGGACAACACTGGATTGCATAGACATGGATCTTGAATTCAATGCAGTGTTTGTTGCCTTGATATTGGAGGGACTGCATTTATTTTTTGGATCAGAGGATATTATTCCACTCCTTAACAATCTTGGGGCCCTCGGTGAGCACCTGCAAAAATTTATTTGAGTCAAACACCACCACAAAAGAACATTGAGGAAATCTCAATCTTCATAGAACTAATCTCCAGAGACCAATCACCTTGCATAAAGAAGCATGTAAGCGCCTTTTGATAAAACCTTTTCAAGTTCCACAGCTGTAACCTAACCAATAATTGTCAAAAAGGAGTTATAGAAAACAGCAGGTGCACAAACACACAGGCATGTGTTCTATCCATAAAAAAAATAAAAAGATGCATTGCAGAGAGGTGTTAACACTGAAACAGTGCGGGAAACCCTAAGAAGAACTTGGGACCCAGATACCAATAGGTCTTACAATGAAAAGACTTCCAGATCCAAAGGAAACAATAGCCTTCAAAATACTGCTATAATGAAAACAATAATTTTCTTTATAGTTTGCTACCTCACAGACATGGGCTAAACGTAGGTTTGTCTCTGATATTCAAGCATTTGACTTCTTTACAGAGATAAACAATATAAACAACACACAGGCTTGACCATCTAAAAAAACGACTTAATCAGATAATATTTGCAAATACAACAGAAAATGTAAGGTTCCTTAACTAAAGCACAGAGCAACAGAACCCAAAATTTTCTTGTCACCAATGGCTGACAATTAAAAATAAATTATTTTAGTTTATCAAAGAGAGATGGAGATGTCAGGGCAGAGTCAACATACCCAAGGGCCAAAGTGAAGAGATTGTCACAACTAGAAGGTAATCAAGTACAAACAACCAGGAGGAATACACATCAAATGACCAAATAAACTTGCTTTTCAAATTAAGATAGAGAACATACTGTGCTGTCATCAATTTCGAACCACTTGTTCTGGATGTTTTTGACATAGCACACGTAGTGACCAGAAAATGCAGCATTCATGACATCCAAGTGAACGATCACTCCATAAAGCCTATATATGGGTGATTTATCACTAGTTCCACTCATATATGGTGCCAAGTCCAGGATCTCTGGGAACCGAATAGATTTGTTGAGCTTTCCAAATTTACCAGACTGTAAAATCAAGCACAGTGAGGACAGAAATAAGGATTTGCCTGTAACAATGGATAAAAAATACCATCTTTGATCTCAAGATCTACCTGAAAGCGCTTCAATGCAATTGTAAGGACATTAGGAGCCTCCAATATTGTCAACTTTTTCTTAGCCTTCTCATAAGATCTGCATCTGAATAGAATGATGATGGTAAACAAACTCTGAATGCTCAAAGCCAACAACTCCAACAAAAGAGAAGATTTGATATGAACTACAATTAATAGAAAAGTCAGATCATGATATTTCCTTGGAAGTAAAAACTGGTAGAGCAATAGTCAAACAGCATAACACAACACAACACGGCTCAGTATGTTTTCAGTTGCAGACTGTTTGGTATAGCAAGTCAAATATAAAATCATTATTAAACTATTTAAGGTTGGAATAACTTGGTCAAGTTCAGTTTGCAATGTCTCACTGCAGTATAGAAATTGGTACTAATAAGTCACCAAAAGAATGGACACATTTGAAACAATATTCTCAAGAGCTTAATCAGAAAAGAAAATTGACAGACCTGCCACACTGGTACTTGTTGTCACCATCTAGAATCTCGGTACCCGTGAATTGTCTAAGTGCATCTTCAAGCTTCCCTATATCCCCCTCTATTTCAACAGTAAGATCCATAATTCTTTCCTGCCACTCTGACTTGTAATGGCACTTCATGCATTGAATCTGCAAAGTTTGTATGCATGATCTAAATTATTGAACCCTTCTCAAAAAAGCACCTAAATGCGAATGAGTGTTATGGGAAAGAAAGGAAATAATAAGAAAATTGATTTGCATCAAGTCTTTGAGTGTCATTTAACTCCAAAAGAAATTACCTTTGAGCGAAGGTAGCCTCCAAATGTAAGGCCTAGGAGAGTGGTTTCTTCTTCAAAGGAGTCTAATGCATTCACCCCAGCTTCCTTAAGGCAAACAGAATGCATTGCATCAATTGTATACCTGTTTGTTGTTCATATATTCTCTATCAAGAAATTCTCCACAAGCTGAGATCATAAAAACATGCAAATTGCTTTTTCATTGATCACAGAGCAAAGAAACCAGCTCACCTCAGGAATTCATGTGCATCTTCTTCTCTCCCATTACCAAGCTGGCTCCCAATATTTTGTAATTGGGATAGTATGCCAACAGGAGATAGCGGAGATTTCCCTTCCTTTGCCTTTAAAATTAAATTTTCAAACTCACAAGAGATGCACCGTTCTTTATTAACACCTGACATGGAAAAGAATAGCCTTAGCTAATATTGAAAAGGTTGCAAACCATGTTATTAAAAAATGCATGCTCAATCTGATAAGTTGACCATGATGAGAAAACATACAGGCTTTAGAGTGGAGCCCTTGCGCAAAATAAGAAGTCAAAGGAGGAGTGAATGCCAAGCATTGTAGAGCAGCATTAGCATAGCAGCTGCAGAAATGGAACACAGGATATGTTATCTACAACTTGGGGTAGTTTATGTAATGCTGGCATAAAAAGTAGAGAGGATGCATTCAGATAGCCACTAGCATAATTAACATCAAGGCAACTGCACGAGGTATTAATATTGCAAAATAAGGGATAAAGAAGCAATTTTAATTACAACGGATTGTAAGAATACACAATTCTGTTACTTCAATCTGCTTTCCCTACAAAAGAAACATGTCATGTACCTGTTTCCACAATTGATAAGGCCACAGGGTCTCATTTCCACCTTATTCGACGCGTATAACCTTACAAATAAATCGTATGGGAAAAGGCCCTGAAAAGCCAAAAAATAAACTCATGGATTTTTTTTTCATCTCAAGAAAAATAAAATGTTAGAGATGTAAACAAGAATCAATATATAACCCAAACCTTATTACGATATCCTCCACTTTTAGGCCCTCTGAATTGGTCAACAACTTTCCACACTGATGACTTCAATCCATTAATAGAACTTGGAGAATAGCTAGCCATCTGAGAAGAAGCAGCTCCTGGTTCAACATTTCCAACTTTTCCTCCAAGTTTCACACTTGAAACTGAACGCCCACCGGCATTAGAAGTCAAATGGGTTTCCGAAGCACTAGATGATAATCTGGATTTCGATAGATGTGAAGTACCAAAAATGTCATCGGCAGCAACATTTGACCTTTCAGATCTCAAAGCTTGAGATCTGCATACTTTCGAAGCACTTGAATCTAATTTAACTTCAGAACTGAAAGAACCATGTCCATAAGGAGAGGACGATGATACAGATTTACTCTCAAAGGAAACATTTGAACCTCCATTAGAGTTATTATCAACAAGATTGGATCTCTTGACTTTTGGAGCATCAACACCATTCTTTTCTGATGAAATAGCTCCATCAGCAGGCCTAACCCCAGGAACAGAAGGGAGTGAATCATCTGGTATGATGTTGTTCACCTTTAAGCCTTTAGCATCCGAGGTGGGAGCATCACTTCCAGATAGACTACACTTGAAAAGTAGGGATGATTTATCATTAGATGACTTGCTGTTACCAGGGCCATTGAAATTTGATGGAGCAGATCCATCCCCATCATCACTGCTGGACCCGACAGAATCCAGAGTTCTCCCCCAGAAACCAGAAGAAACCTTTGCTGGTTTTGTGATTGTTTCATCATTCCTGGCACTGGCGTTATGGCTTGAAAATCTAGATGAGCATTGACTCTCCCTGTCATTTCCATGAGGTTCACTCTGATTTGATTTACTCAGTTTATTAAAAGTATCTATAGAATCAACCAAAGTAGCAAACTTCGGAGATGATGGCTTGGTCGTATCCACCTTGTTCAGACTGGACTCCAGCGTATCAGGGGCAATATCAGCTGGTGTTTGTCTTTCTGATCCCTCTGTTTCATTTGAACTAATACTCTCACTTACCGAAACACTATCAGATGATTCCCCATTTGAATGAGCAGAGAATCCAAAAAATGGAGAGCCAGTAGGGGTGGAAAATCCAGAAAATGAGGTGCCTGGTGATTCAGATATAGAATATGCTCCCTCTGTGTCTAAAACAGAATCAACTATAATATCATCATCCTTTAAGAGTGAAACTCCAGGAGAGCAACTGGAATCAGACACCGCAGATTCCACAGAGAATGTTTCAATTGGTCTTTTCTCATATCTGCCATCATAAATATCATGTTGGTCTTGTTTTGCTGCCCTTTGGCCAGAATTGCCTCCATCATCATTAATGTGGTGTGTGGTGGGAGGAGGACAGCATTCTTCCTTGTGACCTTGTCGCCAGTGGATGATCTGACACTTACCAGAACTGAAACAAACCAAATTACAACATAAATATACAAATAGAAAGATCAGAAGCCTACTTATGGAAGGTGGAAAAAGAAAACAATAAAAACTATTATCACTAAATGAAAAGGCATTCTTATAGATTGTAGAGAAGAACATCACAAGTTGGCTAAACCTTGTTAGGTCCTTATAAAACATGTTTTTGACAAAAGCTAGCAAACTAAATCACGCTAAATTGCAGGGTACTCCTGATTGTGCAAAACAACTTTTGTACAACTACATAACAGAGTAGTAGTAGATTTAGGACACTCCTGGTTATTTAAAAAAACCATTGTGTAATTACATAAGAGAATAATAGTGGAATAAAACACTATTCATTTCAAACAAGCATTTCATTGTAATCCATGTATACTGCCATCTTGCAATATTTGAGAATTGTACATGTAATTTGCATCAAAATTTCCCACTAATGCCTTGACACAATTGAGCACGTGGATGGCATGAACTGCTGGCATACAATTTAAAAAACAAGTTATATATTGAATTTAATTTCATGTAATGATAAACATTAGATTGCAGTTTTCCAGTAGTGACTTGTATGTGTATAAAACCAGGTGTACAGGTCCTGATCTATAAAGATACAGATTTCTAAAAATCCTTCAAGGATTGACACTCGCCACACTGTCTTCTTGACAAACTAAAATGTTTTCAGCTATTAATACAAGTTTTCTCCTTAGTTTCCTCTGTACTTAACAATGCTAATATATGAATGAAATGTTCATATAACCCACGCAAAACAAGAAACTAGCCAGTTCACATCTAGCATCTGACGAACGAACGAAGATCTATGATTTAGTTAGCATTGCAGAATTCCCTTCAACAATTAGCACCTAATTCCACAGTCCCCACCTCCCTGTTTAACTGGGAACAATGCGAAGCAAAAGAATCAGAGTCTTCTAAAAGTACACTATTAAACAGCTTCGCTTCCAAAACATCATTCAATTATAATCAACAATCAACTCTAGTTCACTTCATCACAAGCCAAAACAGCCACAAAAGACATAAATTTCATTGGAACCGAACCCAAATTCAACGCAATTAAGGACTATAACACCAGATTAAAATCAAGTATTGAAACAAAATTAACATACCAATATCTAACAGCTTTACAGCGGGCACACCGTGTCGTTGTCGAGCAAAAACAAACAGCACACTGGTAATTATTTTTTAAAACCTGAACGGTGCCGTACGAAACCGTGGCCTCAAACTCGGCCCTAGCGGCTTCCTCTGCCGCTAAAACCATCAACCTCTTGATCTCCTCCTTTCTCGCAACCGCACCCAGCCATTTACACCTAATTACAAACCAACCCACCGGAATAACCACTACACAGAAAACAAGGACCACTAGGCTCGAAAACCCTAAATCCCCCTCGACATGCATTTATGAAAATGAGCAGGCATCCACCAAATTTCAAGATATTTAACCTCTTTATCTCGTACATGGATGGTGGTACTGTCTTCGTTGACGATTTTGCATCAGTAGATTGCTAGACGGGAACCGCTGGAAGAAAAAAAACGGTGACGGTTAAAAGAGGATTTGGTGAGCAAAAATTAATTTGACTGGGTTTTTCGATGTCGAGCTAGTGTGAAAGATTTGGGCTCTTCGATTTTTCCAGTGGTTTTCGGACAATCTGATCGAGATTTTAGGGCTTCTTGTTATTGTTGCTGTGAAATGTGATATTCTTTTTTTTAAGCGTGGGGAATCAATTGGATTTATAATTTATTTTAATTGTTTTTTCATAAAGAAATTTAATGGTTGAGAGAAAGGAATTTTGTTTTAAGGGGGCATTGAGATGCGTGAATTCTTTGCTCATCAAATATTCGGACCTCTGTGGCCTACCATGGTCTCCGTTCTAATATTGTTTTTTTATATTTTTTTTATTTTAAAAAGTATTTGAAATTATTTTTAAAAAATGTATTTTCATAATGACGTGTTAAAATATTAAAAAATAATGATTAAAAATTAAAAATATAATTTAACCGCGATAATACGGCTACTTTTCCTCCTCTCCAAGAGAAACAGATTTTAAGGGGCTTCAAATAAGAGAGCCTATTATAAATCAGTCAAAACAACCATTTTTTTGTAAATTTTGTATTTTAATTTTATAAAAATAGTAGCAGCGGTAAAGGGTTCTGATAATTTTTATGTTCGGGTTTTTTGACTGAGAATTATAAATTTGGTGACGTGGTAGTTATAGATTCATTAGTCAATGGATAGTCAGAGGAGGACGCATAGCTTCCACATTGCCTAACTCTTTCCTAGTCATTCGTTTCCAACTTGTTCTACGGGCAAACAGATCTGATGTGATCTTGATATATTTTTTTATATTTTTATAGTGTTTTGATTAAAAATAAATTTAAAAAATAAACATTAATTCCTTAAAAATAATGTTTGCGTGGTGATCTAGAAGTCAAAACAGTTGTTCCACAGAAATTATTATTTTTTGGATTTATTATTTTTTTTAATTTTTTGTTTTCACAGAAATTTAATGGTAGAGAGAGGAATTTTGTTTTAAGGGGGCATTGAGATTTGAGATGCGTGAATTCTTTAACAACTGTTCCACACCTGGAAAATTAGTGGTCCATGGAAAGGAAAAAAGAAAAAAAAAACAGTGATTGGTGAGGTTTGAACTTGGACGTCCGGAATTCAATTATAGCCGCGCCGCGAAAACAGAGATTTGCAAGATGAATGGTGTTTGAAACTGTTTTGTAAGTGTTTGAAAAAAATTAGAATTTTTTATTTTTTATTTTAAATTAGAAAATTTAAAAGTTCTTAGATTATTTTTCAATAATATTTTCAAAAATAAATAAATTATGTTATCACATTTCTAGAGATGATTAGCGAGGAAAAAATAAATGATTGTGGGTGAGATCTTGGTTGAGCATCCAAGAGTATAGAGATCTTTTCTCTGTTTTTATATTATAATCATGGAAACGTAAGCAAGTGTCAGTTAGGTATTCTTGGTAGATGGAGCGTCTGAGAATCACTTCAGAAGTGTTTTTTTTTTAAATATAGTTTATTTTACTGTAAATAAAATTATTTTTAATGTTTTAAGGTTAATTTGATATATTAATATTAAAAATGATTTAAAAAATATTATTTTAATATATTTATATATGAAAAACAATCGTAATTATATTTTCAAACACCCCCGTAATATAAAACCCCTTGCGGTATATTGTTGACAAGTTATATATAGTGATTTTTTTCTGTTTTTTATCTAGCTCTTAGTGAACCAGGTTATATATTAATTTAGACTAATTTGCTAGAGAAATGAAATTTAAAGATGTAGAATTAAAATATAAAAAAATGAAGGGCATGGGTGGAATTTTCAAACATTAGTGCGAGATACATGTTTTGCCCTCATAAAAAAACCAAGAAATCATTCTATTGAAGGTCATTAAGTAATTTACTATGGTCCATTCGGCTTTCAAAATTTAAAGGTGCCAATTACATTCTCTTGGTTTGCAGAGCACGGTGAAAATATCCGTGTTGTTTTATATTAAAAAATAATTAAATTTGATTAGGTTGGTCATATTTTAACATTTGATTAGTTTTAGATTGAGTTTTTTTTTTTAAAATATATATTTATAGTCAAGAGACTTTAGTCACAAGTTTAATGAATGACGCGTGTCGACATTATTTTAAACACACCATTGCTTCATCTCAAACATCGTTTTTTAGAGCACTATTAGTTTTAGTGAATATATATTTTACTATTATATTTATTATATAATTCTCCCAATTCTATCTTTCTTTTATTTTTCTAATACACAAAAATTATCAAGTAAACTTGCTTTTATAATCATGATAAATTTTAATAAAGTTATTGTTTTTTCAAAAAAATAAAAGAAACAAGATATATAAACAAGGAAATGTAGTTTTGATTAAAGAAATAAATCTGGTTCTTCTCATTTCAAACCACTCAAATCTTGTTGGATATTTATTTTAATCATCATAAGTTTTTATACAACGAACCATGCACGGCCAAGCAAAGTTTTTCTTTTTCTGTTTTTCTCGGTAAAATAGTCCATCTTGGGAATAACAATATATATGTGTGTGTGTATTTAATAAAAGACCCGGTGGTCAAATCACCAAAACTCGAGGTAGAATGTAAAGGCAACTCCAACGCCGGAGCTAAACGAAGAGTCAAAACCAAAAATTCTTTCATTTAGTTTTTTGAGTCAAAATTTTTATTCTCCAATGTAGGAGGCATTGAATAATCAAAATAAAATTTTTATTCTCCAATGTAGGAGGCATTGAATAATCAAAATGGCTATTGTCATAGCCAGTAGCTATTTCTATAGGTTGAAATCAAAGAGCTGAAAAATAAAATAATATTTAATAATTGAAAAAATTCCCAAAACTCAAAATACTGATTCCCTTCAAAATTCCTTCGTTGACGTGATATATATATATACTAGCTATATTGCCCGCGCGTTGCCGCGGGCATTTTTGTGTATATAATTTCACATAATTAAATCAACAACGATAAATTTATATGATATAACTAAATAAAAGTTATAGATCAGGAGATAAAATGTAAAAAAAATTAAGTACAGTTTATTGCGCAAGCATAGATTACATCTTTTAGAATGTAGATATTACGTTATGAAAGATCACAAAAGAGCGTGAACTAACATTTTCAAAACCAGAGCAAAATATTTTAATAAGGAAAAAAAAATTAACCACAAAATCATTATTGTGCAAATAATTAAATTATTATTATTATTATTATGTTAGTAATGAAAGGGAAAAAATAAATGAAAGACTAAAAATATCCTAGAAACTTTAACAAAAGATAAGAGAAAAAATAAGAAAAAATAAAAATTATCATTGCTATTACTGTAAAAACAATAAAAATTATCAAATTATCCAGAGGGAAAAAAAATATTAACAAAAGAGTAAGCAAGAAAAACAATTAAATTATTATTATTATTATTATTATTATTATTATTATTATTATTATTATTATTATTATTATTATTATTATTATTATTATTATTATTATTATTATTATTATTATCATTATCATTATCATTATTATTATTATTATTATTATTATTATTATCATTATCATTATTATTATTATTATTATTATTATTATTATTATTATTATTATTGTGTTAATAATGAATGAAAAACCAGAAATAAATGAAAGAACAAAAAAATTCTAATAATTTGAACAAAAGATGAAAACAAAATAAAAATTATCATTGCTATTAATAATAATAATAATCTAACTTGAAAATATATAAAAAAACAAAAAAAAAACTAAAAGATAGAGCAAATAAAAAAATATTACAGATGATAAAACAGAAATAAAAATTAATAGCTGAAAAAAATCATTTAATCAGAAAATTTAAAAAAATATATGTTCAACGTTGCGGGTTGAGCGAATAATTTTTATAGGATTTGCTGGATCAACATTAAAATATAATATTTATACATGCAAAATTTAATATAATAAAATAGATCAACACACCCTATTATCACAATAGCAAAATCAAAGACTTAAAATCTAAAATTACAATTGCTTTTACTACTAAAACAATAAAAATTATGAAATTATCCTGAAAGAAAACACTCAAAAACATTAAAAAAAGAGTAACCAAGAGAAACAATTAAATTATTATTATTACTATTATTATTATTATTATTATTATTATTATCATTATTATGCTAATAATGAAAAAAAATAACATAAATGAAAGACTAAAAACATCCTAGAAATTTTAAGAAAAGATTAAAAAAACAATTAAATTATTATTATTATAAATGAAAGACTAAAAACATCCTAGAAATTTTAAGAAAAAACTATCATTGCTATTACTGTCAAAACAATAAAAATTATCAAATTATCCGGAGGGAAAAAAAACATTAATAAAAGAGTAAGCAAGAAAAACAATTAAATTATTATTATTATTATTATTATCATCATCAATATTAATATTAATATTAATATTAATATTATAATTATAATTATAATTATTATTATTGTTGTTGTTATTATTATTATTATTATTATGTTAATAATGAAAGAAACAAAAATAAATGAAAAACTAAAAATATCCTAGAAACTTTAACAAAAGATTAAAAAAAATATCATTGTTATTACTGGAAAAAAACAAACAAATTATTATCAAATTATCGGGAGGGAAAAAAAATAACAAAAGAGTAAGAGAGAAAAAATATTATTATTATTATTATTATTATTATTATTATTATTATTATTGTGTTAAATACACTTATATATACATGGACAAAAGTTACACTGAGAACAAAAACTAAAAGCATAGATGCATAAATACCAATAAAAAATAAACATTGAAAAAGGAACATATGAATTAATATCAAATAGAAAATTAAAAGAATAAGGACAAAAATAAAAAAACTGACATATATAAAATTAATTCCAATTGGAGGATAAAATTGAAAAAAAAAATTGGAGGACCAAAAATTAAATAATTATCAAATGCTGTCATTGTATAAAAAATTAGAAGAAAAGGGACTGAAATCAAACTTTGTATATATGACCAAATTTCCGTACCGGAAAAATTGAAGGAACCAAAAGAAACCGAAAATCAAAAGTTTAGGGACTGAGTTATTGAAGGGCACAATTGAAAAGAATCAAACTTTCAATTAAAGAAATCATGAATAAAAATGAAATCAAACATATGAATGTTTATTATTATCTATTATTTTATTATATAATTCTAGTGAACCAAAACCAAAATAAGGTATTAACAATCTTGTATCCAAACAATATATATATATATATATATTAGATAAAAATATATATAATAAAGTAATATAAATAGAGAATATATAAGATGTATAAATAGAGAATGTAATAAAAAATAAATTTAGTTAGAAAATAATGTAACTACATCAAAAATATTTGTTTTATTTAAAAATACCTCAACAGAGAGTAAAAATTATATACAAAATTATTCTCAAAAATAATTATTTAATTATATAACCTATTCCTATTAATTGTATAAAATTAAATATTAATAATACAAAATATATTGCGGGCTTTGTTAAAAAAATGACTTTTACTTTTGGAGCACACATCAACAAAAAAAATTATATATACACTATTTAAAAAGTCATTTTAAAGATTTGATTCTTCAAAATAGCTCCTCCCATTGGAGATGCTCTAACGTCAGGACATGCCGATAAAGTTATTACTGTAATTCACCAAAATTAATTAATTAAAGTTTTATTATAGTCAGCATAATTTAAAGAAAAATTACTTTGAAAGATGAAGGTGTGAGAATTGTGTTTGCCTTGGAAAATGGAGATTTTCAGGAACCTTCATGGACGAGGCTAGAATACGATTCTATCGAATTTTGCAGGGTGCACGAACTGACCCTAAAGCATGGGAAAAATCTTTAAAGTTCGAAGACTGGAAATCCGAGAGAAATTGCTTAGAACTACAGGTTTGGGACAGGTGATGATTTATCTACCATAAGCCCATTGCAAAAAGGCCTTATTCGGCCCATAAGTTTACTAAGTATGGAGAGCCGACATCTTAAGATTATGCACGTCTCTCTGTCTCTCTGTCCGTCACTGTCTAATTTTAACGTAAATTAATACAAAAAATAAACAAATCCACAGAAACATCTAGGACTCGGTTGTCAACTCGATCATCGAAAGGGTAATTAGCAGCTGAGCTGAGGGACCAAATCAATCCATCAAACCATGAGTGCAAACCTTGGATGCGTGGTCGTAGCCGTTGATGGAAGCGAGGAGAGCATGTACGCCTTGAGATTTGCCCTCGATAACCTCAAGCTCCGATCTCCTGCTCCCGACTCCACTGAAACCCCTGGCTCCTTCGTCATCCTCCATGTCCAACCACCACCGTCTATCGCTGCTGGCCTTAATCCCGGTGCCATCCCTTTTGGCGGACCCAGTTAAGTACTGAAATCCTCTGTATTTTTGAGTTCTAATTTCCGTTTCAGCTTAATTACTGAATGATTTTTTTGAAATGATCAATTAAGGTGATTTGGAGGTGCCCGCGTTCACGGCGGCGATTGAAGCGCATCAGAGGAGGATTACGGAGGCGATTCTTGAACATGCATCGGAGATTTGCCGTGAAAAGAAAGTAACTTATGTTTTTTGGTTATGTCATTTCATGTCAGCTTCATGAGTTGCTATCTCTACTAATTCGTTTTGCTGTTCTGCTGAGAATTACGTCAGGTGAATGTGAAAATACAAGTGGTGATTGGGGACCCAAAGGAGAAGATATGTGAAGTTGCTGAGAATCTACCTGCCGATTTGCTTGTGATGGGATCTCGTTCTTTTGGCCCCATTAAAAGGTAGCTAGTTCAGCTCGAGATTAATTTATTTGACAACAAGCATTTTGGAGCTCCAACAACTTTTTTCGTTCTATTGATATTGAAAATCAAACAAAGGTCTTATAGGAATTCTAAGCGCACTCCTGGTGGTAATTTTGGCGGACTGAGAGTTAGAGTTACGCATGGGCAATAGTACTGATATGATTGCATTCAGTGCAGCCCGTTGTTTCTACTTTCTAGTAGGAGTAGCAATTTCAATAACGGCTATTTTGGACAGAAAAGCTAAGGATTGCAAATGTGGGCTCTTTAATAATATTCATTCAAGCATCCATTTAACAACCCCTCAAATGATTTCTTTTTCCCAATAGATAGATATTTGTATAAGGTTTCTTGCTACTTCCTGTCGTGTTACTTTCTTAGATGCCAGCTTCTGAACTTTTCATTTCGAGTAATTGTTGGCATTTTAAACACATCCATTTACTTTATTCTCAATTCAATCATGCATTTGAAAATTCGGTAGACCTTCAAGCAACAAAGCTTGGCCAGTTTTTATTTTTGTTTCTTTTGTAAGAACATGATCTCATTAGCTAGACATAAAGGCATGACTGGCATGTCAATATGCTCCTTAAGAATGCTAAAATTGCTCAAGTGTTTTGTTTGTGAGCAGGATGTTTCTGGGAAGTGTAAGCAATCACTGCACCAACCATGCACAATGCCCTGTCCTAATAGTCAAGGGAAAGGACCCCTCATCATGAACTAAACTAGGTATGCTTCTCAATACTACATTGGAGTGATGGCAGCGCTTTGTGTCTTCAGGCCTTCAATTCTACGATACATTAATTTTTTGCATACTTTTCAATCTTGTAACAATTCATTTTGTATATTTGTGTTAAACAATCCAAAGAAATAAAGAGAAATACAAAAATAAGAAAGAAAGAAGCCAGTGTTTCATTGATACCGCATAATGCAATAAAAAAATACCCAAGAAATTAGGATGCCTTGTGTTTAAAAATACCCAATAAAAAAATAAAAAAAATATTTGTGTTTAACCCAAGTATTTGTACCTTGTTCCCATATATGATTTCCTGATCGGTGGGCTGTTATATAGGATGCCTGTGTTATTGCACAAATTATCATGTTAACAAGCAGCCTAGATTGGACAAATATCGGGTGATTAAGTTTACTTATTTAATTAACTAAAAGAAAGTCAAGGAAAACGAGAATATTGTTAAGGAATCATCTCATCTAAAAGCTTAAGTTTATAAGTGAGGCCTCATAATATGATTTATCAAGTGAAAGTTATTTGGGCTTGAAACTTGCACATGTCTACGTCACCTTGTGCTTGGTTTTATCAAATAAAATAAGGGTGGTGAGATTCGAACTCGTGACCGCTGGGTCAATAAGGCTCTGATATCATGTTAAAGAACCATCTCACCTAAAAATTTAAGCTTATAAGTGAGATCTCATAATATGATTTATATTATTCTCTAACAAATACATGCAAATAGGTTTGTTCATCAGTTTTGATGGGCTCTTTTCTTAATCTTTGGCACGTTTACTGTTGCTTTCGACAGGGACCCCCAAATGTTTTTATAGAATAACACTGTTTCAGATAAAATTTTGCAGCAAGAATATGTTTTGAAAAACCATCTCTTGATTCTCGACTTCTACATTGGACATCACTACATCGAATTGTTTCCCATGCCATTTATAAATAGTCGGTTGCCTTTTTCTTTAGCTCATATCCCCGGGTTATGTCTATTGCCAATCAATTTTTTCATGCAGTGCCAATGCTATGCGTGACCACTACTGACCTATTGTTGGCTGCAGATTATTGTTAACGTGATTGGAAAGAATTTCAACCAGTGGCGCTGTCCTCCACTCTGTTCCATATATTTTGCGAGTGAATTTAGAGGGAAAGCTTGGTAGTACGGCACGGAGTCATTCGTGCTTGCACTGTTGTTGGGTGTATACTAGCGTCCTGTTGTATAATCATTTGTATGAAAATGGCTTCTTTTGTATTCTTTGACAGGCATTGTTTTATTGATTATAGTCTAGGAAATTGATTATTTTCCTCGACCGCGAGTGGATGCTTGAGTGCCAACTTCCCTGTATTTCTACTTTCTAGTTGGGCTTTGATTTTAAGTTTCATACGCTGTTATGCTCATGCGTGAACTGCGGCTTTTGCGTTGCATAATAAGATTTCCAAACCCCTCCCTCCTTTCTATCAAATAATTCGAGCTCAGCAATCTTTCTCAATTCCAGTTTCATGCTATCAAGCGAAAAATCCTTGTTGGTTGTGCAGTGGTACTTTGATTTTGTTTCAATATGCTCGTACAGTGCAGAATGGTTGCGCCGTTTCTGCTATAAAATTTCACGAATTTTCCTTTTTGGTTTTAGAAAGGTGAAATCCTTTAAATGGGTCATCACAGCGACAAAATATTTGCTGGTGATCGGTGTGGCTAAGCCGAAAGACATACAAAAGTTGCTTGATTTCATAGCTTTGGCCATTAGTGATCATCCCTTCTATAATTTTAAAGATTATTCCTTTTAGGTTACTAGAAAAAAGAAGAGCTGACAAGTTTGGCAGCATTCTGCTCTGTCTACAAGCCGACAATTTTTCATTCGATTCAACCCATTTAAACAGGGAAGCCTCGTGAATTTTATGGGGACCCTCGTAAATCATCCAGGACTTGACAGGGAGTTGTCCTTGTCGATGTCCTCTTCTTCCTGTGTCATTTGCACTGTGTGGAAGATACTCCTTTGTACATGTGGGGCTTCCACCCGTTTTTCCTGAACTCGTAAAACTGCATCAGGTTCTCTTAGACTGGATAGACATTTTTTTCCAGGGAGATCGGATGTACCTTCATAAAAAAGGGTAGCAGAGAGCTTCAAAAATTGTTTTCTAATCAGGGTAGCAGATCGAGACTCAAATTATCATCAAATGATGTTAAAGGAGCAGAGAAGGAAAGGTTTCTGGACATATTAAACGCGTTTCGACACGAAAAAATAACAAATAAGAGGCGAAAGACCGTACAGGAATAGAGGAATCTCTAACATGCAGGGCTCTATCACACTGACATGAATAGGAACCTCTAATAAATCATGGCATTTTACTCTGTTTAACCTCTAAATACGTAGATGAGGTCCACATAAAACCCCACAAGGCAAGTTTGTTTTAGACAGATGGGTGTACGGTAAATTGAGACTGATGGACTGATTTGATGAATACTTGCAAAACAGGTTTCAGGCCGTTTTTAAAGGGTTTTTTAATGTTTAAGTGATTAATATGATGAAGAAAAAAAAGGCTAAAAAACTATGCATAAATTGAAATAATCCCAAGGAGAATACAAAAACACGTCGTTTTCTAATCAAATAAGTTATCCCAAATTTCATGCTTAAATTAAGGTCGCTGCGGAGGTAAGAGAGGTGAGGGATGAGGCATCTAACTATAAGGCGAGGATGGGGAAGTGCTCGTCTGTGTTACAGGTTGGTGTACCAATTATTATGGGAAAGTCTCTGTAAGCCCGTGACCGACCGCATCCCGTGCAGCTGGCCCATTACGGACAAAAATCTTTATCGTGGTGGAGTGACCCTGACCCTCCCATCAGGAGGTGGATTCACGAGATGCTCTTAGAGCCACTTTTCATTTTCAGGATGCCTTCACTTGAGCGCTCAGCTGATAATGACACTGATAGATGTGCAAGCAGGAAGGACCTCCTCCTCTTAGCCGAGTTTAGTTCACCGGAGCATTATAGCCCTCCTCTTGGCCGAGTTTTAGTTCACCGGAGCATTATAGCTTAGCCGTCTACCACTCAAGACCGATCAGCTTATCTGTAGCGTTTTAGAAGAGCCCGAAAGTGATCAAATAAATAAATAAATAAAATTATCTGTAGTTTGCGAGTTCTTAATTATCCACATCTTGACTCGTTGTGATTATTCTGTGAGCTATAATTAACTGGACCCCAGATCACGTTGCTTGATTATATGAGCCGAAGATCTGTCCTGCCTGGACTAAACTGTTATCACCCTCCAATTATTGCGAGGGTGTTTCAGTAATTTAAACCCTCCCAGAGTCTCACTGCACATATATATTTATATATATGTGTCTACATGCATATCGCTTCCACCCATGCAAAGACAGCAGCAAATCTGACCTGGTCTACTATTCTCTCAGTCCAGGGTCCATAGTCATGGACTTCACTCATTCTGCTGCCGCATTCTTTTTGCTTGCCCTTCTATTCTCGACTGCTAAAGCTATAGATCCTTGTGCCGCTCAATCGGACGGCTCTGATCTCTCTGTCATCCCCATCTATGGCAAATGCTCACCCTTTGTTCCACCCAAGCAAGATTCATGGGTCGACACGGTCATCACCATGGCCTCAAAAGACCCGGAAAGGCTTAAATATTTATCGACGTTAGCAGCCCAAAAGACCACTTCAGTACCAATTGCCCCGGGCCAGCAGGTCCTACACACTGGCAACTATGTGGTCCGGGTCAAGTTGGGAACCCCGGGTCAACAAATGTTTATGGTCCTTGACACTAGCAACGACGCTGCATGGGTGCCATGCTCAGGGTGTGCCGGGTGCTCCAGCACCACATTCTCACCCAACGCCTCCACGACTCTAGGGTCGCTGGACTGTTCTGGAGCCCAGTGCTCCCAGGTCCGTGGGTTTTCCTGCCCAGCTACCGGGTCGTCCACGTGCCTTTTTAACCAATCTTACGGTGGAGATTCCTCCTTATCAGCTACTCTTGTGCAAGATGCAATAACATTAGCCGCGGATGTAATTCCAGGTTTCACTTTTGGATGCATCAACGCCGTCTCCGGTGGCTCAATACCACCCCAAGGATTACTGGGTCTGGGCCGTGGGCCCATCTCATTACTTTCTCAAGCAGGGCCGATCTACTCGGGTGTGTTCTCTTATTGTTTACCCAGTTTCAAGAACTACTACTTCTCAGGCTCTCTCAAACTCGGTCCTACTGGTCAACCCAAGTCCATCAGAACCACCCCGCTTCTACGAAACCCTCACCGCCCATCCCTATACTACGTTAACCTAACCGGGGTTAGCGTGGGCCGGATCAGAGTACCTATTCCCCCAGAGCAACTTATTTTTGACCCAAATACCGGAGCGGGGACCATAATCGATTCAGGTACAGTCATAACCCGGTTCGTCCAACCCGTTTATCTTGCCATCCGCGATGAGTTTAGAAAGCAAGTGAATGGCCCATTTTCAAGCTTAGGTGCCTTCGACACGTGCTTTGCTGCGACAAATGAAGCGGAAGCACCTGCTATTACGCTACACTTCTCGGGCTTGAGCCTGGTCTTGCCCATGGAGAACAGCTTGATACATAGCAGTTCTGGCTCGCTAGCATGCTTGTCCATGGCTGCGGCACCAAACAATGTGAATTCAGTGCTGAATGTTATAGCCAATTTGCAGCAGCAAAACCTTAGGATTATGTTTGACACGATCAATTCTCGTGTGGGAATTGCCCGTGAGCTATGTAACTAGCTAGTATTCTGTTCTTTTTTCATGTTTAATTAGCGTTTGCTGAGCTATGTTTCTCTGCTAAATAGGATGTGCTGAATAATTTAACAGGACACGTCCTGCTGTCATAGAAGCTGTGTTGTATCATAGATTAAGGGTTTTGTTTTTATTATGGAAAAAGATTGAGAGTGGTAATTATATTGATATGAATCAAAATTTATCCCATATATCTATCTATATATATATATATATAGTGTGTGTGTGTAGGTTTGGAGAAATCTGCTTTGAAATGAAAATGGAAAAACCCTCCAGACTGTTTTGAACACCCCAACAGTACAATCTCATTGATGATGAAATCTTCAATCACATGAAATAATTTACAATAAGCTCGTAACACCCCCGCAAGTTAAAAATATTTAAAATGACATGAAAAAAAAAGTGCATAAATTGAAACGTGTTAATTTAAATTGGTCTCCCTTTTCGTTTTTCGCTCCTGTTCGTTCGATCAACCCCACCACTGGTGCACTGCAACACCCTCATCCCTCAACTTTCCATACAACGCTAAGCATTCCCAATAGGTCTTTTTGCTTCCATTCCTTCGTGGCTTGCATTCCAAGAAAAGCTCATCCACCAACCTTATTGCCTTGCTTGTCACCATCTCCTCCACCACCTCCGCCTCCGCCTTCATCACCACGTACTCTTCCCCCTTCACGTTATGTTTCAACCAATCTGACATCCCAACCTCTTCGACCTGAGGCACCTCCTTCCCTGAGGATTGCTCAGTCATTGTCTCGATCTTGTACATTTCGAAATCAAGATTTCTTGTAGGATAATTCTTAGCGAACCATCCATTACCACTTCCACCTTCTTTCTCTGGCAACCCCACATCAATGAACACGCGACGAGGATAGCTTTCAAGTGAATCACCCATTAAGTCTGGCAGATATCTTGTCTTTTTCAGGTATCTGCTTGATTTACCCGATGCTGCCCGCGGAGGTTCCAGGAGAACATCTTCCAGGTTCTCCAGTGCTGCTTTCTTTGCCTCGTTGGCATGATCATATCCTAGAAGCCGCCTTTGAGTGATCAAATTAGCATCCCCATTTCCTGTTTTCCTCATGGCCAAAATATTAGCGGCCTGAAATCTCCTGAGATAAACTATTTTGTAATTGAAAGGCTTGTCGAATGCAGAGGAAGGATCGTTGCTGAGTTGAACAACCGCAATGCCACCAACTTTGAGAGTCCGGTCAATGAATTCCGAGGTCGTGTGGAAGTCATCATAGGTGAAGGCAAAGTCGAATGCTTCACCAGAAATTGAGCTTTGTTGATCCAGATTAGTAGCAGAGATGATTTTTGTATCATTGACATTGAGGATCTCAGAAGTGTCAATGGCATTGCCAATTCCACTGCCAACAAAAACTGCATTGCCCCCCGTTTTAAGTAGCCCCTCGTTTGCTAAATCATGGACAAGCAAAGGCAAGACCTTGGCATTGAATAAATATGAACCAGATTCAGGCTCAAGAATCGGTGACCCAGAGGATATAGAAGCCTCGGAAATTGTTCTCAACAAGGAGAATGTGGCAAAGATCAACGCCAAAAGCAAAGATTGTGCGAGAATCCTCAAGGCCCTAATCTTAGGGAGCTTGATGATCACGTATTTCCCCCCATAAAAATCAATGTTTTTGGTATGCAAGGGTAAGTGCCCGTATTTCTTGAGGCTTTTGGATTGGAATCCTTGTATAAATTGAATTGCCATAATTGCAAAAATTGATTATGGCAGAAGCAATATTTCAAAAAAAAAAGAGGCTGGTGAAGAATGCTAAGTGTTGAACGTGAACGGTTTCTACGAGAAAATCAAGCTACGCAGCCAAGCAGGAAGGAAGAAATCTAAATCAACTTAAAGCAAGATGTCTAATCAAATAAATCTCTAAGGTAAATAACGGGAGGGAGAGCAGCAAAACAAAAGCTTAGCGAGTACAAAACCTGGCGGCGGTGTGATTGCCACCCACGAGGGCCACCCGGCTACTTTGTATTCTAGACCAAAGTAACATCAACTGCCTTGACCGCTGCACCTCCATTTCTTAATTTTTCATTTCTCGATCGATGATTTATTCCTCTGCCACTGATTAACCTCCTGGTGCTAACACATTAGCGACACATTATCTGCGAATATCTCGAATCATCGATCAGAAATATAATGGAGGGACGGGGACAGTTTTTTTTGTTTTGTTTTTTTTCTACAGGGAATTATTTGATTTGGGGTGCTAGGGATATGTGAATGGAGAGAGAAGAGAATATAAGGAGGAGGAGGAAGAAAAGACGTGTGAAAAAAGGGTATGACAACAACGTTGTTTTGGTAAAAATGGTTGGTTTCACGAGAAATGAGTTCAGCCGTTGCTACAATCTTAGTTTGTTTCTGTTGCTACAATTTCCTCCTGTTCTCCTTTGGAAGC
Source organism: Salix brachista (assembly GCA_009078335.1). Taxonomy (NCBI): domain Eukaryota; kingdom Viridiplantae; phylum Streptophyta; class Magnoliopsida; order Malpighiales; family Salicaceae; genus Salix; species Salix brachista. Next base: position 6,879,928 of record CM018573.1, on the reverse strand, counting down.
GCTGACCTTCAATATATATCGCTGACTGGACATTTATTTTTATATATATATATATTATTGTGATCATAGATACATTTTATTATTATAGTAAATAGTGAAATGATATTTATGACACTTAAGAAAAAAATTCGTTTCTCTTCGAACTTGGGATATCCTCATCTTTTCTCACAGCTAACTAGTGATGATAATAATTTATTACAATGATAATAATAATAATAATAATAAAAAAAAACAATGGTTCAAAACTTCAAATCAGCAAAATCTGCTGTTTTTAGGGATTAATATAAAAAAAAATCATTTAAATTTCAATTTGACAAAATCTTCTATCTTTAGAGATCAACAACATTTTTTTTGTTGTTAAGAAACCAATCCAATAAAATCTCTTACAACTTACTGGAGATGAGGAAAAAAATTGATTGAACCGAGAAATCAGGAAAAAAAAACTAGCTGAAACCAAATTGATAAAAAAGGCTAAATTGACTGATTAAAAAACTTAATATTCTGGTCTACATCGGTTATGGTTTTAAAAATTTAAAACTGATTGAATTGAATTGGACAAAACCGAACTAGTTCAACTATAACATTAAAGGGTATTTAACACTGCTTTTTAAAAGTGTTTTTGAAAAATATTGAATTTTTATTTATTTTTTTATTTCAGATTATTGAGTTGTTAACTTACAGTTATAGAAATTTGTTTAAAGTTTGTTGTAAAACAATTATGCTTGTTATAGCCTAGCTGTAAATCAGTTATGTAGTTTGTTATTTTACATAGTCAGTATACTAGTATAAATACTGATTTCCATTGTAAATGTTACACACGAAATATACTCATCACAAACACTCTGCTGTTTGTTTTCCAGTCCAATATTCCTCTTCTTCTCTCTGCCTAAAGTGCAGTAAATCTATACAGATTAAAAAAATTAGAGTTTTTAGATCATTTTCATGCGCTGATGTATGGTTTTAAAAAATAAAAAATATATTATTTTGATATATTTTTAAATAAAAATATTTTAAAAAACAATCACAATTATACTCTCAAACAAGTATTAACCTGATCCGTTACATGAACTGTCTCTTTCTTCATCATCTTCCACCACAAGCACGGTAGCAACCTCCCCCTCCACATCACAACAGCAGCCGGCAACCCATTCTAGCAAAACCTATACAAACCAACCCAAAACAAAACCCACAGCGTCAATCTGTCTAGTGATAAGTTAAACTTATCTCTATTTGTTATTGCTTTAGATTCATTCTTCTGCCATGATTTTTCTTCTATGTTAATTTCTTATTTTAAGCCATGGAAAAGCTTCTTCTACGTTCATTTCATGATTTATTTGAACAAAAAATCGTTTTTTTTTTTTTGCAAATAAGTTTAAGAATAAATTTAAAGGATTAATAGCATGGCATAAAATAAATTTAGAAGACATTACATAACAAATATATAGTGATATTATTCCATGGCAAAATCTTAAATTAAATTTTAACATAGTATAAAAATGCATCGATGTTATGGAAGCGTTGTGTTGTGCCATAATTATTTAATGAAAAACACAAAGATGCTATTTATATTTAATAAAATAGATTTTAAAAATATAGTCGGTGAAAAAATTATTAATGTTAATTAAAAATATATAAGTGTGATCTACCTACGATAAAGTTTGGAGTTAATTTCAAGTATGAAAAGAACAAAATAATTATGTTATGAATATATTTAGAAATATTATAATATTTTTTAATTGAGCAACGACAGAAATGTTGTTTGTGCTATAACAACTTAAGAAAAATATAAACAATAAATATAAAAACAGTTTTTAATACTAATTAAATACAAAACAAGAAGTTAATTTTCACGTTGCAAATAAAAGATAGAGACTATTCTACACCAACTATTCTTTTCTTTTTTTAACATTTTCACTCATTTTATCTTAGAATATAATTGCTGTTGCTGTCAATTTACTCTCTCTTTTTTTTTCAAATTTGATTATTTCATGTTAGGTTGATATGGGACTATTTTAGTTGACTTTATATGAGATTTTTCAGTATTAATAATAATATTTTTTAATATTCAGTTAATGTTTGATTTGATAAATTCAAAGTTACTTGATTGATTCAAACTCATCAAATTAAAACTGGAACAAATATTTAATATTTTTTTTAAATAATATTTTTATTCAGCTTTCCAACTCAATTCATGATTAGAATTAATATATTTATTATTATTTATTAAGCTTGCAGATAAAAACAACATCCACGTCTCTTTCTTCTTCTTTTTTCCATAGAACAAAAAACCGTTACTTCATCTCGCAGCTCAGTACAGCGTTGAAAAGTCAGTGTATGCATTTATAAAACAATTAAAATTTTGAAACTTGAAGCAATATGACAACAGCATGAAAAGTCAATGACAATGTTGATAGCCTTGATATTACTAGAAAAATGATGCCCCACCTCCTTAATGTCTTCCAAAGTATCATGAAGGACCTATTCCCTAAAATTAGAAAATACTTAATTATATTATATGGGATACCAAGCTTGTTATGCTAAAAACAAATACATATCTATAACAAGGTTATTTTTATCTCTCAAGATTATGTGTATATCTCTCTAGACTCTAGACAAGTTTCTTACTTTTTTTAATCTTTCAATTCCACTAATTTGAATATTCGATAATAACATTATTCCATGCCCCGAGACATCTACATGTTTGTTTTTATCCTTAAACTTGTATTTTTTTTTTAAAAAAAAAATAAGCTTGTAAATATTCAACCCAATAACAATATTTATAGTTGAGTTTTTTTAGAATTAAGATAACAAATGACATCGTAATTGAAGTAAATAACAAAGTCATGTGGAAATAAATAAGAGTGTTAACATCGTAAAATCCGAACTAGTGCATAAAATCTCTTATCATGGATTACATATTTTTGTTTGACCTTGTTAAAACTTCTCAATTTCAAATGCAACATACTCTATTTCAAAATATTTTAGTAAAGTTAGGAAGTCATATCACTGGGACCTCTATCATCTTCTTTTTAATCTCTTTAAAGGCATTACTAGCCACCTTACTCTATTGAGATTTCACCTTGATTCAAACTCACTTCGGTCTTAAATATGTTTTTTTTATTCATATATAGGATTGACTTGGATTTGATGATATCTAATCTTTAAATCAAAATAAAAGAGAGTTTAGACAATTACTATCATATCTATTATCTAATATGCCATTCAACTTCGTGACAAGGAAATTGTACTTAATAGTAATCTTATTTATGGCTTGATTATCTATACATATTTCAAGAACAACTTTTTTTTAGGAGTTAAAAAAACATGTATGGCATAAAAACTCAAGCTCTCTCTTATAAAACTTTTTTATGACAACTCGTTAACTTGTCTTTTGTCTTTGTAATTTTGCATGTTCACCGAGGTTCGTCCTATAATAGAGCAAGTTTATCAATATAGCACTATGGATAAAAGTGATGGCGTGTTGAATGTCATGTATAAAAAGTGGAACATTGAAAGCTTGGAGGAAAAAACATCTTGAAAGTCTTACAACACTGCACTTAACTCTCAAGGTGGTTCTTCTTAAAAACATTATAAGACTTCCTTGTCAAGTAAAGCAACAAACTCCTTGTGAATCTTATTTTTATATTCCTTAAGGCCTATTACGTTAAGTCTATTTTTTTTCACTTACCTCTTAAAGTGGTTCTTCTTAAAAGCGTTTTAAGACTTTTTTGTCAAGTAAAGCAACAGACTCCTTGTGAATCTTATTTTTATATTTTTTAAAACTTATTATGTTAAGTCTATTTTTTCACCATTTCTTTTTTCTTGCCACTATTGTTAGACCTTACCAATAATCTAATAAGTTAGTTTTTTCTATCTTGAAAAGTGAATGAACATGAACTTGATTGAAAAAAAACAGTGACATCTAAATCATATAGTAAAAGCCTTTCCAAAACATGTCCTCTATCAATGAGAATCACATCACACCAAATTTTATTATGGTAGTTTAGGATTTTCAAAGGTAAAAAACATCTATCCTTGATTGTTATGGAAGTATAGTTAACCTATGATACACTATACGCCTTAAGGTGAGGAATAAATTTTAGGTCTAAAAAGTTTACATTACCAAAACATATTATAGTGACACACCTTTATTTGTCTACAATGATCTTGCAACTATTATCCCTATAATTAATATAAGTAAGAAGAAAAATAGTTGTCCTTCTTCAATTCTTAGTTCTTTTAAGTCGTATTGAAGCACACCTAAATACACTTAATCTAATTGTACTTTATCCCACCATATCTTGCTCAATTTGAACAATTATGGATATAACATAACCTAGTACGTTGTGATCATTTATATCCCTATCGTAGAGATCCTAAAAATTCTTTAGATCAATGTGTATACATGATCAACATAGTTTTCCTCTTCATCCATGTCTTTTTTCTCCTCTATAAAATCTATTTATAATCATTGTGTCATCCTTACTAATTTGCATATCAACTTATAACCATCTAATTGGGCTATATATTTTTTGGCAAACTTATTTCCTTATCTCAAGTTATTTTATTGGTTTAAAAGATTTCCTATATGGTATTGGGGTAGGCATGTTTCATCTTAACCTAATTAGTAATAAAGGGTTATTCTATCCTAGCCAAGTATTTTCAATATTTTCTCAATAGAATTAGACGGTACCATTAAATTTTATTTTGGTAAACCTTACTTTTCAATTGTTAGATAAGTTGTATAGATAAGAATGTGATCCACGTCACAAGTCTATCTAGTGAAAATCCATGGACCAGATGACCATAAAAAATTAGAGCTTTTATTTTTATATGTTTTATGAGTTGGTCATCAAGGTCTTCGTAGTCGTGATAACCTTGATTATGGTGATATTGGTGGTTCATATGGTGAATTGACATCTAATGGTTATTGTTGAAATGCTCAATATCATCACGGTCATCGTACTCATAATAACCTTGATTGTGGTGATATTGGTGGTTCATATGGTGAATTGGCATCTAATGGTTATTGTTGGAATACTCATTATCATCAAGGTCATCATAGTTGAGGAGACCCTGATTATGGTCACGTTGATGGTTTTTATACGGATCAAATCTTTGATGGTTGCTATAATTATTATTAAAATGATCACTCTCACTAGACTGCCTTCTTATAAAATCTCTATTTATTTTATTTTCTCGTTAAGGTTTTTATTTGACTGGACATGTTATTCATTTCAACAAGCAGGAGTTATAATTTCTCTTGAATGTCTTAAAAGCAATGTTGGGATCTTGATCTATGATAAGTGTGAACTCTAGATTGGATGCTAGACAACCACTTTATAAATGCATTCACTATTAATTTAGGCATGAATGAGATCACAGATGAACATTGGAAGGAAAGCATAATATAAAAATAACATTGATACTTAATTACTTGATATTTTTAGATCAAACAATTTTAAACCACTAAATTTAGCAACTGAAAATGGATTGTTTAGGCCCGGCCCGACTTAAATCAAGGGCTACTCGATAATGATTTAATATTCTTATTTAATAAAAAAACCCTTTAAAATAAATAAGATATATTTATCAATTATACTTTATGAAATGAAAATTACTTTCACTTAATAAAAAATTTCAGGCAAGAAATGAAAATACCTCAAAACCTACTTGTCAAAAGTAATAAAAAAATATTTTAAAAATATCATTTATAATTTTGTCAAAATTTACATATACTTTATTAATTCTATCAGACCCAATTGTGAATCCTTTCTAGTTTTTTTCTCGTAAAGGAAAACTGCTAACGGTCATAACGGTGTAAATACCAATAAATAACATTAAAAAAAAAATAAAAAAAAAATAGTGCTAGCTAGCTAGATCCTGGAAGGTGGGATGAAAAACGAAACTATAACTTGGAAAATCAGGGACCACCCAAAGATAATATTTATTTATTTTTAAAAAAAAGTCAAGCCAGGGAAGTTTGGGTTCAATTCCGCCCCTCTCGGAGCGCCATTTGCCAACTTGGAGAGTGTATGGCAATGAAATGGAAGGTATTTTTTAAGAATATTGTTTAATTAATATATATGTTTTATTTTATTATCAACAAAATATAATTAAAAATTAAAAATTAAAACGAATTTTATGTGTAATATAATTGCGGTTATTTTTGAAAATATTTTTTATTTAAAAATATATTAAAATAATATTTTTTTATCTTTTAAAAAATCATTTTTAATATCAATATATATATGGAAATAGTCTAATAACATCCATTTTAATTTTATTATAATACACAAATACAAAAATATTTTCCATATAAAATATTTCGAAACTAATAATTTTAATTACAAACAATTTTGAAACTACTAAGAAGCTGTTTGGGAGGGTGTTTTTACCGTCGTTTCCTCTTTTTTTTTCTCTTTATTTTAAATGATTTTTTTTTGTGTTTTTAAATTATTTTGATGTGTTAATATCAAAAATAATTTTTAAAAAATAAAAAAAATATCATTTTAATACATTTCTAAATAAAAAACACTTTTAAAAACAATCGCAACCATCTAACCGGCCAAACAGACATTATAATGATTAGACTTTCCAACCCCACCAAACCGCGTATTCTATTCTCAATGTTCCCACACGCTCCACACGCACCATTACAAGGCCAAAGCATCGAATTTCTTCACAACTTTCCTATTCTCTCCCCCTGCACCACCTATTAATGCTCCTCAGCTCTCCACCACCATTAACAAGTTCTTTTTTTCCTCTCTTGTTCGCCCTATTTTTATCTAGCATATGTCTCAAAGACGAAAGGTCCCCCATTCTTCTTCTATTTCTTTTAGCCTCCATTCCCATTTCCACGTCTCCATCGACCTGAAACCCAACTGGTAACGGGAAATCTTTAACCTAGCAAACTAATCAGTCATATCATGGGTGTGAAGAGTTTTGTTGAAGGAGGTATTGCATCAATTGTTGCTGGGTGCTCCACTCACCCTCTAGATCTAATCAAGGTCCGTATGCAACTCCAAGGCGAGAATTTACCCAACCCACAAGCTCACAATCCCCGCCCTGCTTATGCCTTTAACTCCGCCGCGATCCCTCACAATTCCATCCATGTCCCTCCCCCACCTCCACCGACGCGTGTAGGGCCAGTTTCTGTCGGCATCCGCATCATCCGGTCAGAAGGTGTCGCCGCACTCTACTCCGGCGTCTCCGCCACCGTCCTCCGCCAGACTCTATACTCCACTACCCGTATGGGGCTCTACGATATTTTGAAGCAGAAATGGACCAATCCGGAGACAGGGAACTTGCCGTTGTTGAGCAAAATAACCTCTGGCTTAATCGCCGGAGGGATCGGAGCGGCTGTCGGCAATCCAGCTGACGTGGCAATGGTTAGAATGCAAGCTGACGGGCGTTTACCCGTCTCCCAAAGGCGGAACTATAAAAGCGTGGTTGACGCAATCACGAGAATGTCGAAGCAGGAAGGTGTAACTAGCCTGTGGCGCGGGTCATCGCTTACGGTGAACCGCGCGATGATTGTCACAGCATCGCAATTGGCATCGTATGATCAGATAAAGGAAATGATTCTGGAGAAAGAAATGATGAGGGATGGGTTAGGGACTCATGTGACGGCGAGTTTTGCGGCCGGTTTCGTGGCGGCGGTGGCATCGAATCCGGTGGATGTGATCAAGACCAGGGTTATGAATATGAAAGTGGAGCCGGGGAAAGCTGCGCCTTACAGTGGAGCTATTGATTGCGCCATGAAGACCGTGAAAGCTGAAGGGGTTAAGTCCCTTTACAAGGGCTTTATACCTACAATTTCAAGGCAAGGTCCTTTCACTGTGGTTTTGTTTGTGACTCTTGAGCAGGTCAGAAAGCTGCTCAAAGAATTCTAGTTAGCTGATGACGATGACGAAAAAGACAGTAAGTTTGGGCTATCGGTATAATTATTAGTATTATTGCTATGATGATGCACCGTTAATCTTATCAATGGAAGAATCATTAAAACAAAATGTTTCTCCTAATTTCTCAAAAGTATGATTTGATTCGGCCAATATTGCTAGTTGAAAAGTTTCAATGATGGGATATTTTTCCGAATTATTTGTTGAATTTCTGTTCAGAGACAAAATTAATGGTGGTCTTGGATCTGGTTCAGGATTGCTTCATGTATGATGTATGATTGGAGTTGTTTTTCAATTTTTGTTTTTAAAATATTATTTTATTTTATATTTATATCAAATATTAAAATCATTCAAAAAAAAACACCGCATACAGTCATTAGTTGAACATTGAACTGGAAATACCAAAAACTATCGTGACGTCGGTCTGAAAGATCAGTAGAGGGATTTTTGCCAATAAAAAGCTGACTGTTAGTAGGATTTGCGGGTAGCACGCCGAACTTTCAGATCACGCGGACATTTTTATTGTGTGATTAATTATTATTTTTGGGATTAAAAACATATTAAAAGAAAATATTTTTAATAATAACAATTAAAAAAATCAAAATAAAAAATAAAATATCTTTTTAAAATTACCAAGTTTTTCAGACAAGTTGTTTCACCCTCACCGCAGAACGTGGCGTATTGTTTATTTTAATGAGTGTCTTCCCTTCATCACCACTTTTTATTGTCAAAACTCAAGTGCTTTTTAAGATGTCCCTCAATTTTCTGGAGCAATTGGTTTGCTCCTTTGTATTGCCACGTGGAACTTTGAAGTTGCAACCGGTTGAAGGGGATTTTAGTAGCTAGTTCACTAGCTGGCATGTTTCTCATCAGTTTTTGCAATTATCCTGTATTTATAAAAATTAACATCCACGTTCGAGAGCATCTCCAAAACAAATCAATGGGTAATATTTTTTATATATGTTTTTAGTTCTTTTGCTCTCCCGTTCCCCTGATACCCCCTTTCCTATCTTCTACCGTCCTATCTACCATGCACCGGTTTACAGATTTGTCAAACCATTAACTAATTGTTTTTTAAAATATTTTTTATTCAAATAATATATTTTTATTTATAAAAATTATTGTTAATATCAGCACATGAAAATAATCTAAAAACACTAAAAAATTAATTTAAAATAAAAAATAAAATTAAAAATTAAAAAACACTTTTAAAACACAGTATAAAAAAAAACACTCATAGACATAGAGATAGAGATATAGAGGCTGCTGGAAAATGTTGACTGAAGGTGTGGTTGTAATTATTTTTAAATGTTTTTTTTTTCAGAAATATATTAAAATAATAATATTATTTTTTTAATAAATATTTTTGATATCAATATACAAAAAATATCTAAAAACACCAAAAAAAAATTCAAAAAAAAAAATCATAGGACTCAGAAAGTCATCTCATCAAGTTATGATGGTAAAATCGACGTTTCTACATGATTAGCAAATCGGCAAAAGGCTCAGCGATTCCAGCCATATGAAGAAAAAAAAATCAATTTAAAATACAAGCGATTAAATAAATACTGAATCATCTCCGAACCAGCAAAATTCAATAACTAAATTACAGGCAGTTCTTACACGAAGGAGATTGTTAATATATGCCCATCATGAGCTTACGGCGGTGCCAGGACTTCGAGCGTCTCGATATATCTACCTTGCAGCTCTGCCATCCCGTAAGATTCTCTAGTTTCTCTTCACTCATACCTGTCTCAAACAAATTGTTGAGGGCATAATCTACGTCCCCTGGCACAAAATTATAGTCCATGTATCATCTCGAGTTAATCCTTGGAGTCGTCTGATGTTTACCCCCGCCTGCGTTATAGGATACATTGCCATCAGATTTTCCTCTTTCCAAACTTTGCAGATGCTGATCTTCCGAATTTCGTCCACCATCTAGGTCCTGTAGTGATTGCCTATCTGATGTTGTAGATTTTTCAGAATTCTGAAGTGGTTTCCCCTCTTCTCCAAGATATTCCAATCCTTTACCTTTTTCTAGATTTTGAACCGAATATATTTCTGAACCTCGGCCCTTGTCCATATTCTGGAGTTCATTTGTGATCTGGCTACGCCGCTCCTTCAGAAAGTTGAGTCGGGTTGTCAACCTTGTCAATGCAGAGGTGGTGGAATTCAATCCCTATTGAGCACAGTTGTGGCAAGTGGCATGAATATATCTGATACTGTATACTTTTATGAAATAACGTGCTTTAGGCCTTGAAAAAGCAATTACTTTCATAGGTTCAACAGAAAACAATGATTGTTTACTTCCTAGGCATATTACCCATCCGACCAGACCCGACACAAACAATAATTTGATTTGGTATAGAGTACCCTATTTCACAAGCACAATTAGAAAGTTTAACGGCCTACCTCACTCCTTGCACTAGACCTCTTGGAATTGGTTGAAGAAATGGGTCTGGAGTTGCCACGATGTTTTGAATCCAGCTCCTGGGTTTCAGCTCCATACACACACGTGTCCTGCCATAAGAAACCCTCCATGGTTGACTTAATCCATGTTATTAAAGAGAATAAATTGGAAGAGCTGAAGATGAACATGTTGATTAGGCATCCTGAGAGGCTCCCACAATAGATTCTCTCACAGTCTATTAATCTAATCCCAATCTTAAAAAGAAGAAAGTTTCAGCTGCCATGCACAAATTAATCAGGATTAACAGCTTAAGAAATTTGTCATTTTGGTTTCAGGAAATTAAGCCAAGAAACAGAGGCAAACTTGGAGGAAAAATAAATAAAAAAGAGGCATTAATATAATGGCACGTATCGGTTCCTTGTGGCTTTGAAGGTAAACTCAGTAATTTTATAATTTTGTCTGTCTTTCCCTAACTTGGAGAGAAATATTGACCTCGACATTTATACATGAGACTAGAAATATAGATGTGTAAGAGATGTTCAGGAAAGCAACATTTTATTGATATTCAAGCGTTTGAGATGGACAAATTTAATGGGCCAGAGTGAAGCTCATAAGATAGGTCTAGCCATATGCTGCATGTGCATACCTTGCTTGCAGAACGTCCAAACTGTGAGGCAGAAGTAGCTTCAGCATCTTTCACTACATCATTCCTGCAAGAAGGCAATATTAACCACAGTACCACATCCACACTCACACCCAAGTACGAGCATGCCTTTCTTTAGTTTCTTTTTATCACGTACATAAATCATTTGCTGTCTGTTCAGTCCTCTTCAAAAAAAAAAAAAAGAGGAACTGGAAAGGGCGTTTCTTTAAATGATGGCTTCTTCTATACTTCATCTATCAATTTGAAGTCCCAATGAGGCTTCATATACAAATGTTGGTGACTAAAATGTCTAAATACTTATCAGATGAGGTATAAAAAAATTTACCCTTTTGCCTTGTGTAATGAAGGATTCATAGGCTGATTGCCCAAACCATACTTTGAACCAGAGCGTTCATCACACTGTTGATTAAGCTGCGCTTGTAGATCATCAACCTTCTTCTTCAAATTGGTAACATCTGCCTCTGCTTGAATTATTTCCTCAAGCTCCGCCTTCATCTGTTGCACAATAATAATGTTAAGAATTCAATGCAACAATCAAGACCAATTAAACTAGTTACAGAAGAGGTGAGCTGACCTTTTCATCAATTGTGACTGGAACTTGCAAGGATCCCTTGGAAGTGTTAAGTCCTGCTTCCAGAAACTTTCTCTTCTCTCTCTCCTTTTGCAGCTGTTCCTGCAGTCTTGCTACCTGTAAATACAAATAATGCCCACAATGTTGTAACAGAAAAGAAAAGAAAATGCAATAGCGATCATTTTATGGTGTCTTGACAACTCCAATGAAAAGGTCTCAGAGACAGCTTCCTCCTGCAAAACTTCCTGATTCCTTTATATGCTAAAGCTATCCTGAAAAGGACTCGATTGTCCCCCCCCCCCCAGCAAAGGGAAAAGGGAAGAATCAAAATAACAATAGAAAGAATAATAATTTTTCTCTATGGAACATACATCTTGCTGGAGAGCTAGACGATACTCATGCAATGCCTTCTTTTGGTTTTCCAAGCTGGCTTGGAGATTGGCATTACCCTTGACCTGTGAAGGAAAATACAGCATATTAATAAGGTAAAAAAACAAAGAAATCTACATATACTGACATCAAGAGGCATTATTTAAGTCCCTACCTCTTCAGAAATTCTATTTTGCATCTCAATTTTAGTTGCCTCTAGCTTCTGGATCTCAACACTAAACAGTCAAAAACTCAGATGATCAGCATGGCTGGAGATAGTAAAGAACAGTCTATGACACTAAAACCAAGATTTTATATCAATTCCAAAAGCAAAATGTATAACCTGCCATATTATGAAAGTTTCTGTATCATTTAATTTAAATAAGATGCATGGATTGTTCTATTAATAGTGCTATCTTACAGCCATAATAAAAATCATGGGAGCTAGACATTACAAAGATGTGACGTGGATCGATATTGTCAATGCATAAAAGTGCACTTTTGCCAAGCATTTCCTAATTGAACTGACTAAAGAAAAACTTCAACGTATAAAAGTAGGGGTAGCACTGTACCACAGGGATTATTTTTACACAAATCACACACCTGAGAACAATGGCACAGATCTGATTTACAACAGTTTCGCCATTGTTTTTTGCGTGTATTTATGTAACAAAAATTTGTGCAGTAATATCTATTACCATTTAAGTGCAGAAAAATAGAAGGAAGAGCAGCAGCATTTAAGCTTTCATAGCAGAACATTCAAATTTCACCATATACCAAAATTAGAGTCAGCATTAGAACTGGTTGAACAGAATAGACAACATCCTTGCATCATGGTGATGGGGCCACTAACGCTAAGAAATCCAAACTCCAATCAATCTTCGAGATGAACGAGGGTAATTCAATGGAATTCAATTTATCTAGTGGTAGACGGAACTTCTACCTCAAACCCAAGGTTCTCCTAATTACTACCACAGATGAATAGTAAGACAGTATATTAACTAGAGGTTAGTTCCACATAATTCATAGACATCAATTTGATCCAGCTAACTTCCTTATTTTGTCCAGATATATCAAGGGGGCCACTGGCTATAAAAAGCCTTACTTTTATAGGGGATATTTTTCTAGAACTGAACTTTACATTAATTAGAATTATTCCCTCGAATTTGGTGATGTATTTTTTATCCAGTTGAGATACAATGGTAATTGTACTCCTTTAGCTCAGACTTCCAGAAAGTGACAGCTGGCTGTGGAAAGTCTTGCTCGTGATTGATATTTTCCTACCATGGATATTAAAACACACCCACATACATGGGCACCTAGCCCCACTACATAATCTAAACCAACAAAAAGTTGTGTCTAACACATTCCACATTCATCTCTTCTACAAAGTGTAGAGCAAATGGAAGAAAAAAAATTCCAGCTGCAGTGGTAGTGCCAAGGATGCTGACCACACGTTTGATTAAAGAGATGCATAAAGGCTACCAAAGAATCATGAGAAAAATGTTTGCGTAAACATAAGCATGATCCATATAAAGGAAATGTATACGTACTCATCCTCAATAGGATAATCAATGGATTCCATAGAAAGGTTCTTCTTCGCCTGAATTTGTGCCAAAAGGAAAAAAAGATTAGAAATGCTTGTATTGCACAAAAAGGAATGCTTTGTGATGAGACAATGATTCACAATGGAAAGTCAAATGCCTTTTGCAAGCGAAATCATTTAGTCGCAAAACATTAAATTTTGGGGAGATGACTGAAGAAAATGATAAGCCAAAACATAAATCTAGATAACATGCACTCACAGCAGTACGTCCCCAAACAGTTGGACGCTTTCCGCGTACAAGTCCATTTGATATGGTTGTAGGTTTTTTAGCATTTGGGGATGCAATAGAATCAGCAATCTTATTCTCCGAACTTGTTTCAGTGGAAACATCCACAGACAGGTCATCCGACTTATCTGGCAGCATTGCCAAACTGTTATTACTTTGCTCTAGAGTATCAGGCAATGAAGCTTGAACTGGATGTGATGACAACTTCTGTTCAACTTTCAAATCATTGTCTGCCTCAGCTTCAGGGGACTTGAAACCAGAACTAAGATCATCACTGCCCTGCATCTTTAACGCACACAGAATAAGAAAAGTTCTTGCTCCTAAATTTCATTTTTTTTTTTTTTTGCACAAATCCTAAATTTCATTTCACAAACCAAAAACAAAACAAAAGGAAACTAAATCAATAATGAGTCAGATATGTAGATGACTTTACAATAAGATATTCAAATTATAAGGATTTATGAACTGATAACAAGATATTAGACTATGGCTTGAGATTTGATGCAGCAAATATGCATTAAGAGCAATGGAAAGATGCCCAGAGGTGGAAAAGCAGGAGGTATATATCAGTAGTCTTGCTTTAAGTTTGATGATCGCTAGGTTTAAACAATATCATCACTTTGTATAAAAAAAGCAGGTCAGAAAGTCCAATGGATGCACCTCATGGTCAGATGGATCATCTTCGCAAGAGTCACCGCTCTGAGCGCAGGTTCCACTCGATGCATTGTCATGATCATCATCTGTATATAAATCAGATTCTTCTGTTACATCATCTACGTAGGACTCATCATCATCAGTTACCTCCTCATCCTCGCTTCCACATTCATCTGAATCAGAGTACAATCCTGGGGACATGGAACCTTCCTGCAGATGCAAAGCAAATTCAAGTAAGCATAAAATAAAAACTAGCAGCAGTTGAAGTAAGAAATACAGCATGAGGAAAAAATGGACAAGACATTCAACTTTGAATCTACTTAACCATCAAATAACATTTAAAAACAGCCTCTATGACCTATCCTTGTTCTGTTGACCTATAAAGTTACAGTACCATCCCAGGCTTTATGCTCTTCTTGTATTTCTTGTTCCTCAAGTACACAGAACACTAAAGGTCGGGATGAGAAAGATTCCAAGGCATCAGTAACCAAAATTGCAAAGCTTTTAAGTGGCCTTTATGCCTTATG